>LR738714.1:273627113-273694664 GCA_902687465.1 Secale cereale | reverse complement strand
ATATATATATATATATATATATATATATATATATATATATATATATATATATATATATATATATGTTTTTGACTTATTTCTTGTGTGGTTGCTCTCCTACTATCAGGTCCAAATTATTCCGTCTCTTTCAAACATATAGCTTTACCCGATTAAGAGTTTCCATGTTGAAACAATTTAGGGAAGGAATAGGTTCTTATTTAAATTCTGAAAAAATAGTATCAAATGGATTGTTCGAAGGTATACATATTCATGCTCCAATAACATGTAAATTTGCATAAAAAGAAAACATACTTTTAATCATGATACTTTGTTTTTAAATGTCACACAAATGTCATCAATTTTCATGGAAATTTACACGTACACACAGAAGACAAACGTGACTAATTTTTATCAAAAGATTTTACATTTGGAAATATAATATTGCTACGGTTTTACCTGCTGGTACCTCATCCATTTTTTTGACATTTTTGCACTATTAATAGTACCTATAAGAAAAGACCAGTGCAACCTGAGTACCTGACTGATAGAAAAATTAATCATGCCTGATGCGCTGCAATACTATGTAATGACTCCTTTTGATGCTCCAGAAGCTCGCTCCCATGGGAGCCGGTGACACTGCACATGACCCCGTCGTAGCCGAGGCTTTTCATCATGGCACGCGGTCTTTGCTGGTCCTTGCTCCCAGTTTGAGACACAGCCGGGCAGCTGCAGCTGGTACACGGCTACTCACGATTTTTGTATGCCACATGTTGTCCTCCAGCTCCAGCATGCACCAGCGCATCCACTGCCAGTCTGCCACAGTAGTTACGATTCAAGGCATGCCACCGGCCGCCGGTTGCCTCATGTGAACGCGCTTGCTCGTCTTCTTGATCTTCCTCTGCTGCCATCGGGTTGCTGTCCCTAGGACGGTGCTTGTGGTCCCATTGTTGTGTTCGTGGGAGCCATTGCTGTCGAAGCCGGTGGCAGCCGCAATCCCATCAGAGTCGAAGTTCGTGTGGCAAGAGCTTCTCTGTTTCGACGTTGACGATGGCGCAGAGTTGGCTCGATACACTCTCGTCGATGTTGAGCCGCATGCTCCTTTGATAGGGGCGGTGCAGGCCTTGAGGTGCAAGAAACGAATGGAGAGTACGTGGGGCTCAGTGTTAGCGCCGATGTCAACCTGTGGAAGGGTCTTGTTGCTGAGGGTGTGTTGCATCGGGGTCACCATCTTCGTCTGAGATTTTGCACTTATCGATGAGGATGATGGTCTTTTTCCACAGAACTTTGGGGTCTTCATTTTTCTCTCGTTGCTCCTGTCGACTCAGCAGCATGTTGTCCAGAATGCTGATGAGGTTTCCTCGGTCTCGTGGAGATGGATAGCTTCTACCGTGACGCCAACACCGTCGGAGCCATCAGTTCCGATGAGTGCGCCTCGCGGAGCTGAGACCGAGCCAAGACAGCTTATGGAAATCTGGGTCACGTATATTTGCAAACATCAGAGATTAAAAGACGTGATTGCTTCCATCACGTTTTTTCTTTCCTTCTCTAACATGCCATGATTATTACGTTTCCTAACTCTATCTCCGGACAATTTCTTGTTTCTATTGAAGCAAAAGAGAAGGTTAACTTTCCATTGTGAAGCCGTGAATCCCCAAATCCCGTACACGGCCATGACTTTCGCTAGCCTAGCCTCATATTTTTAAAATTGCATCTAATCATTGCGTGTCTTTCCGGGTATGTACTTTATTATATACATATATGCCTACACGTGACCATGTGATGGTCCATATGTTGTTATGTACGGGTTACCATCTTACGTAAAAACTTTAAATCTTGGCCATTATTTTTCTAATCTAACGGTGCAAATAATATTAACACATGTGGACGCACGTGATGGCTTATTTGTCTTTTGTTTTAAGTATATAATAGATAAGCTTAAGTAGCACCTAGGTTTTCAGCAAAGATCATGACTAACCATGTCGATAATAACTCCTAGAAATTATATTAACTCATATCAATGACATAAACAGCTAAAGAGCAATAATAAAATATCTCAAAGGTCAACACCTTGTCAAAACAACCATGATATAACATGACAACATTGGTATCTCGGTAGCCCTTTATGAGACCGCAAAACATAAATGCAGAGCACCTCGAAAGTTCAAGCAGCGACTAAACATTGTAATTCATGGTAGAAAAGATCCAGTCATGCTAACACCCAACATTCACTACACACAATGCATGAGCATGACAATAGTGCTCTCAGATCTGGCGCTTATTAGAGAAGGTGATGACTCAACATTAAAGTAAATAGATAGTCCCTTCGCAGAGGGATGCGGGGATTTGCAGAGGTGCCAGAGCTCAAGGTTTTAAAACAGAGATAAATATAATTTTGAGAGGTGTGCCCTTCATATTTACTTTGCAACAATCAGTTATCAATATCTTCCATGATAAACACATTAGTAGCGGTTCCCAAGCGAAAAAGTAAAGGTTATTACTCCATAGGTGTTTTAGTTTGATTGATTGTAAGCTCTTTCCCTTTTGAAGTTGGAACTGGGAATCCCTTTTTACCGCCCACTCTCGTGCAAGGACAAGTGAATAAACACTCATCATGAGAATAACCCGCTTAGCATGGAAGATACTTACTACCTCCTATCACTCTATGAACATTCCAGGCACACAAAAGGGATGTTTATTTGAAGTTTTAGAGGTGGCACATGCAAATTTACTTAGGGCGGCAGGGTAATACCGCTTATAGGTAGGTATGGTGGACTCATCTTGAATAACTTTGATTTTTGAATTTGATGCACAAGCAGCATTTCCGCATAGTACAGGCGAAGGCTAGAAAGTAGGTTGGGAAGCGGCCAACTAGAGAGCAACAATGGTCATGAACATACATTATGTATGACAAACATTGGATACCAGCATGAGTAGGATATGGACACCATGAACATAAATATCATAGAGGCTATGTTGGTTTTGATTCAACTACATGCATGAACATGTGGCAAGTCAAGCCACTTGAAACATTTGGAGGATACCATATCATTATACCACATCACAATCATTTTAACGCTATGTTGATCTTCCAAATAAATCATTATTCACTCCTAGCTATTTAAGCATAGCATGAGAAACTATAATCTCTAATTGTCATTGCAAACATGTTTGATCATGATAGGATGAAGCATGGATACTAGGTTAAACATATTTAATAAAACAAAAACAAGTTGAGTTCATACCCGTTTCTCTCCGCCATGGCCAGTTCATCAAATATCGTCATTGTTGCCTTTCACTTGCACGACCGAATGATAATAATAATAATAATAGTGCAAGAGTGCCATGGACTAAGCTGGAATCTGCAAACACTCAAGAAGGAGAAGACAAAATAATTTGGGCCTCTTGTTAGATCGATAATAATGCAGATGAGAGCCACTCAAAATTTTCATCGTGGTCTTCTCCTTGGTATAACTCAAAAACTAGAAAAGAAATTCAAAGAAACACACGGAAATATTTTTGGAGATTTTGACTTTCTCAAAGAAAGCAAAACAAGGAAAGAAAACAAAAACAAGAAAACTATTTACACGGGAGAGCTCCCCACAGACAAAAGAAGAATCGAGAATTCTTTTTGGGTTTTCTTTTAAATACTACAACTAACTAAACTAAAAACGAAAACCGAAAAGAACAAGAAATATTTTTGGATTTTCTCAAGACACAGAAGGAGAAAATGAGAAAATAAATCTAACATGAATAGTACAATGAAAAAGTTTGAACATCGACAATGAGAATGAAATGTGTGAACATGAATGTAATGTCGATGGAAATATGTACTCCCCCAAGCTTAGGCTTTTGGCCTAGCTCGATAATCACCAACCGTAGTAGCCAGCCGGTCCCATGTCGAAGTGCTATGGCAGGGGCACCTGAGCGTCCCACTCCTGAGGCTCCACCTCGGCTGCTACCTGGGCATCCCGATAGGCAACGATGTCCGCTGGCATAATACTGTATCCACCCCTAGCAATAGGATCAAACAAAGCAGGTGCAGGCAACGGAATAATATCACGCGTATCTTCACTAAAAACTAAGTTATAAGGAACATCCATAGTAGTGTTCTTTCTATCAATAAAGTGGTGATGTTCCATAGCCTGGCGATCTAAATAAACCTTGGAACTGATAATCATGTTGGCTTATTTCAACATTAAAGTGACTCGCTGAACGAGTGGCATAAATACCTCCATGAATTTTACCCTTGGAACCGTTGAGGTGTAGGCGGCATGCCAGAATAGCTCCCAAGCTATAAGTGTTGTCGCCCTCAACTGCGCGATGTAAAACAGCGAAGTCTGGGCCACTGAGTGCACCAACCTTCTCTCTAGCAAGTAAGCACTTCGTAATAAAAAGGAAAAATAATGCACACAAGGAAACTGGAAGCTGACAGCGGTAACGCTCGACTCCCCTCTCTCATCCCCCAGTGTCAGAGTATGGTAAAAACTTTCAACTCCGTGGGCCTAGGTTCCCTTAAATCCCCATCAGAAGGGAGCAAGCATATGTCACAAAATTCGGTGAGCGGTATCTGATGGGGTTCAGCATATAAATTAAACTGCACCTCGGGGGAATTATTCCTACTTAAAAATTGAAAACTTTGCACAAAGGAATTTGTGAGGAGATGATACTGTTCACACTCAGCTGCGATGAAATCGATGAGGCCGGCATTAGCAGCAAAATGTGCGAACTCTTGATGGATTCCAGCTCCATCCATGAACGAGATGTGCGGCCATTCGCACGGCCGTACCTCCGCCCTTCTCCGGAGATGGAGATCATTGTCAGATGACTCCCTAGTAACTCCCTTGGAGTTCTTCATAAGATTGGTAACAACGACTCATAGGGATGCACAGAGACCATAATGAGCATTCAAACTACTTAGAACTCTAAGAATTCAAAATGCAAGCTCATCTACAGTAGCACCAAGAGTAGCAAATTACTCAAAATATAAACCATTAAGCAAAAATTAATTGAAGCAATGGAGGAGTCACATACCAAGCAACAATCCCCCAAAACAGTTTCAAAAATGGAGCTTCGAGCAAAGAGACTGAAATCCGCGGGTTTGAGAGCAAGAACGCGAAAGCAAAAGCAATGGTGATTTTTTTTCTGGAGTTAGGTGATGATGTGGGATAAAGGGATAAGTGAGGGGGCCAACGTGGGGACCACAACCCACCAGGGCGCGCCTAGGGCTGCTCACGTGCCCAGGTGGGTTGTGCCCAACTGGTGCACCCCCCTATGATGTTATTTGCACTAATAATTCTAAAATAATTAGAAAAAAAATCTTGTTAAATTTTTAGGACATTTTGAACACTTTTATTTTTGGGGTCATCTTTTTATTGCACGGAAAAATAGTAAACAGGCAAAACATGGCATTTTATTTTTATTAGACAAAGAAAAACAGAAAATAAATGGTAGGAACAGAAATTTGTGCTCACTAGATTCCTCAACTTCATACCTCTCGAAAATGATTAATTAATAAGGTCGATCAAGACTTATTAACAACCACTTCCAATTAGCATGAGACCGAAGAATTTTCGCAAAACACTAAGTTACCTCCACCGGGATATGCACATCCCCAACAATAAGAATTTCATATTTCTTTTTGGCAGTAGGTAGAGGGATGTGGAAACTCCCAATAGCAAGTGTTGGAGAATTTTCAATAATATTGATACCATTTACTTGGAATTGTTTCTTCGGGAAATGCATCGCGTGCTCATTACCATTGATATGAAAAGTGACCTTGCTTTTATTGCAATCAATAACAACCCCTACAGTGTTTAAAAAGGGTCTACCAAGAATAATAGACATATTGTCATCCTCGGGCATCTCAAGTATAACAAAGTTAGTTAAAACAGTAACATTGGCAACGACAACGGGCACATCCTCACAAATACCGATAGATATAGTAGTTGATTTGTCAGCCATTTGCAAAAATATCTCAGTAGGTGTGAGCTTATTCAAATCAAGTCTTTTATATAAAGAGAAATGCATGACACTAACACCAGCTCCCAAGTCACACAAAGCGGTCTTCACATAGTTTCTTTTTATGGAGCAAGGTATAGTTGGTATTCCCGGATCTCCAAGTTTTTTAGGTACTCCATCTTTAAAAGAGTAATTAGCAAGCATGGTGGAGATTTCAGCTGCCAGATTTTTTCTTTTATTAGTGATGATGTCTTTCATATACTTTGCATAAGGGGTCATCTTTAAGATATCCGTCAAGCAGGTACACAAAAAGACTGGCCTAAGCATTTCAGCAAAGCATTCAAATTATTCATCATATTTCTTCTTAGTTGGTTTAGGTGGAAAAGGCATGGGTTTTTGTACCCATGGTTCAGTTTCATTTCCATGTTTCCTCGAAACAAAGTCTCTTTTAACATACCTTTTATTTTTAGGATGTGGGTTATCAAGATCAACGACAGGTTCTATCTCAACATTATTATCTGGTTGTTTATTATTGTCTGGTTGAGTGTCTTTATGAACATCATCATTCTCTATTTCATTTGTTACTAGATGAATGTTCATTACCAGATTGAGTTTCAGCATCAGAGATAGAAACATCATTACTAATTTAAGGAGGTTTTCAGGTTCACTAGAGGTGTGCAAAGTCCTAACATTTTTCTTTTTCTTTTTATTTCTAGAAGGACTAGCTGCACCAATGTTAAGTCTTTGTGAATCTTATTCAATTCTCTTAGGATGCCCCTCAGGATAGAGTGGTTCCTAAGTCATTTTACCTCCTCTAGTTGCTACTCTAATAACAAAGTCATTTATATTATTATTCATTTCAGCCAGTAGTTCTTTCTAAGATTTAGCAACTTGTTATAACTGGGTTTGGACCATTGAAGCATGTTTTCTCACACCCTTAACACAATTGGAGGTTCCAAATAACAAATCACTCAAACAGCAATCATATCAGAGTTGTATTTCAATTGTTTCATGACATTGGCATTGAAGTGATCTTGTTTCATAATATAATTATCAAACTCATCAAGGCATTGACTAGGATGTTTACTGTAAGGGATATCACCTGCATTCAATTTAACAAAGAGTTTACCTCAACCACCTTGGGGGTGGTATGTTAAGTCCATCTATTCTTCAGTAGGTGGTAAATTCTTAACATCCTCGGCTTTAATACCCTTTTCCTTCATACTTTTCTTCGATTCCTGCATATCTTCGGGACTAAGATACAAGATTCCCTTCTACTTCGGAGTTGGTTGATGTGCTAGTTCAGGAAGGGTCCAATCATCATAATTTTTCAATATGTTATCAAATAACTCCTCAGCTTGTTCAACAGTCCTTTCCCTGATAACACAACCAGCACAACTATCTAGGAAATCCCTAGAAGCATCGGTTAGTCCGTTATAGAAGATATCAACTATTTCAATTTTCTTAAGTGGATGATCAGGCAGAGCATTTAGCAATTGGAGAAGCCTCCCCCAAGCTTGTGGGAGACTCTCTTCTTCAATCTGCACAAAGTTAAATATTTCCTGCAAGGCAGCTCGTTTCTTATGAGCAGGCAAATATTTCTTAGAGAAATAATAAATCATATCATGGGGACTACGCACTAAACCAGGAGTAAGAGTATTGTACTAAGCTTTAGAATCATCCTTTAATGAGAACGGAAATAACTTGAGGATGTGATAATAGCGAATTTTCTCATCATGAGCAAATAGGTTGGCTGTATCATTCAACTTAGTAAGATGTGCCACTACGTTTCAGTTTCATAGCCATAGAAGGGATCAGACTCTACCAGAGTGATTAATTCTGGGTCGATAGAGAACTCATAGTCCTTATCATTAACAAAGATATGTGAGGTAGAAAACTTCGGATCACAGTTCATTCTAGCATTCAAAGATTTTTCTTTCAGTTTGCATAATAACTTCTTAAGCTCATCTCTATCATTGCAAGCAAGAAAGTCTCTAGTTGTCTCCTCATCCATAACATAACCTTCAGGTACTTTTGCAATTCATATCTAGGATGGCTAGATCTAATAGGTGTTTCAAAGTTTTCAGTGTCAAGCACTTCATAAGTTTCAACAGTCTCATCAATAGTAGCATTCTCAATATCATTAAGTCTAGCAAGTTGTTCATCAAGCAATTCACCCAATGGCACAGTCTTATCAAGAAAGGTACTATCATCATCATAAGCATCATTCATAGCAGAAGTAGCATCATCAATTACTTGTGACATATCATAATTAATTGTAGAGTGTGGTGTAGCAAGCTTACTTATAACTGAAGGAGAATCAAGTGCAGAGTGTGATGGCAATTCCTTACCCCCTCCCCTCGTAGTTGAGGGAATAATCTTAGTTCGATTATCCTTCAGATTCTTCATGGTGATAGAGAGATAATAATCCCAAGTGACTCAACACATATAGCTATGCTCCCCGGCAACGGCGCCAGAAAAAGGTCTTGATAATCCACAAGTATAGGGGATCGCAACCGTTTTCGAAGGTAGAGTATTCAACCCAAATTTATAGATTCCACACAAGGGGAGCCAAATAATATTTGCAAGTATTAGCAACTGAGTTGTCAATTCAATCACACCTGGAGATTAATTATCTGCAGCAACATGATCAGTAGCACAGTAATATGATAGCTTTGATAGTAGTGGCAGCAGCAACAGTGACAGTAACAGCAATGATAATAGTTTTGTAGCGGTGGCAATAGTAACAGCAGTAGTAGTAACTTAGCAAGATCAATATGTAGGAAAATCATAGGCATTGGATCGGCAATTTGTTGGATGATATTCATCATGTGAAATTTACAACCTAGGGCGATATGGCACTAGCTCCAGTTAATAAATATAATGTAGGCATGCATTCCGTAAATAGTCATACGTGCTTATGAAAAGAACTTGTATGACATTTTTTGTCCTACCCTCCCGTGGCAGCAGGGTCCTTATGGAAACTAAGGGATATTAAGGCCTCCTTTTAATAGAGTACCGGAAAAAAGCATTAGCACATAGTGAACACAAGAACTCCTCAAATTATGGTCATCACCGAAAAGTATCCTGCATTACAGTCATAACATAAACGGTTCAAATCTAGAATTATAGCACACGGGCCCAAAGTGTCAAGCATTAAGCATAGCAAAGTCATAAAAACATCAATCTCATAACATAGTAGATACTAGGGATTAGGCCCTAACAAAACTAACTCGATTACATGATGAATCCCGTCCAATTCCTCGCCGACCAGCAAGCCTACGAAGGAATTACTCACTCCAGGTGGACAACATCATGGAATTGGCGATGGAGAAGGGTTGGTGATGACGAAGACCGAAGATTCCCCTCTCCGGAGCCCCAGACGGGCTCCAGATTATGCCTCCTGATAAGTCTCCGTCGTATCTATAATTTTTTATTATTCCATGCCAATATTCTACAACTTTCATATACTTTTGACAACCTTTTATACTATTTTTGGGACTAACATATTGATCCAGTGCCCAGTGTCAGTTCCTGTTTGTGGCATGTTTTTTGTTTCGCAGTATATCCATATCAAACGGAGTCCAAACGGGATAAAAACAGACGGAGATTTTTTTTTAGAATATATGTGAATTTTGGGAAGTGGAATCAACGTGAGACGATGCCCAAGTGGCCCACGAGGGTGAGGGGCGTGCCCTGTGCCCTCGTGGCCACTCCATAAGGCGGTTGGTGCCCTTCTTTCGCCACAATAAAGCTAATATCCGGATAAAAATCGTGTCCAAAATTCAGCCCAATCGGAGTTATGGGTCTTCCTGAATTTAAGAAACGATGAAAGGCCAGAATCTGGGAACGCGGAAACAAAGAGAGACAGAGAGACAGATCCAATCTCGGAGGGGCTCTAGCATCTTTGCCGCCATGGAGGCCATGGACCAGAGGGGAAACCCTTCTCCCATCTAGGGAGAAGGTCAAGGAAGAAGAAGGAGGGGGCTCTCTCCCCCCTCTCCCGATGGCACCGGAACGCCGCCGGGGCCATCATCGTGTGACGGCGATCTACACCAACACCTCTGTCATCTTCACCAACATCTCCATCACCTTCCCACATCTATCTACAGCGGTCCACTCTCCCGCAACCCGTTGTACCCTCTACTTGAACATGGTGCTTTATGCTTCATATTATTATCCAATGATGTGTTGCCATCCTATGATGTCTGAGTAGAGTTTCGTTGTCCTATCAGTAATTGGTGAATTGTTATGATTGGTTTAAATTGCTTGTGGTTATGTTGTTGTCCTTTGGTGCCCATCATATGAGCGTGCGCGTGGATCACACCATAGGGTTAGTTGTATGTTGATTGGATGACGTATTGGAGGGCAAGAGTGATAGAAGCTTCAACCTAGCGTAGAAATTGATGCATGCGGGATTGAAGGGGGACCAATATATCTTAATGCTATGGTTGGGTTTTACCTGAATGAAAGTTAGTAGTTGCGGATGGTTGCTAATAGTTCCAATCATAAGTGCATAGAATTCCAAGTCAGGGATGACATGCTAGCAGTGGCCTCTCCCACATAAAACTTGCTATCGGTCTAGTAACGTAGCAATTTCTTAGGGACAATTTCGCAACTCCTACCACCACTTTTCCACACTCACTATATTAACTTTATTGCTTTTTTTACTTAAACAGCCCCTAGTTTATATTTGCGTGCTCTTTATATTCTTGCAAACCTATCCCACGGAAACTACAAAGTACTTCTAGTTTCATACTTGTTCTAGGTAAAGTAAACGTCAAGCGTGCATAGAGTTATATCGGTGGTCGATAGAACTTGAGGGAATATTTGTTCTACCTTTAGCTCCTCGTTGGGTTCAACACTCTTACTTATCGAAAGAGGCTACAACTGATCCCCTACACTTGTGGGTTATCAAGACCTTTTTCTGGCGCCGTTGCCGGGGAGTTATAGCGTGGGGTGAATATTCTCGTGTGTGCTTGTTTGCTTTATCACCAAGTAGATTTTATTTGATGTCCTAAGTTGTTCTCTATCTTTACTTATGGATATGGAACACGAAATACAAAAAAAATAGGTTTACTTGCTACTCATGGAGATGGGGAACCTCCTAAAACCCTTGATGCTCATTATGTGAAAGATATTATGTACTGCTTTGATAATCCTGAGAAAACCCCATTCAACTATATAATGGGAGTAACATTGGATCAACGTGAATACTTTAGGGATTATCGCTTGACACAAAAAGGGAAACTATTATGGGATCAAATTCATATGTTGCATTGGTATGCTCGGCAAGTATGCTTGAGATATGATTATACTTGTTGCTCTAGGATGAAGGCTCCACACCTTCCCTTTTCTTGCAAATTTAATGATAATGAAACCTTAGCTTCTTATGCTAATGGTATATATGATTATTATGATGTGGAACAAATAGAAGAATTCGTTACTTTTAAGGGTGCTTATGAAATTGAATCTCTGTTTAAAAAGTATGATGCTTTTGATGATGATGTTTATAGGCTTGAAAATCTTGCTATATTGAAATATTGCTATTTGAATTATGAATATAACTCCAATATTGATGCGTTTATTGAGAAGGTCTTCGCTATCCAAGAAGAGACTAATATTTTGCAGGAATCTATGGAAGAAGAAATTGATGACACTGTGAGCCCATTAGATGAAAAAGATGAGGAGGAGAGCGAAGAACAAAAGGAGGAAGAGCGGATTGATCACCCGTGCCTACCTTCTAATGAGAGTAACTCTTTATCTCATACATTGTTTAATTTCCCGTCGTGCTTACCTAAGGATGAATGCTATGATGATTGTTATGATCTCGTTGATTCTTTTGAAATGTCCCTTTTTGATGATGCTTGCTATGCTTGTGGCCAAGATGCCAATACGTATTATGCTTATGGAGATGAACTTGCTATAGTTCCTTATGTTAAACATGAGATAGTTGCTATTGCACCCACACATGATAGTGCTATTATCTTTTTGAATTCTCCAAACTACACTATATCGGAGAAGTTTGCACTTATTAAGGATTACATTGATGGGTTGCCTTTTTACGTTGCACATGATGTTTTTGATGAATATAATATGCATGTGCTTGCTGCTCCTACTTGCAATTATTATGAGAGAGGAACTACATCTCTGCCTTTCTATGTTTCCAACACGATAAAATTGCAAGAAACTGCTTATACTATACATTGGCCTTTACTTGATGTGCATGAATTGTTCTTGTATGACATGACTATGCATAGGAAGAGAGTTAGACTTCGTTTTTGTATGACACATATCACTTTGTGCTCACTACTAAATGCCAAATCATTGCTAATTAAAATTGGCTTTGATATACCTTGGGATCCGGGTGGATCCATTACTTGAGCACTATATGCCTAGCTTAATGGCTTTAAAGAAAGCGCTACCAGGGAGACAGCCCGGAAGTTATAGAGAGTCATTTATTTCTGTTGTGTGCTTTTATAAAGTTTAAAATCAAAAAAATAAAGAGGGGAACCTAAAACATTTTCAAAAAGAAAAGTGAAAGTAAGAAGGACGAGCACCGTTGAAATGGGGGAGCTCCTTGAACTTTGTTCATGCCCATGGAAACTTTGCAAATATTAAATTACATAAACTTTCCAACAAAAATAATTATCCCCTTGTACAATTCCATTGTATTATAAAAATAATGTGCCAAGAGTTTCCTTTGGGATGATTAAACTGCTTGTTGGTTTGTGCGGTGCAAAAACAGAAACTTTGGCAGTAGTGCGCAATTTTACATTTTTTTACTGGAACGTCCAAAGGATATGCAACTTTTTGAAAAGTCTTGATATACAAATTGTTGCTTTTTCCTAATTTTACCAGAATTTTTAGAGTTACAAAAGTATAGTTAATGTTCAGATTACTACAGACTGTCATGTTTTCACAGATTGCTATTATAGCTTCATTATTTGCATATGTTTGAATTGTTGTTGAAGCCTCCTTGACTTGGGGCCATAGAATTGTGATAACATACAGTGGGTAATGTTTGTTCATAATTTACAATAATGTTAGAGCAGTACATGATGGGATTTCATTGATCATTTGCACTAACCCCGCCACTAAAAGTTCGGTTAAGTTTTGTGTGGATGAAGTGTTCGAAGATCGAGGAGGTATCGATGTGAGAAGAAGGAGGATATGCAAGAGCTCAAGCTTGGGGATGCCGAAGGCACCCCAAGTAAATATTCAAGGAGACTCAAGCGTCTAAGCTTGGGGATGCCCCGGAAGGCATCCCACCTTTCTTCAACAAGTATCGGTATGTTTTCAGATTCGTTTCATTCACATGTTATGCGTAAACTCTTGGAGCGTCGTGTGCTTTTTATTTTTCCTTTTAATAAATGCACCATTCTGGTATGAGATAATCCTTGGTTGATTTATAGAATGCTCTTTGCACTTCACTTATATCTTTTGAGTATGGCTTTATAGAATGCTTCATGTGCTTCACTTATATCATTTGAAGCTTGGATTGCCTGTTTCTCTTCACATAGAAAACCGCCATTTGTAGAATGCTCTTTTGCTTCACTTATATTTGTTAGAGCATGGGCATATCTTTTGTAGAAATAATTAAAACTCTCTAGCTTCACTTATATCTATTTAGAGAGTTAACATGAATTGGTCATTCACATGGTTAGTCATAAAATCCTGCATAAACTTGTAGATCGCTGAATATGATATGTTTGATTCCTTGCAATAGTTTTGCGATATAGAGATGCTAATATGTGGGAGGTATTAGTGAATGATTGTGGTTTAGTAAAAATATTGGTGTTAAGGTTTGTGATTCCCGAAGCATGCATGTATGATCTCCTAACTATGTAACCAAATTGGCGTGCATTGTATTTTGATTGTTTATCTTTCCGTGAAGGTCGGGGGTGTGCGATGGTTAACTCCTACCAACCTCCCCCATAGGAGCATGCGTCGTAGTATTTTGCTTTGAGGGCTAATAGATTTTTCATAATAAGTATGTGAGTTCTTTATGACTAATGTTAAGTCCATGGATTATACGCACTCTCACCCTTCCACCTTGCTAGCCACTCTAGTACCGTGCAATTTTCGCTGATGCATCAAACCACCTTATACCCTTCCTCAAAACAGCCACCATACCTACCTATTATGGCATTTCCATAGCCATTCCGAGATATATTGCCATGTAACTCCATAGTCCCGTTTGTTATGACACGCACCATCATTGTCATATTGCTTTGCATGATTGTAAGACAGCTAGCATGATGTCTTCATGGCTTGTCTGTTTTTTGATGTCATTGCTACGCTAGATCATTGCACATCCTGGTACACCACCGGAGGCATTCATATAGAGTCATATTTTTGTTCTACTATCGAGTTGTAATATCGAGTTGTAAGAAAATAAAAGTGTGATGATCATCATTATTAGAGCATTGTCCCTTGAAAAAAAGGTCAAAAAAAAGAGAAAGGTCAAATAAAAAAAGGAGAAAGGCCAAATAAAAAAAAGGAGAAAGGCCAAATAAAAAAAGGAAGGCCCAAAAAAAGAAAAAAAGAAAAAAGGGGACAATGCTACTATATCTTTCCACACTTGTGCTTCATCATAGCACCATGTTCTTCATGATAGAAAGTCTCCTATGTTGTCACTTCCATATACTAGTGGGAATTTTCATTTTAGAACTTGGCTTGTATATTCCAACGATGGGCTTCCTCAAATGCCCTAGGTCTTCATGAGCAAGCAAGTTGATGCATACCCACTAGTTTTCTTTTGAGCTTTCATACACTTATAGCTCTAGTGCATCCGTTACATGGCAATCCCTACTCACTCACATTGATATCAATTGATGGACATCTCCATAGTCCATTGATTTGCCTAGTCGATGTGAGACTTTCTCCCTACTTTTGTCTACTACCGCCTTCTATTCCACCCATAGTGCTATGTCCATGGCTCACGCTCATGTATTGCGTGAAGAGTTGAAAAGGTTTGAAAAAGTAAAGTATGAAAACAATAGCTTGGCTGACACCGGGATGGGCATGAGGGGTACCTTGTGTTAAGAAAAGGGAGCATAAAAGGCTATATGATTATGTAGGGATAACGTTCTTTAGCATTGATATTTTGAAAGACTTGATTATTTGTTGGGATGCCCGAGTATTAAATTATTTTATGTCAAATGATTGACTATTGCTTTGAATCACTCGTGTCTTAATATTCATGCCATGATTAGATTACATGATCAAGATTATGCTAGGTAGCATTCCACATCAAATATTATCTTTTTTATCATTTACCTACTCGAGGACGAGCAGGAATTAAGCTTGGGGATGTTGATATGTCTTCGTCGTATCTATAATTTTTTATTGTTCCGTGCCAATATTCTGCAACTTTCATATACTTTTGGCAACCTTTTATACTATTTTTGGGACTATAATATTGATCCAGTGCCCAGTGCCAGTTCCTGTTTGTTGCATGTTTTCTGTTTCGTAGAATATCCCTATCAAACGGAGTCCAAACGGGATAAAAACGAACGGAGATTTTTTTTGGAATATATGTGAATTTTGGGAAGTGGAATCAACGTGAGACGATGCCCAAGTGGCCCACGAGGGTGAGGGGCGCGCCAAGGGGGGCAGGCGCGCCCTGGGCCCTCGTGGCCACTCCATAAGGAGGTTGGAGCCCTTCTTTCGCCGCAAGAAAGCTAATATCCGGATAAAAATCGTGTCCAAAATTCAGCCCAATTGGAGTTACGGATCTCCGGGAATTCAAGAAACGGTGAAAGGCCAGAATCTAGGAATGCAGAAACAAAGAGAGATAGAGAGACAGATCCAATCTCGGAGGGGCTCTCGCCCCTCCGCCGCCATGGAGGCCATGTACCAGAGGGGAAACCCTTCTCCCATCTAGGGAGAATGTCAAGGAGGAAGAAGGAGGGGGGCTCTCTCTCCCCCTCTCTCCCGGTGGCGCCGGAACGCCGCCGGGGCCATCATCGTCTGACGGCGATCTACACCAACACCTCCGTCATCTTCACCAACATCTCGATCACCTTCCCTCATCTATCTACAGCGGTCCACTCTCCCACAACCCGATGTACCCTCTACTTGAACATGGTACTTTATGCTTCATATTATTATCCAATGATGTGTTGCCATTCTATGATGCCTGAGTAGGTTTTCGTTGTCCTATCGGTAATTGGTGAATTGCTATGATTGGTTTAAATTGCTTATGGTTATGTTGCTATCCTTTGGTGCCCATCATATGAGCGCGCACGTGGATCACACCATATGGTTAGTTGTATGTTGATAGGACTATGTATTGGAGGGCAAGAGTGACAGAAGCTTCAACCTAGCGTAGAAATTGATGCATACCGGATTGAAGGGGGACCAATATATCTTAATGCTATGGTTGAGTTTTACCTTAATGAACGTTAGTAGTTGCAGATGCTTGCTAATAGTTCCAATCATAAGTGCATAGAATTCCAAGTCAGGGATGGCGTGCTAGAGTGGCATCTCCCACATAAAACTTGCTATTGGTCTAGTAACGTAGCAATTGCTTGGGGACAATTTCGCAACTCCTACTACCACTTTTCCACACTCGCTATATTAACTTTATTGCTTCTTTACCTAAACATCCCCTAGTTTATATTTACGTGCTCTTTATATTCTTGCAAACCTATCCCATAGAAACTACAAAGTACTTCTAGTTTCATACTTGTTCTAGGTAAAGTAAACGTCAAGCGTGCGTAGAGTTGTATCGGTGGTCGATAGAACTTGAGGGAATATTTGTTCTACCTTTAGCTCCTCGTTGGGTTCGACACTCTTACTTATCGAAAGAGGCTACAACTGATCCCCTACACTTGTGGGTTATCACCTCCTGGCGAAGAACAGGAGCTGACAGCGGCTCTGTATCGCGAAACGAGATAATTCTTCCTCCCTGAATTTTTCTCCGAAAATAAGTATTTATGGAGTTGGATTCATGGTCTTCGGGTGTAATGCCCAGGATGGAGTTATACCTCCTACGTGTCGAGGCACGACTTAAAGGCATAAGTCCATCCTAGAATGATCTCAAGTTTGGTAATCTTTGCACAACTCATGTAAAAGAGGGATAGTAAACTGAAAATAGTTGGCTTACACTCGCCACGTCACAGAAATTACAGTACAAGTTTCAAGCATCATACATTAAGAGCACTACAACCCTCTAAGGGCAAAACCAAATGTCAAAGTACCAAACTCAGATAAAACAACCACAGGCGGATCGAATCCTAGTAAGAGACTCCACTACTGATCGTCCGGGTAGCGCACGTAGTACCGACTACGCTCCTCGTCGTACTCCCAATCCAGCTCGGTGCCATCACCTGGATAGCTCACAGCTGGACCTGCATCTGGTGTGTGAAGTAACTGTGAGCCACAGAGGACTCAGCAATCCCGTCTCCGGGTAACAGAACTATCAAAGCCTTTAGGTGAGGGAAAGGCTGAAGAAAGAACAAGTCTGCAGCAGCAACTAGCATCTAGCTTACGCAAGTGAGAGCGAGAAGAGAAGGCATCGGCGAGAAGTGATCACGAAGTGATCCTAGCTACAAGCTCACAATCATAACCCCTCCGTGTTCAACTCCCGAATCCCTATTCGGAAATTGACAGTCACGGAACACACGCTGGTAGTGTATTAACATCATTGTGTCAAGTTATCTACAACCGGAATTAACAAGCTCCCATCTGCCACATAACCGCGGGCACGGCTTTCGAAAGTTCAAACCCTGCAGGGGTGTTCCAACTTGACCCATTACAAGCCCACGATCCGCGGAGTCGCAACTCCATAGTGGGAAGACCCGAGTATCCTCGGAATCCCGTGCTCAAGCTAAACCGAACTAAGGTAAGGCTAATCCAGCAAATCCTCCCGGCGTGTCGTCACCCTGATCGTAGCCGCGCGTATCTAGGTCTCAGGACACGACCGGATGGGTGATTCTACAGGCTTTTACCAAACCTCGAGTTTCCTTGAGGTGGTCCCGCAGACTCCCCGTTTCGGACCAACACTCATGTGGAGCACTGGCCCGGGGTTGTTGATTAAGAAAGAGGGTTAATTACTCCCTATGCATGTTTAGTTTGTTATTAGGCAAATAGTACCAATGTTGGGACTTGCTGGAAAAGACTTAGCACTTAGCGGTTTATCGAGGGGGTCCCATACACCCCAACCGTGTTAGGAACGCATAATCAAGGAACATAAAACCGGCTTATACGGATCCTAACGGCATGAGTGGAACAAAACACCAAGCAAAAGGCTTAGCCTTCCACCCTTGCCAATATATAGATGATTTCATTTAGAGCATTTATATAGTGTGATAACCCAACCAAACTTCAACATGGAGCAAGCATCTTCACTTCACCTGCAACTAGCAACGCTATAAGAAGGGCTGAGCGAAGCGTACTTAGCCAAGCAATGGTTTGCATAGGTAGGGTGGTTAAACATGGCAATTGGTTACAAGTAGGAGGCTGACAAGAAGAACATGGGCATCGAGGCAAAACTATAGATCGAGACTACTAGCAATAGGCAAAGATAGTAATGTTATCGGGGTTCGGTCATCTTGCCTGAAGAGAAGTCGTTCGGATCGTAAGAAGGGTCCTCGTGCTCAAACTCGTTGGAAACCTCGTGCTCAACCTCGTTGGAAAACTCGTGCTCAACTTCCGGCTCTAAACAAGACAAACACACCAAGCACCAATCAACACGATGCAATGCGCACTCGAAAAACATGAATGCATGAAGGATGCACTAGGGATGCACATGGAGCACGTAAAACATCACTCAAGCAAAACACCTCAAAACAAGATAACAACCTGATATTATTAATCTACACAGAAAAACACCCAAGTTTGATATAAGATTCGCTGAAATAGGAGTTACGGGCTAAAAGTTATGCCCGAAACAAGATTTGAGCGAAAGCTGAAAAATTACAGCAACATAGCAACTTGGGAGCTCAAAATAATTAAGCTCCAGCACCCAAAAAGCATGGCAAAGGACTTGAACACAAACTAGATATAAAGTATAGCAACTAGGTCCAAAGTGCACCCCCAACGGAGTCACGGATCAATAGCAATGATCTTGGACATATTGAACTTTGAAATAAAATTCTGGCAGCAGAATTTTATTGAAAGTTTGGAGCAAAAGATAAACATGCTACAGCCACTCAAATGGACATGTGAGGACATTGATGGAAAGACAACAATATATACTACAAGGAACAATCAAAAACCACCCCAAAACTATCATGCTTTGTCCTACAACATCACACGAACATGGCATCGGAACATTACAGATTTCAGACTTAGTGAAATTTCACTAAGTCCTAAAACAGCAATATCATCATAGCACACAAAAGAGCATGTTTAAGACACCTCGAAACTAAACATGGCAAAGGGTAAGCACCTCATCAAAATACATATGACGGTGATCCCGAAACACACAAGCATGCATCATTGTGGAGAACACACCGATTACAATGAGCTCAACAAGATGGCATTTCATAACAAGTGAAAACACAACATGTGAACATGGCACTTTGCAAAGATGATAACAAGGCAACAATAAATCTAACATGCAACCTATCACACACAACACGTAGTTCGTGGCAAGACGAACACGTGGACATGTCATTTGCATCGTTTGGACAAACGAGCTAAAAGATATCACATGTCAAAGGTGGCATGAAAATAACACATAACAGCAGTTTATATCATCATGCACTCTTGCAACAGCAAAACAAGTGTCAAGATGACATCTAACATGCATGACAACAACAGGTAAAACGTAGAGGGCATCTCCACGAACATCTGGACATGCTACACGCGCAAAACGGAGCAACAGATAAAAAGTTAGGGCAGGTCAAAGTTTGGATATCAGATAAGCAGATCTGGGACTTAGGGAAAAGAAAAGGTACCTCTCCAGATCGGATCTGGAGGAACAGTACGGGCCGCGGCGGATCTGGGCCTGCGCGGGGAGGCACTGTGCGGCGGCGGCCCGCGGTGCGGAGCCCGGAAGGAGGCGGCGGCTGGGCTGAGGCCCGAGCCGGCGCGGGAAGTGGCGAGCCCAGCTGGCGGCTTTCGGTGCAGAGGCCTGGGGGGGAGGCCTGGCCCGACGGGGCGGCGGCGCTGGGCCGCTGAGCGCCCAGGCCCAGGCGAGCGGCGGTCGCTGGCCCGCGCGGAGGCGGAGGCGCGGAGGTGCGGTGGCTGACGAGGCCTGGTGCGGGCGAGAGCCCAGGTGGCGACGACTCGCGAGCGGGAGGCGAGGCAGGCGGCGTCGATCTGGGGACCAGGCCGGCCCAGGCGACGGGTGTACGGGCCGGGGCGAACGGCGATGAAGTGGTCCCGATCTGGCCCGATCGGGGCGATCGGTCGATCGAGCGGGGCCCGATGCGTCGGTGCGGAGGGAGGATCGGCCTGGCGCTGCGGACGACTCGGACGGTCGGCTCGGTCGACGCGGGAGGTGCCAGAAGGACCTGGCCCGGCGCGGATCTGTGCGTTGACCTCGAACAGAGGCTCCGAGCCAGCGGGGTTGCGGCGGCGCTCGATTCGAAGGATCCTTCGGGATCCAGGGATTTTTGGGGATCTGAGATCTGAAATAAAAGGAAAAAAAATAGAGGGAAGGAGGAAGAAGAAGGGGACATGCCAAATAGACTAGGGGTCTATAAGTAGCAGTTTTGCTAGGGTTTGGAGGCTAGGGGTGTTTAGGAGCCCTCCGATCGTGATCCAACGGATCCGATCGCGGGGATAGAATAAAAAGGACTAGGAGGAGATAACAGACTGCGGTAGGGCGTTTCCGGGACACGAAGTAAAGGCACTTCGGACCCACACGGACAATGGAGGGAAAAGTCAACGGAGTCCAAACGAGACGAGATTTGAGAGGCGGGTTGCACACAACAAAACAACAACACACACAACAACCTCGCGGCACACCGGTAACGAAAAACGCCCGAACAACAAAGTAGGCCTACGGGACGTCACGGACACGTGAGGGAGCTCCGGAACGCGAAACGGACAACGGGAAGAAACACAACGAACCGGATGCAACCCACAACACAAATGCAATGCCATGCACATGTCTACATGATATGAATGAATGCCACACACTCACACCACAAAACGACAAAAGCCCGAAAGACAAAGAACCCGAAATGGAAATAGATGAAGCCGGAGATATATTATATACCCAAAAGGGAAAGTATTACATCCGGGGCATTACAAACTCTCCTCTACTACAAAAAGATCTCGTCCCGAGATCTAGGACTGGAAAAAGGAAGGGTACTCGGAACGAAGATGATCTTCTCGTTCCCAGGTAGCTTCTCGGTCTGTGTGATGTGACCACTTGACTTTCAGAAACTTGATGGACTTGTTGCGAGTCTTGCGTTCAGTTTCTTCGAGAATTGCAACTGGATGCTCTCGGTAGGAAAGGTCTTGTTGAAGATCAATCTCCTCAAACGGAATCATGCGCTCAGGTGCCTTGAAGCATTTGCGAAGCTGAGACACATGGAAGACATCATGAACATTTGCAAAGTTGGAAGGGAGCTCGAGCTGATAGGCTAGATCGCCTCTTTTGCCAAGAATTTTGAAAGGCCGACGTATCTAGGAGCAAGCTTCCCTTTGATACCGAATCTTTGGGTTCCTTTCATCGGAGAAACTCGGAGATAGACATGATCACCGATGTCGAAAGCCAAATCACGATGCTTTCCGTCATAGTAGCTCTTCTGACGCGACTGAGCGGCCTTGAGATTCTCACGCATGACTTTGCACATTTCTTCGGCTTCTGAGATCAAGTCATTGCCAAGTAGTTGGCGTTCGCCTGTTTCAGACCAGTTGAGAGGGGTACGGCACTTTCTGCCATAGAGAATTTCAAACGGTGCTTTGCCTGCACTTGCTTGAAAGCTGTTGTTGTAAGAGAACTCGGCAAATGGAAGACAGTCCTCCCATTTCATACCGAAGGAGATGACACAGGCTCTGAGCATATCTTCTAGGATCTGATTCACACGCTCGACTTGACCACTAGTCTGAGGGTGAAAGGCAGTGCTGAACCTGATCTTCGTGCCCATGGCGGACTGAAAGGAGTCCCAGAACCTTGATGTGAACAAGCTGCCACGGTCTGAGGATATCACTTGAGGAATGCCATGTAGGGACACAATTCTGGAAGTGTACAGCTCTGCAAGTTGAGCTGCATTGATTGATTCTTTGACTGGTAGAAAGTGAGCGACTTTGGTAAGCTTGTCAATCACCACAAAGATAGCATCATTGCCTCGCTTGGATTTAGGAAAGCCAGTGACGAAGTCCATTTCAATGTGGTCGAACTTCCACTCGGGAATAGGAAGAGGTTGGAGAAGACCGGCTGGACGTTGATGTTCTGCTTTCACTCTTCTGCATACATCACATTCATTCATGAATTGGGCAATTTCCCTTTTCATGCGTGTCCACCAGTACGACTGCTTGAGATCTTGGTACATCTTGGAACTGCCAGGATGAATGGAAAGGAGAGAGTCATGAGCTTCTTCCATTATGAGCTTCCTGAGATCACCTTTGGGAACAACGAGTCTGTCCTCGAAGAACAAGGTATCTCTCTCATCAACACGGAAGCACTTGTATTTTGGAGTGCCCTTTGCAATCCCATGTTTCACCTTCTTCACCATGGTATCACTGAGCTGGGCCTCACGGACTTGATCTTCCAAGGTAGGAGCAATTTGGAGATTAGCAAGAAAACCCTGCGGAACAACCTGAAGGTTGAGCTTCCTGAAAGCTTCACAAAGCTCAGGCTGATATGGCTTGATAAGAAGGCTGTTGCAATATGCCTTTCTGCTCAAAGCATCTGCAATCACATTCGCCTTGCCTGGAGTGTATTCAATGCTGGGGTTGTACTCTTGGATCATCTCGACCCAACGAGTCTGGCGGAGGTTCAGATGCGGCTGTGTGAAGATGTACTTCAAGCTCTTGTGATCAGTGAAGATGTCGACCTTTCTGCCCAACAACAGATGTCTCCACGTAATCAGAGCATGTACCACAGCTGCTAGCTCGAGATCATGTGTGGGATAGTTCTTCTCAGCTGGCTTTAGCTGACGTGAAGTGTATGCCACAATTCTCTTCTCTTGCATAAGCACACCACCAAGACCTTGAAGAGAAGCGTCACAGAACACTTCATAGGGCTTGGATTCATCTGGAGGAATCAGAACTGGAGCGGAAACAAGCTTCTCTTTGAGGGTTTTTAAAGCCACTTCACACTCGGGAGACCAAAAGTATTTGACATTCTTCTGAAGGAGGTTGGAAAGAGGCTTGGCAATCTTGGAGAAGTTCTCCACAAACCTTCTGCAATAGCTGGCAAGACCCAGAAAACTGCGGAGCTGCTTGACGTTCTGAGGAGCTTCCCAGTTGACAATTGCTTCAACTTTCTCGGGATTAACCACAATACCGTCAGCTGAGATAATGTGGCCCAGGTACAAAACCTTATCGAGCCAAAACTCGCACTTTGAGAACTTGGCATAGAATTTATTCTCTCGGAGTCGATCAAGAACCAGACGCAAGTGCTTTTCGTGATCTTCTTCATTCTTGGAAAACACCAGAATATCATCCAGATACACAAGCACGAATTCGCCAGTATAGGGGTTGAAGATGTAATGCATCATCCTTGAAAAGGTAGGAGGAGCATTGGCGAGACCGAAGGACATGACGGTATACTCATATGAACCGTAGCTCGTTCTGAAGGCCGTCTTGGGAATGTCTTCCTCGCGAATGCGAATTTGATGGTAGCCCATTCGGAGGTCAAGCTTAGAGAACACTTTAGCTCCTTTGAGTTGCTCAAAGAGTTCGTTGATGTTGGGGAGCGGATACTTGTTCTTAATCGTCTTCTTGTTCAGTGGCCGGTAGTCAACACAGAGACGCTCCGTGCCATCTTTCTTCTTGACAAATAAGACACCACAGCCCCACGAAGATGTACTCGGTCTGATGAGACCCATACGCTCCTGTTCATCCAACTGTTTCTTCAATTCCTTCAATTCATCTGAAGAGAGCTTTTATGGACGCCGGCAAACAGGTTCGGTGCCCGGCTCGAGTTCAATGACAAACTCCACCTGACGGTGTGGAGGCATGCCTGGAAGTTCTTCTGGAAAGACGTCTTGATATTCGTTCACCACTGGAATTTGCTCTATAGCATTAATTTCACCCTTATCATTAAGAGAGAAAAGCCGAATAGTATTATCCCTGGAGGCGAAGATAATCACATCTTCATCAGAATGAGTCAACTTGACTTCCTTTTGAGCACAATCAATGTGAGCATCGTGCTGAGAAAGCCAATCCATTCCGAGAATGAGGTCAATGTCAGAATGACCAAGAATCACCGGTTTAGCCAGAAAACGATAATCTCCCATGCGGATAGAAACATCCGGAGCATAAACACTAGAAGTCATAATCTTCCCCGGAGAAACAACTTGCAACTTCTGAGGCAGACTTTGGATGTCAATATTATGCTTGGATGCAAAAGGTTGAGACATGAAAGAGCATGATGCACCCGAATCAAATAACACTTTAGCAGGTATAGAGTTCACTGGAAGGTTACCCAGAATGACATCAGAAGAAGCCTCTGCTTGTGCTGCATTCATCAGATTGACCCTGGCAGCCTTTGGATCATGCTTGACCATAGCGGTACCGACAGGAGGAGGAGGAGGAAGACGCTTCGGATTCGGACATCTGTTGGCATAGTGACCTTTCTGAGTACATTTGTTGCAAGTCACTTCTGAGAGAGGACGGAACTGAGAGCCACTGGACTTGGAGCCTTGAGACTGAAACTGCTTCTTCGACTGGTTGCTTGGGTTGGGTGGGTGGGAGAAACCTCGACCACTAGAGTTCTTGTTGTTGGAGTTGTTGAAGTTGCTGGAGTTGTTGTATGGAGCTCGAATCATTGGAGGAGGAGGAAGCCAGAATTTCTGTTGTTTCGCAGCCAACTGAGACGATGAGGTAGAGTGAACAGCATCTCGAATTCTCTTCTTAGAAGCCTCCATCTTAAGCTGAGCTGCTTCTTGTTTCAAAGCCATATTATAGAACTTATCGAATTCGTCTGGCTCGAACAAAGTGAGAGCAAGCTGAAGTTCATCTTTGAGACCTCCACGGAACTGATAGATTTTGCTCTTTGCATCAGGAATGTCTTGCTTTGCATAGCGAGCGAGGTTTTGGAACTTGACATTATACTGATAGACTGTCATGGAGCCCTGCTTGAGGTTGCGGAATTGCTCACGCATACCCTCGATGACACTTGTAGGAATGTGATGCGAGCGGAAATCCTTGCAGAAATTCTCCCAAGAGATCACTTGACCCGGCCTTGAGTCTTTGTACTGCTGCCACCAATCAGCTGCTTGATCTTTCAGTTGGAAGGCTGCAAACTTCACATAGTCATCTTCTTTCACGTTACTGCACTCAAAATGCTTCTTGATATCGGTCAGCCAATCCTCAGCATCAAGAGGGTCGACACAGTAACTGAAAGCTTTAGGATTGTTGGCCAAGAACTGGTTGAGGGTAGCATGGTGCTGCTGGAAGAAGTTGCCTTGGTTCATTGGAACACCCTGATTAGCTTGATTAGCTTGCATAGCTTGCATTTGCTGCATCATCTGCATCATCAACTGAGTGTTCTGAGCAGTAGTCTGCATAATTGCTCTCCAAGCCTCAGGCGGAGGAGGAGGGGAAGGAGGATGCTCTGGGACCTCTTCCACCTCTGGGTTGGCATTCGGAACCTTTTTCGGAGCCATCCTGTAAGAGATGACCACGAATCAGCAATTGATTGACAAAAGGAATAAGCTGAATCAATGGAATGAATTGCAACAAGTCTTCACAATAATCATTCGAACAAGAGGAACGAATGAATTTCTCAGTTAAATGATAACATCAGTCTTCACGAGAAGCCACATAGGGATCAAAAAGGATAAATAATAAAAAACAACAAGGTACGGAAAGGAACAAACACAAGAGAGGAGTTTCGTTCTAACATCTTTGTGCTGAAAGCATATGAACGCGTTACGAAAAGGTTTTGCAATCCCCGGATCAGCATAGCCAAGGACCCTTTAAGATGCAACTCCTGATAGTAACCTCGGTCATAAAACTCCTTCACTCAATGTCGAACCCCGAACTCACTAACCTGCATTCGTTGGAAGAATGCCTACGATCTACTGGATAAAACCCACCTATAGTTTTCCGAAAGATTCCAGTTATGCAATCAGGTGTTGGGGATACACGGGAAGCACCGCGCAATCAACTCTAACCTACATCCAGGTGTATCCATCCTTCAACACATAACCAGTCTTTCTCGGAAACTGTGTACCTCGGACCTTCGAAAAGCATCCACTATAACAAGCTATGGCAATACTCCCGAACTACCTCCCCAGTACTGGGTGATGTCGGGGTTATCTTGCCACTGGCCGTATAGGGGAGATTTTCGATGTCGGCCGTCTTAAGTATTTAGTACTATCGCGATATGCTTGTTACAATGATACCCCGAAGCTCAACTCCTCGGTAACAGGAGGCATCGGGAACAATATCCTTGTCACAAGAACATCGAAACAATCCCAGAATACTCGCGGGATTCCTAAAAAAAAAATTTGTGCAAATTTGAAGATAGGAGAGACAAGAGTAGACGTCAGGAGTCCTCACCAGAGAGAAAAGGGATGAGAAGCAAAGAAATCCTACTCTCCGATATAATATAGGACTCAAAAAGTTTTCAGTGTGTGCCTAGACTCAACCGTCAACGGTTCGATCAAACAGTGGGGGCTCCTAGGTCGGAGAAGGCTCTGAATACCAACTTGTAATGCCCAGGATGGAGTTATACCTCCTACGTGTCGAGGCACGACTTAAAGGCATAAGTCCATCCTAGAATGATCTCAAGTTTGGTAATCTTTGCACAACTCATGTAAAAGAGGGATAGTAAACTGAAAATAGTTGGCATACACTCGCCACGTCACAGAAATTACAGTACAAGTTTCAAGCATCATACATTAAGAGCACTACAACCCTCTAAGGGCAAAACCAAATGTCAAAGTACCAAACTCAGATAAAACAACCACAGGCGGATCGAATCCTAGTAAGAGACTCCACTACTGATCGTCCGGGTAGCGCACGTAGTACCGACTACGCTCCTCGTCGTACTCCCAATCCAGCTCGGTGCCATCACCTGGATAGCTCACAGTTGGACCTGCATCTGGTGTGTGAAGTAACTGTGAGCCACAGAGGACTCAGCAATCCCGTCTCCGGGTAACAGAACTATCAAAGCCTTTAGGTGAGGGAAAGGCTGAAGAAAGAACAAGTCTGCAGCAGCAACTAGCATCTAGCTTACGCAAGTGAGAGCGAGAAGAGAAGGCATCGGCGAGAAGTGATCACGAAGTGATCCTAGCTACAAGCTCACAATCATAACCCCTCCGTGTTCAACTCCCGAATCCCTATTCGGAAATTGACAGTCACGGAACACACGCTGGTAGTGTATTAACATCATTGTGTCAAGTTATCTACAACCGGAATTAACAAGCTCCCATCTGCCACATAACCGCGGGCACGGCTTTCGAAAGTTCAAACCCTGCAGGGGTGTTCCAACTTGACCCATTACAAGCCCACGATCTGCGGAGTCGCAACTCCAAAGTGGGAAGACCCGAGTATCCTCGGAATCCCGTGCTCAAGCTAAACCGAACTAAGGTAAGGCTAATCCAGCAAATCCTCCCGGCGTGTCGTCACCCTGATCGTAGCCGCGCGTATCTAGGTCTCAGGACACGACCGGATGGGTGATTCTACAGGTTTTTACCAAACCTCGAGTTTCCTTGAGGTGGCCCCGCAGACTCCCCGTTTCGGACCAACACTCATGTGGAGCACTGGCCCGGGGTTGTTGATTAAGAAAGAGGGTTAATTACTCCCTATGCATGTTTAGTTTGTTATTAGGCAAATAGTACCAATGTTGGGACTTGCTGGAAAAGACTTAGCACTTAGCGGTTTATCGAGGGGGTCCCATACACCCCAACCGTGTTAGGAACGCATAATCAAGGAACATAAAACCGGCTTATACGGATCCTAACGGCATGAGTGGAACAAACACCAAGCAAAAGGCTTAGCCTTCCACCCTTGCCAATATATAGATGATTTCATTTAGAGCATTTATATAGTGTGATAACCCAACCAAACTTCAACATGGAGCAAGCATCTTCACTTCACCTGCAACTAGCAACGCTATAAGAAGGGCTGAGCGAAGCGTACTTAGCCAAGCAATGGTTTGCATAGGTAGGGTGGTTAAACATGGCAATTGGTTACAAGTAGGAGGCTGACAAGAAGAACATGGGCATCGAGGCAAAACTATAGATCGAGACTACTAGCAATAGGCAAAGATAGTAATGTTATCGGGGTTCGGTCATCTTGCCTGAAGAGAAGTCGTTCGGATCGTAAGAAGGGTCCTCGTGCTCAAACTCGTTGGAAACCTCGTGCTCAACCTCGTTGGAAAACTCGTGCTCAACTTCCGGCTCTAAACAAGACAAACACACCAAGCACCAATCAACACGATGCAATGCGCACTCGAAAAACATGAATGCATGAAGGATGCACTAGGGATGCACATGGAGCACGTAAAACATCACTCAAGCAAAACACCTCAAAACAAGATAACAACCTGATATTATTAATCTACACAGAAAAACACCCAAGTTTGATATAAGATTCGCTGAAATCGGAGTTACGGGCTAAAAGTTATGCCCGAAACAAGATTTGAGCGAAAGCTGAAAAATTACAGCAACATAGCAACTTGGGAGCTCAAAATAATTAAGCTCCAGCACCCAAAAAGCATGGCAAAGGACTTGAACACAAACTAGATATAAAGTACAGCAACTAGGTCCAAAGTGCACCCCCAACGGAGTCACGGATCAATAGCAATGATCTTGGACATATTGAACTTTGAAATAAAATTCTGGCAGCAGAATTTAATTGAAAGTTTGGAGCAAAAGATAAACATGCTACAGCCACTCAAATGGACATGTGAGGACATGGATGGAAATACAACAATATATGCTACAAGGAACAATCAAAAACCACCCCAAAACTATCATGCTTTGTCCTACAACATCACACGAACATGGCATCGGAACGTTACAGATTTCAGACTTAGTGAAATTTCACTAAGTCCTAAAACAGCAATATCATCATAGCACACAAAAGAGCATGTTTAAGACACCTCGAAACTAAACATGGCAAAGGGTAAGCACCTCATCAAAATACATATGACGGTGATCCCGAAACACACAAGCATGCATCATTGTGGAGAACACACCGATTACAATGAGCTCAACAAGATGGCATTTCATAACAAGTGAAAACACAACATGTGAACATGGCACTTTGCAAAGATGATAACAAGGCAACAATAAATCTAACATGCAACCTATCACACACAACACGTAGTTCGTGGCAAGACGAACACGTGGACATGTCATTTGCATCATTTGGACAAACGAGCTAAAAGATATCACATGTCAAAGGTGGCATGAAAATAACACATAACAGCAGTTTATATCATCATGCACTCTTGCAACAGCAAAACAAGTGTCAAGATGACATCTAACATGCATGACAACAACAGGTAAAACGTAGAGGGCATCTCCACGAACATCTGGACATGCTACACGCGCAAAACGGAGCAACAGATAAAAAGTTAGGGCAGGTCAAAGTTTGGATATCAGATAAGCAGATCTGGGACTTAGGGAAAAGAAAAGGTACCTCTCCAGATCGGATCTGGAGGAACAGTACGGGCCGCGGCGGATCTGGGCCCGCGCGGGGAGGCACTGTGCGGCGGCGGCCCGCGGTGCGGAGCCCGGAAGGAGGCGGCGGCTGGGCTGAGGCCCGAGCCGGCGCGGGAAGTGGCGAGCCCAGCTGGCGGCTTTCGGTGCAGAGGCCTGGGGGGGAGGCCTGGCCCGACGGGGCGGCGGCGCTGGGCCGCTGAGCGCCCAGGCCCAGGCGAGCGGCGGTCGCTGGCCCGCGCGGAGGCGGAGGCGCGGAGGTGCGGTGGCTGACGAGGCCTGGTGCGGGCGAGAGCCCAGGTGGCGACGACTCGCGAGCGGGAGGCGAGGCAGGCGGCGTCGATCTGGGGACCAGGCCGGCCCAGGCGACGGGTGTACGGGCCGGGGCGAACGGCGACGAAGTGGTCCCGATCTGGCCCGATCGGGGCGATCGGTCGATCGAGCGGGGCCCGATGCGTCGGTGCGGAGGGAGGATCGGCCTGGCGCTGCGGACGACTCGGCCGGTCGGCTCGGTCGACGCGGGAGGTGCCAGAAGGACCTGGCCCGGCGCGGATCTGTGCGTTGACCTCGAACAGAGGCTTCGAGCCAGCGGGGTTGCGGCGGCGCTCGATTCGAAGGATCCTTCGGGATCCAGGGATTTTTGGGGATCTGAGATCTGAAATAAAAGGAAAAAAAATAGAGGGAAGGAGGAAGAAGAAGGGGACATGCCAAATAGACTAGGGGTCTATAAGTAGCAGTTTTGCTAGGGTTTGGAGGCTAGGGGTGTTTAGGAGCCCTCCGATCGTGATCCAACGGATCCGATCGCGGGGATAGAATAAAAAGGACTAGGAGGAGATAACAGACTGCGGTAGGGTGTTTCCGGGACACGAAGTAAAGGCACTTCGGACCCACACGGACAACGGAGGGAAAAGTCAACGGAGTCCAAACGAGATGAGATTTGAGAGGCGGGTTGCACACAACAAAACAACAACACACACAACAACCTCGCGGCACACCGGTAACGAAAAACGGCCGAACAACAAAGTAGGCCTACGGGACGTCACGGACACGTGAGGGAGCTCCGGAACGCGAAACGGACAACGGGAAGAAACACAACGAACCGGATGCAACCCACAACACAAATGCAATGCCATGCACATGTCTACATGATATGAATGAATGCCACACACTCACACCACAAAATGACAAAAGCCCGATAGACAAAGAACCCGAAATGGAAATAGATGAAGCCGGAGATATATTATATACCCAAAAGGGAAAGTATTACATCCGGGGCATTACATCGGGCCACCAGGTGGGGACAACCCACCTGGGGGCGCCAGGGGGGCTCGCCCTGGTGGGTTGTGCCCACCCAGGTGCCCACCTCCGGTGGTTCTTGGCTCCAGTATTTTTCTTTATTCATATAAAAAATTCTGCCAAAGTTTTGTTCCAATCTGAGAACTTTTATTTCTGCACAAAAACAACACCATGGTAGTTCTACTGAAAACAGCGTTAGTTTGGGTTAGCTTCATTCAAATCATGCAAATTAGAGTCCAAAACAAGAGGAAAAGCGTTAGGGAAAGTAGATACGACGGAGACGTATCACTCTACAATCAACACACATACGCGATGTACCATCCTTTTTCAGCAGTAGAATAGTAGGAACGACAAAATGACTAAGGGATTCGCGTATATAACCTTTGTCGAGTAGCACATGTACTTGACACATAATCTCCTTCGTCTCCTTCGGATTGGTACGGTATGGTGCACGGTTGGGTAGGGATGCACCAGGAATTAAGTCAATCTGATGCTCAGTCCCTCGAATGGGTGGTAATCTTGGTGGCACGTCTTGTGGAAAGGCGTCAGCGAACTCCTGCAAAATGTTAGTGACAGCAGGAGGCAAAGAGGAAGGCACGTCCTCGAATGAAAATGATGCCTCTTTGGACACAAAAGCATAGCAAACAGATTTGCTAAAATCTAGATTATCAATATCAGATTTGGTGGCAAGTAAACATCCACTTTTCAATTTAATTTCGGACGCAACATGAGATGATGGTTTGTTATTAGGCTTCATTTGTTGCTCAAATTCTTTTGCCACAATCTGATTTTCACTCTTATTTTGCTCCTATTTTGTTACTAGCTCGATTAATATCATCTTTCAAAATGGAATCAGGAGTCATAGGAAGCAAAGTAATATGTTTATCCTTATGAGCAAGAGTATACTAATTGTTTCTACCATGATGTACATACTTCTTATCAAATTAGCAGGGTCTACCAAGTAATAAAGAACATGCTTGCACGGGTACGACAACACAATCAACATAATCAACATATGTAGCTATACTAAAATGCACACAGATAGTACGTGTTACCTTAACCTTGCCGCTGTTGTTGAACAATTGGATGTAATGTGGATGTGGATGTGGTCTTGTGGAGAGAAACAGCTTCTCCACCTTCTCCATGCTAGCCAAGTTGTTGCAGCTCCCTCCATCTATGATGATGCAAACAGAACGTTCCTTCACAACTCCCTTTGTATGTGTCACATCCCTAGTTTAGTACTTGCATTAGGACTAGCTAGAGTGTGCATCATGTCTACTTATCAAAGAAACTTGAAATGGGAATGACAGAAACCCCAGCACCCCTCTTCTAACAACTAGGGTTTGATAAAATCTTTTCCAATGTACCCAAAATGCCCTTCAAAAATGTCCATCATTTCTGCCTTGGTCTTAAACCTCTGCCAAAAATGGTGCACAATTTTCTAGGACATCCAAGGTCTCTGGATTAAATCATATGGTATTTGAATTTGGGCATTTAAATGCTATAAAATATTTTAAATGCTCAAATAATCATAAACTATAATGTTCCATGCTGTTCATATTATATATAGTGGGCATGACAAGTTTCATGAGTTATAAAAATGTTCTGGCATTTTTATTAATTAAACAAAGTTGCAAAACAAATGAAACAGAAAAGAAATAGGAAAAAGAAAGAGAGAGAAAGAACTTACCTGAGCCCAGCACTGTTGCAGGCCGGCCCAGCCCACCAGCCCCTCTTCTGTCGCCTTCCTCCTCGCGCCAGAAGGCAGCGCGCGTGGCCACCGCGCGCCGGCACGCGCCCGGCCACCTCCTCCCTGCTTGCCTGCCTCCCCGACGGCCTGGAAGCCTCCTTGCATCGCCACGCAGCTGCCCCGACCCCTCTCTCATTTCCCCTCGTCCTCATCGCCTTCCCCTGGCTCTCTCCCCTCTCACCACCGAGCCGCCCGTCGCCGCCGCTCGTCGTTGCCGCACCTAGAGCCTCCCCCTCGTCCCCTGACCGTGTCCAGAAGGTTCGCCGCGACGCCCTCTTCCTCCTCGCTGAGCCACGGATCGCCGGGAGCCCTGCAACGCCTTCACGCCGTCGTCCCCAACCTCGGATCGCCGGAGCACCTCGCCGTCGATTAAGAAGCTGCATAGCATCCCCGACCCCTCCGTCGAGCTCGCTAGCACCGCTGTGAGCTCCTACGCCGAATCCCCTTCCTCTGCTTCGTTTGCGCCGTGTAGTTGCCGCTCCGTTGATCACCGAAACCCACCGCCGCCGCGCTTGCCGCCGGCGATGCTCCGGTGACCATTTGGTCACGGACACATGTCCATCTCGCTCGCCGCAGCACGTAGACGAGCTAGGTACCACGCACGCATCGCCTAGGCCACCGTAGCTGCGTCTCCACACACGCCCGAACGCCGGCCGCCGCTGTCGAGCTCGTTGCCGTCGGCTCCGGCCACCACAGGTCCGGCGACCACCACCGTTCGACGCGCATCGGCAAGGGCTCTGCAACGCGCCAAACCGCGGCTCGAACCGTGCCCTGTGGACGTTTTCCGAAGCACGCCGCCGTGTCTGGCCTCGCCGGCGTCACTTCGCCGACGAGTTTGACTCGTTTGACCGGGGGGTTGACCACCCTTGGGTCGCTGACGTGTGGGCCACCCCTCCCCTAATTAGCTAGTTTAATTAAGTTAATGATTAATTAAATTAGTTAGTTAGTTTAGTCATTGACCCGTGGGCCCAGACCCCACTGACAGCTAATTAGTCTTTAGTTTAACACTAAATAACTTTGCTAAATAGCTGTGACACTGACATGTCGGGCCCACATGTCATGTTTGACCTAGACCAGCTCATGTTGACCTGCTGACGTCAGCATGAGGTCATGCTGACGCAGTAAAGAGTTTCTGGAATTTAATTTAAATCTTAAATGATTTATGAATTTCAGAAAATACCCAAAACTTCTAAAAATCATATAAAATCAACCGTAGCTCAGATGGAAATAATTTATATATGAAAAATGATCAGAAAAATCCAATCTTTCCAATGGCACTGGTTTCATGCATGTTTGAGCAAGTTAACCTTGCTGTATACATTAAAACATGATAATGCATTTAATTAAATAATAGTTTGAATTCAAATTTGAATCCTTGATTCAAATAGGCTCAAACCCTTCTGGTTTTAGTTGCATTAGCCAAAACACATGCATCTTGCCATGTCATGAGCATGCATCATATTGTTGCATTTGTTTGTTTAATGATTGTATCGCCGGTATTCTCTGTGTTAGGTCCTGCTCCCGAGGATACTCCTGCGTATCCAACTGAAGAGCAGTACCCGACAACCACTTTGTCAGGCAAGCAATCATTGATCATTCCGATACAAACCCAATCTTCTCGCTCCTGCTCTCTTTTACTGCATTAAGGCAACAGCGTGTGAACTGCTACTTGTTGCGGTAGTTGAACCCTATTCCCTTGCATGACCTGTCATTGCCACAGTAAATAGTTGAAACCCACTAGCATGTGTAGGAGTTGATTGAGCCATGTGATGTGTGATCCACCATGCTATTTGCTTATGTTGCCTGCTATGCTTAGAGTTGTGTCTGGTCTGGTTCATCTGGGTGATGGATCAGAGTGAAATGGTCATACCGATAAAGAGAAGGAAGTGTGGAATACGCTTAGTAAAGGTATCGATGAAAGGCCATGTAGGAGTACATGGTGGGTTGTTTCATTGGAATCGTCCATAGGACCCGAGATCTGTATGTGTGGTTCAAGTTACAGCTACTACCACACATTGGGATCCTCAATTGACCCTCTCGGCTTATTAATTACCCTCGATCTCTGTCCAGGAGTTGCAACTAGTTTCTGGTGTTTATAGTTTACTGGAGGTCGTGCACAGCGCTGACCCTCGGGGTGGGTTGTGATGCGACACGAACGTGGCACGGTGTACCGGTTGCCCGTTTGATGACTCGGGAACCCTGTACACATCGTTTGGGGCCGTGAGCGACACCCCGGCCGGATCTCCCCACGGATGGAACCCAAATAGGCGATAAACCTGGACGAGAGACTTGAGTAGTTAGTCAGGTCGTGGCCGACACCCACGCTGGGCTTCCGCTTGAAGGTTGACGAGTACACGTCGAGTAAACGGTGATAAGTGGTGAGAGCGTGTGTGAAGAAGTACACCCCTGCAGGGTTATCAATCTATTCGAATAGCCGTTGTTCGCGGTACGGACTACTTGGTTACTCTTACAGTTCATAGACAAGTTGATGGATACTACTAAAAGCCTCAAGATAAGTGTGAGTGTCGTGGATGGCCCTTCCTTAGGATGACGGAAGAGGATCCTCGGTAGTGTATTGTTGTGGTGAGTAGAGGACTCGTGTTCGTAATAACATCTTGCAATCTGTTGAGAGTTGTAGTATAGGTTAGCCAAGAGTCAAAGCTGGCTTTCTGTTATGAACTCCACTACCCCCTTTGATAATGTTGCATGTATGATAGGTTCTGTGGTAAGACTTGCTGAGTACCTTTGTACTCATGTTTGCTTAATAACTGTTGCAGAGGAGAACCCTGCCCTACTGATGGGTTCTACATAGACGTTGACGTCGACGAGTAGCTTGACACCCAGACGGAGATCTGGAGCTTGTGAAGGGCCTTGTAGATAGTCAGGCTACACAAAGCCTGTTTTATTTTCTAAGTTGTATGTAGTCAGACATGTAGCTTCCGCTTGTGCTTGTATGACTGTATGACTTGAGTGTTGGGTCATGTGACCCCTACCTGTATGGATATGTTATGTATGGCTCCTGGAGCCTCTTAAATAAAGTACTTTGAGTCATAGAGTTCTGTTGTGATGCAATGTTGTATTTGCACATATTGAGCATATTGTGTGTATGGTTGAAATGCTTGGTATGTGTGGGATCCGACACCTAGTTGTTTTCCTTTGGTAGCCTACCTTACAGGGAAATGCCTCCTAGTGATTCCAATGAGCCTTGGTAGCTTGCTACTGCTCGGAACACGTAGGCTGGCCGGCATGTGTCCTTCTTCGTTCCTGTGTCTGTCCCTTAGGGGAAATGTCACGCGTTGTTCCTTTAAGTCCATGTAGCTTGCTACGACTTGGGTTCATACGTTGATGACCGACACGTTCGTTGCTGGGTCATGGATGCCTGTCTCTATAATCTAGTGCCACTTTTGGTTTATAACTAGCCATGTCGGCCCGGGTTCTCTATCATATGGATGCTAGCGACACTGTCATATACGTGTGCCAAAATACGCAAACGGTCCCGGGCCAGGTAAGGTGGCACCCGTGGGGTTACCGTGCGTGAGGCCGCAAAGTGATATGACGTGTTACAGCTAGATCGGTGTGACTTAGGATCGGGGTCCTGACAGCGTTGGCATCAGAGCTGGACTGCCTGTAGGTTTCTCAAGCCAAATTGGTCGATGTTGAGTCTAGAAAAATTCTTAGTTATATGTAGGGGAATTGATTGTGGAAGGGAACGTAAGGCTCTTTTTACTCCTTTACCTTATGCCCTTCTGATCTGAGTCAGTCTATTCTTTCTACGGGGATTTAGGACTAGGCCTCTTATCCTTACTAGGTTCACGTGCTACTAATCCGTAGACTATTAGGATTGTTGGTTTTAAGCCTCAGTTCAGTTTCTATCCTTTTAGTATGATGATTGTTGGACCCGGAACCTTGATATGGAATTGTTGAGTGGCTATGCTATCATTTGTATGATGTCTCAAATCTTTGTTTGAGCATTTACAGTTGTTATGCTGCCCTATATCTTCTAGAAACACTAATGCCTTTGCATTACTTCGTGTTTCAGATGTCTGGCCGCACCCCTCACCAAGTGGTTCGTTTGACGCGGTGCATTAATGTGCCCGGTCACACGGCCATGCTAGTCTGTGTGCTGACTGAGACCGGTTATCGCTGGTATCCTGAGTACACCGTGGAGGAATAGTACCGGGATTTCAATCAGAGTCAGTATTTCTGCACAGTCCGGATATACCCCTCATATCCCGGAGCTAACGACCCCATCCATTGGTCTTATGGACTCGGGGTTACCATCGAGATGGCAGTACAGGATGCCTCCTATTCGATGATGACCATTCTCCGGGCTAGGCATGCCCTATTGCTGAACACTGAGTTCTGTTACATGCCAGCCTCACTTCCCGGAGAGGAAGGCTACTACACTGGTCTGTATACTGATGCTGCTCATGAAGAGCCACTGCTTCAGACTACTGTTCAGATGCTGGAGGATAGGGACCGTGAGGTCCGTGCCCTCCGAATGGAGCTGTATAACACTCGAGCCGCCCATTGGACTACTTTGACACGGCTTGCACCTGATGTGCACGCCGGATATCTGGACATGCGGGATTTGTACCCCGTGCGGACTCGTCTGCCTGATCGCATGGATTGGCGTGACGTTGGGGGTATTACACCTCCACGTGGGCGTCGGTTACCACCAGCATCGGGACCGAGGCCACATCCATGTCCCTATGGTCCACAGCCTTCGAGCGCTCGCGAGTTTCAAGATCCGTCTGTTCCACTTCCAGGCTACGGTGGTAATCTTTACGAAGATTACTACGGGAATGTCTGAGTTAGACCGTGGTAGTAGTAGTATTGTAGTAGTTGTATTCCCACAGTCCTGCGCATCTTGTGGAATATGACTTAGTGTGTACTGAGTTCCGGAGGTGTAGTTAAATAATGTATAGGAGCTTGGAATGCCTCTGATGGGATGTATCGTCTTTCACCGCAGTTGTACTTTGGTCTTGGCTTGTACTAAACTATGTATGGTGTGTATGACCACTGGTGTATATATAGCAGTTTCTATATTACCATGTCGTACGGATGAACATCTCTGCATTCCGTGTCATCCATTACATTCTGCACTTCTATGTCAAATTTCTGCCATCCTTGTCTAAACCGTTGTTTTGTTTTCTTAGGATGGTCAACACTCGCAACACTCCTGCTGCTCAGGAGCAGGGTGAGGCTAGTGGGGCTAGAGATGGGAATCTGCCCCAGCCACCCTCCTTGGCGGAAGTTATGCTCGAGGCAGAACAGAACAAGAGAGAGACCAACCGTCTGCTGGAACGCATAGAGCAAAACAGTGGGTTCCGCCAGAGGAATGACGTGGTGTCAATCAATGACTTTATCAAGATGTGCCCACCGAAGTTCCATCACTCCACAGAACCTCTGGATGCGGATGATTGGCTACGTAATATCACCCACAAGCTACAGTCTGCCCGTGTGGCCGAAGCTGACAAGGTTACCTACGCCACCTACCATTTTGAGGGCCCTGCCAGTCTTTGGTGGGAGAACTTTGAAGCTATGCGTCATGCTGGCCAAATCACTACTTGGGTTGAGTTCAGTGAGGCATTCCGTGAACATCACATTCCGGAAGGTCTCATGGATCGCAAGCGGGAGGAATTCTGCAATTTCACCCAGGGCCGGTTAACTGTGGATGGCTATAGTCGCGAGTTTGGCAACTTGGCACGCTATGCACCTGAGGAAGTATCCACCGATGCCAAGAAGCAGGCGAGGTTCCGCAAGGGACTTAGCCCTGAACTCCGCCGAGATCTACGTCTGCACGAGTGCACTTCCTTCCAGAAGTTGGTAAACAAGGCTATCAGTGCTGAAACGGGCCAGACCGACTTCGAGGCCACACGCAAGCATACTCGAGTCTTTGGTTCCTCATCCGGCTCTGGCTCTCACAAGCGCCGTGTGTGGGTTCCTAACACTGCTCTGCCGCCCAAGTACACACCTAGGCCATCCTATGAGGCGCCTCGCCCAACTCAATAGTATGCACCTGCTAAGACCTATGGAGGACCACCTTCCAACTTTGCTCCACGCACTAGCACTGTGACATGTTTCAAGTGTGGAGAACCGGGACACTACATGCGTGAGTGTCCTCAGAACCAACCAGGAAAACCCGTTGGCCGTGGTAAGCCAACCGGCAAGGTGAATTATGTCAAGCCAATCCCCACTGCACGTGGTCATGTCAACTATGTCTCTGCCGAGGAAGCTTATGAGGATCCTAATGTCGTCCTTGGTACGCTTCTCGTAAACTGCCATCCGGCATCTGTTCTTTTCGATACTGGAGCATCCCATTCGTTCATATCTGAGAGCTATGCTCGAATGCACAACATGACTTTTTGTGACATGCCTACTTCCATGGTTATTCAAACTCCTGGTTCAAAGTGGCAAACCTCTAGGGTAAGCCATGGAAATGAAATCCTTGTCGATAGACTTGTTTTCCTAGCATCTCTTATCACTCTCAAGTCCTCGGACATAAACATCATTTTGGGTATGGATTGGATGACAACTCATTACGCCAAGATTGATTGCTACACTAGGACCGTTCAACTTACACACCCATCCGGCAAGATAGTCAATGTCTTGACCCGAATGGCTGAGCGTCAGCTCTACTCTCTTAATGCGAGCCCTCTACCAGAACTTGAAGATATCCCGGTAGTCCGTGACTTTCCGGATGTTTTTCCAGAAGAACTGCCAGGAATTCCACCTGACAGAGATGTCGAGTTCGTGATAGATCTTATCCCTGGAATTGTCCCAATCTCTAGGAGACCTTATAAGATGGCACCCCTAGAATTAGCTGAGCTTAAGAAACAACTCGATGAGTCCTTGCAAAAAGGTTTCATCCGTCCTAGTTCTTCCCCTTGGGCTTGCCCCGTCCTCTTCGTCAAGAAGAAGGATGGAACGGAGCGGATGGTTGTAGATTACCGACCTGTCAATCTGGTCACCATAAAGAACAAGTATCCACTTCCCAGGATCAACGACCTGTATGATCAGCTCGCTGGATCCTCAGTCTTCTCTAAGATGGATTTGATGTTGGGTTACCATCAAATCAAAATCAAGAACGGGGACATTCCTAAAACGGCTTTTGTTACTCGTTATGGTCAATATGAGTACACCGTCATGTCCTTCGGATTAACCAATGCCCCAGCTACCTTTTCTCGGTTAATCAATTCTATATTCATGGAGTACTTGGATAAATTCGTCGTGGTATACCTCGATGATATACTCATCTATTCCAAGAACAAGGAAGATCATGCCGAGCATTTAAGGCTGGTATTGACGAAACTTCGAGAGCACCGCCTTTATGCCAAATTCTCTAAATGTGAATTTTGGTTGCCAGAAGTAACCTATCTAGGTCATGTGATCTCTGGCAAGGGCATTGCTGTCAATCCCGAGCGAGTTCAAGCCGTCCTTGATTGGACTCCTCCTGAATCGGTCAAGCAAGTTAGGAGTTTTCTTGGCTTACCGAGCTATTGCCGACGCTTCGTTGAGAATTTCTCCAAGGTTGCTAAACCTCTAACTAAACTCCTCAAGAAAGATAAAAAGTTTGAGTGGACCCCACAATGCGAGTCCAGTTTTCAGGAACTGAAAAGACGCCTGACATCTGCACCTGTACTGGTACCACCAGACTTTTCCAAGGATTTTATAATCTATTGCGACGCCTCGCGACAAGGACTAGGTTGCATACTCATGCAAGATCGTCAAGTGATTGCATACGCATCTCGTAGTTGCGTCCACAGGAGGATAACTATCCTACTCATGATCTAGAGCTTGCAGCTGTAGTCCATGCACTCAAAACATGGCGACATTACCTCCTTGGTAATCGCTGTGAAATCTTCACTGATCATCAAAGTTTGAAGTACATCTTCACCCAACCGGATCTAAATTTCAGGCAAAGACGTTGGGTCGAGTTTCTCACAGACTACGACTTAGGAATCACTTATACCCCTGGGAAGGCCAATGTCATGGCCGATGCGCTAAGTCGTAAGTCTTATTGTAACAACTTAATGTTACAACAAGGGCAACCACTTCTCCACGAGGAATTCCGTAAGCTTAAACTTCACATTATTCCTCGAGGATTCCTTTCCACCTTGGTGGCGAAACCTACCCTTATGGATCAAGTTATAGCTGCCCAGAAGCGTGATAAAGGTATATCCCGACTCCAAGAGAGCATTGCTAGCGGAGTTGCTAGAAGTTTCTCTATGGATGATCAAGGTGTTGTGTACTTCGAGAACCGCTTGGTGGTACCCAAGAAACAACAGCTACGACATATGATTCTTAAGGAGGCTCATGAATCCCTCTCACAATTCATCCCGGTAGTACCAAAATGTATCAGGACCTACGTCAGAGATTTTGGTGGACTAGGATGAAGAGAGAAATCGCTCAATTCATTGCTAACTGCGACATTTGTCGTCGAGTCAAAGCAGAGCATCAACGGCCTGCTGGCACCCTTCAACCTTTAGCTATTCCTGAATGGAAATGGGACAAAGTCGGTATGGACTTCATTACCGGGTTTCCTAGGACCACGAAAGGGAATAATGCTATCTTCGTCATTATCGACCGCCTCTCTAAAGTAGCTCATTTCCTGCCTGTTCGAGAGAGTATTACCGCTAGCCAGCTAGCAGACTTATATGTCTCTCGGATAGTATCACTTCATGGTGTGCCGTTGGAGATTAACTCAGACCGTGGAAGTCTTTTCACTTCACGATTTTGGGAAAGTTTCCAGAATGCTATGGGAACTCATCTCTCCTTCAGTACCGCCTTCCATCCCCAGTCAAGTGGTCAAGTGGAACGAGTCAATCAAATTCTGGAAGACATGCTTCGAGCCTCTGTCATCTCTTTCGGTATGGAATGGGAAAAGTGTCTTCCATTTTCCGAATTCGCTTATAACAATAGTTATCAAGCCAGCTTGGGCAAAGCTCCCTTTGAAGTTCTATATGGACGAAGGTGTCGAACACCTCTTAACTGGTCAGAAACCGGGGAAAGACAATTCTTTGGCCCGGATATGATCCAGGAAGCAGAAGACCAAGTTCAAATCGTTCGTGAGAAATTGAAAACAGCCCAGTCTCGCCAGAAGAGCCAATATGATAGTCATCATAAGGCTGTGACTTTTGAAGTCAGCGATAAGGCTTACCTTCGGGTTACTCCTCTTAAGGGAACCCATCGCTTCGGTATCAAAGGAAAATTGGCCCCTCGTTACATCGGTCCTTTTCGCATTCTTGCCAAACGAGGAGAAGTTGCCTACCAATTGGAACTACCTCCGCACCTATCCAGAGTTCATGACGTGTTCCACGTTTCTCAACTCAGGTGTTGCTTCTCGGATCCTATCCGCGAAGTGGACCACGAAACGCTTGATCTCCAGGACAATCTCACATATCGAGAATACCCCGTTTGTATTCTTGATCAAACCGAGCGCACCACTCGACGCCACAATATCAAGTTTCTCAAGGTTCAATGGTCACATCATTCCGAGAGTGAAGCTACTTGGGAAAGGGAGGATCGTCTTCGACTTGAGTACCCCACCCTCTTTCCGGAGGAACCCGAATCTCGAGACGCGATTCTTTTAAGTGGGGGTGAGTTGTCACATCCCTAGTTTAGTACTTGCATTAGGACTAGCTAGAGTGTGCATCATGTCTACTTATCAAAGAAACTTGAAATGGGAATGACAGAAACCCCAGCACCCCTCTTCTAACAACTAGGGTTTGATAAAATCTTTTCCAATGTACCCAAAATGCCCTTCAAAAATGTCCATCATTTCTGCCTTGGTCTTAAACCTCTGCCAAAAATGGTGCACAATTTTCTAGGACATCCAAGGTCTCTGGATTAAATCATATGGTATTTGAATTTGGGCATTTAAATGCTATAAAATATTTTAAATGCTCAAATAATCATAAACTATAATGTTCCATGTTGTTCATATTATATACAGTGGGCATGACAAGTTTCATGAGTTATAAAAATGTTCTGGCATTTTTATTAATTAAACAAAGTTGCAAAACAAATGAAATAGAAAAGAAATAGGAAAAAGAAAGAGAGAGAAAGAACTTACCTGAGCCCAGCACTGTTGCAGGCCGGCCCAGCCCACCAGCCCCTCTTCTGTCGCCTTCCTCCTCGCGCCAGAAGGCAGCGCGCATGGCCACCGCGCGCCGGCACGCGCCCGGCCACCTCCTCCCTGCTTGCCTGCCTCCCCGACGGCCTGGAAGCCTCCTTGCATCGCCACGCAGCTGCCCCGACCCCTCTCTCATTTCCCCTCGTCCTCATCGCCTTCCCCTGGCTCTCTCCCCTCTCACCACCGAGCCGCCCGTCGCCGCCGCTCGCCGTTGCCGCACCTAGAGCCTCCCCCTCGTCCCGTGACCGTGTCCAGAAGGTTCGCCGCGACGCCCTCTTCCTCCTCGCTGAGCCACGGATCGCCGGGAGCCCTGCAACGCCTTCACGCCGTCGTCCCCAATCTCGGATCGCCGGAGCACCTCGCCGTCGATTAAGAAGCCGCAGAGCGTCCCCGACCCCTCCGTCGAGCTCGCTAGCACCGCTGTGAGCTCATACGCCGAATCCCCCCTTCCTCTGCTTCGTTTGCGCCGTGTAGCTGCCGCTCCGTTGATCACCGAAACCCACCGCCGCCGCGCTTGCCGCCGGCGATGCTCCGGTGACCATTTGGTCACGGACACATGTCCATCTCGCTCGCCGCAGCACGTAGACGAGCTAGGTACCACGCACGCATCGCCTAGGCCACCGTAGCTGCGTCTCCACACATGCCCGAACGCCGGCCGCCGCTGTCGAGCTCGTTGCCGTCGTCTCCGGCCACCACAGGTCCGGCGACCACCACCGTTCGATGCGCATCGGCAAGGGCTCTCCAACGCGCCCAACCGCGGCTCGAACCGTGCCCTGTGGACGTTTTCCGAAGCACGCCGCCGTGTCTGGCCTCGCCGGCGTCACTTCGCCGGCGAGTTTGACTCGTTTGACCGGGGGGTTGACCACCCCTGTGTCGCTGACGTGTGGGCCACCCCTCCCCTAATTAGCTTGTTTAATTAAGTTAATGATTAATTAAATTAGTTAGTTAGCTTAGTCACTGACCCATGGGCCCAGACCCCACTGACAGCTAATTAGTCTTTAGTTTAACACTAATTAACTTTGCTAAATAGCTGTGACACTGACATGCCGGGCCCACATGTCATGTTTGACCTGGACCAGCTCCTGTTGACCTGCTGACGTCAGCATGAGGTCATGCTGACGCAGTAAAGAGTTTCTGGAATTTAATTTAAATCTTAAATGATTTATGAATTTCAGATAATACCCAAAACTTCTAAAAACCATATAAAATCAACCGTAGCTCACATGGAAATAATTTATATATGAAAAATGATCAGAAAAATCCAATCTTTCCAATGGCACTGGTTTCATGCATGTTTGAGCAAGTTAACCTTGCTGTATACATTAAAACATGATAATGCATTTAATTAAATAATAGTTTGAATTCCAATTTGAATCCTTGATTCAAATAGGCTCAAACCCTTCTGGTTTTAGTTGCATTAGCCAAAACACATGCATCTTGCCATGTCATGAGCATGCATCATATTGTTGCATTTGTTTGTTTAATGATTGTATCGCCGGTATTCTCTGTGTTAGGTCCTGCTCCCGAGGATACTCCTGCGTATCCAACTGAAGAGCAGTACCCGACAACCACTTTGTCAGGCAAGCAATCATTGATCATTCCGATACAAACCCAATCTTCTCGCTCCTGCTCTCTTTTACTACATTAAGGCAACAGCGTGTGAACTGCTACTTGCTGCGGTAGTTGAACCCTATTCCCTTGCATGACCTGTCATTGCCACAGTAAATAGTTGAAACCCACTAGCATGTGTAGGAGTTGATTGAGCCATGTGATGTGTGATCCACCATGCTATTTGCTTATGTTGCCTGCTATGCTTAGAGTTGTGTCTGGTCTGGTTCATCTGGGTGATGGATCAGAGTGAAATGATCATACCGATAAAGAGAAGGAAGTGTGGAATACGCTTGGTAAAGGTATCGATGAAAGGCCATGTAGGAGTACATGGTGGGTTGTTTCATTGGAATCGTCCATAGGACCCGAGATCTGTATGTGTGGTTCAAGTTACAGCTACTACCACACATTGGGATCCTCAATTGACCCTCTCGGCTTATTAATTACCCTCGACCTCTGTCCAGGAGTTGCAACTAGTTTCTGGTGTTTATAGTTTACTGGAGGTCGTGCACAGCGCTGACCCTCGGGGTGGGTTGTAATGCGACAGGTACGTGGCACGGTGTACCGGCTGCCCGTTTGGTGACTCGGGAACCCTGTACACATCGTTTGGGGCTGTGAGCGACACCCCGGCCGGATCTCCCCACGGATGGAACCCAAATAGGCGATAAACCTGAACGAGAGACTTGAGTAGTTAGTCAGGTCGTGGCCGACGCCCACGCTGGGCTTCCGCTTGAAGGTTGCCGAGTACACGTCGAGTAAACGACGATAAGTGGTGAGAGCGTGTGTGAATAAGTACACCCCTGCAGGGTTATCCATCTATTCGAATAGCCGTTGTTCGCGGTACGGACTACTTGGTTACTCTTACAGTTCATAGACAAGTTGATGGATACTACTAAAAGCCTCAAGATAAGTGTGAGTGCCGTGGATGGCCCTTCCTTAGGATGACAGAAGAGGATCCTCGGTAGTGTATTGTTGTGGTGAGTAGAGGACTCGTGTTCATAATAACATCTTGCAATCTGTTGAGAGTTGTAGTATAGGTTAGCCAAGAGTCAAAGCTGGCTTTCTGCTATGAACTCCACTACCCCCTTTCATAATGTTGTATGTATGATAGGTTCTGTGGTAAGACTTGCTGAGTACCTTTGTACTCATGTTTGCTTAATAACTGTTGCAGAGGAGAACCCTGCCCTACTGATGGGTTCTACATAGACGTTGACGTCGACGAGTAGCTTGACACCCAGACGGAGATCTGGAGCTTGTGAAGGGCCTTGTAGATAGTCAGGCTACACCAATCCTGTTTTATTTTCTAAGTTGTCTGTACTCAGACATGTAGCTTCCGCTTGTGCTTGTATGATTGTATGACTTGAGTGTTGGGTCATGTGACCCCTACCTGTATGGATATGTTATGTATGGCTCCTGGAGCCTCTTAAATAAAGTACTTTGAGTCATAGAGTTCTGTTGTGATGCAATGTTGTATTTGCACATATTGAGCATATTGTGTGTATGGTTGAAATGCTTGGTATGTGTGGGATCCGACACCTAGTTGTTTTCCTTTGGTAGCCTACCTTACAGGGAAATGCCTCCTAGTGATTCCAATGAGCCTTGGTAGCTTGCTACTGCTCGGAACACGTAGGCTGGCCGGCATGTGTCCTTCTTCGTTCCTGTGTCTGTCCCTTAGGGGAAATGTCACGCGTTGTTCCTTTAAGTCCATGTAGCTTGCTACGACTTGGGTTCATACGTTGATGACCGACATGTTCGTTGTTGGGTCATGGATGCCTGTCTCTGTAATCTAGTGCCACTTTTGGTTTATAACTAGCCATGTCGGCCCGGGTTCTCTGTCATATGGATGCTAGCGACACTGTCATATACGTGTGCCAAAATGCGCAAACGGTCCCGATCCAGGTAAGGTGGCACCCGTGGGGTTACCGTGCGTGAGGCCGCAAAGTGATATGACGTGTTACAGCTAGATCAGTGTGACTTAGGATCGGGGTCCAGACAGTATGGAACAAATTATGCCTCTGGTTTTGCTCAGCTTGTGTGACTTGCACACTCAAAACACGTTGAGCAACTAAACATTCATACCTTTCAGCGTCTTCAACAGCCATGTATTGTTCTCTTGTTCAGAATCAACTCGACCATGTTCTTCACTTGTAATAAGAGCCAAAGTATCCTCATCATAGTCACTAGAGGACTCATACCCACCATCCTCAGTAGCAATCATCACACGCTGAGATGAGCACTCTCTCGCATAATGACCTCTACCCTTGCAAAGACGACAAATAATATCATGTGTTTACCCTGTTGAAGCCATGGATGAAGAAGAGCTCTGTGCAGGACCAGAAGATGTGCTCTTAGCAGATAGTTGTGGTTGTGCCTACTTTCTTGTACCACGGTTGGAGGCGGCAGCTGAAGGAGGTGTAGGTGCAGCAGAACGTGTGGAAGTATAGGATGCACCTGGTGTCTATGATGAAGATCGACCTGTAGAAAATTTAGTTCGCGCCATTGCATGTGGATCCTGCACTTCATGTTCAGCTTTGCAAGAAAAATGAAATAAACGAGTGATATTATTATACTCCTTATAATCTAAAATGGTCTGAATCTCTCTATTTAATCCACCCGTAAAACATGCAAGCATAGCTTCATTATCCTGAACAATACCACATCTAATCATGCCAGTTTGTAATTCCTGATAGTATTCCTCTACATAAGTGAAAGTGCTAGTTATCGACTATAGGGGGTGAATAGGCGATTTTAATGAAAGTTTTCAGAGCACAATATCTTTTGAAGACAAATATATGGAAGGAACCTTTAGGTATGCAGCGAAAGATAAACTACACCAGACAAGCAATAGTCAAGTGAGCAGTATAGTGAAAGTACGAAGACTATTGACAGCTAGGTAGCATGGATCAAAGTGGAAGATAGAATGAAGCTAAACAGGGAACAGTCTTCACACAGTGAAGTCACACAGATCAGGTAAGCAAGCAATGACTTCACGAAGACAAATTGAAATGTAAATGAGTTGGAAGATAGAAACTGTGGCTTGGAGATGAGGGGAATTTGGTAGAGCAGTTCCAGTTGATGTGACAACTGTATATCTGGTTAGGGAGGCTGAGGTTGAACTCACAAGACTGTGTCTTCACCTTATTCCCCTTGAGCTAGGGACACCCAATCCTCGCCCAATCACTCTGGTAAGTCTTGAAGGTAGACTTCCAAACCTTCACAGACTTCGATCACCAGCAATCCACAATGACTCTTGGAAGCTCAAAACGCGACACCTAACCGATTGGAGGATACACAGTCCTCAAGTGTAATAAGTCTTCAGATCACACAGACAGAAAGACTTCAGTGATGCCTAACACTCTTTGCCACTAGGTGTTTTGGGCTTTGTCCTCACAAGGATCTTTTCTCTCAAAGGCTTCGGAGGTGGGTTGCTCTCAAACGACAAAAGTCGTGCACTAACTCTAAGCAGCCACCAATTTATGGTGTAGTGGGTGGGCTATTTATAGAGTGGAGGCAACCCGACATGATATGTCCGAAATGACCCTAGGTCACTAAGGAACTGACACGTGTCCAATGGTCGGATTTCAAACACACGGGGCAACTTTGCTTGGGCTCCAAGCAATGCTGACTTATCCAACTCTGGATAAGATTTGCTCTCATTGTCTTCGCTCGAAGACATAGGATTTTGGTTGAGCATCACATGAGTCATCTGACTATGTTCTCTTGGACCCCACTTAATAGTACGATTATATGCATGTGGATGACCTGGTGGTGGTGGTTGCACATAGTTCTGATTTTGATCAACCTCATCCTTGTAATCGTCCACATAATCGTCATCCTCCTCGGCACCAGCACCAATAGTAGCAGGAGCCAAAGAAGCATCAACAGTAGGTAAAGCAGCACCAGAAGTTTGGCCATCCTAAAGAGGAACACGCTTCGCTCGTCCGAACTGATCCAAAAGGGGGTGTTGTTGTTGACATTGCATAGGTGCAACACGTGCAGCCGTTGGTGGTTGTGGAAGATGAGTGAGCAATTCACTAAAGTTGTTATCCATCTTTGTTTCGAACGACTTCTCCATGGCCTCTTCAAATCTGATTAGCACATCTCCCACCTGGCCACTCATCATTTGCTGAAACTTATCATGCAACTCCTTGTTCTTCATGTTCTTCCAGTCTAGCTCGTCAACTTGTGATCTTGGCATGGTTAGCAGCGATAGAAACACACAAGAATATGATCCTACAAACTACTAGAAAGTGGTGGTGGTGGGGTGTCACAAATCCATCAAGCAAACCTCAAACTCTTACTAGTTCTTACCCAGCAGCAGGTGGTGATCGGTAACCGTTGTAGTCAAAACTCTCAAAGCTTGGACAAAGCGATTGCCAGGTGGTGTCAAACACACGATGTAGTTATATGTGGAGCTGGGAAGACTTATGATATGGTAGCAAAAATGTGAGCAATAATCAATTCAGAGATGCAAAGTTGAATAAACACTCAATAATTGTGTGCTGGTCCTAGGCTAGACTGTGCTAGAGACGTGAATCACGGCGCAGCACGTAAACAAGGGAGGACAAAACTCTGAATCTTTTTTTCACTCTTTTTCTTGCATTTTTCCCTATCTTTTTTTCTTCACAACATTTTTTCGAAAAAGTCTACAAATGGTCTAGAAACTACCTAGCCAAAATTTTCCGGACTTCGTTTTTTTAAGCTGGAACTATTTTTCTTCTGCGGGTAACACTGGAGATGGGGAGTCCGACTCTGTCACGGCTCGTAGTATCACGTGATCTGGAAATTGAGAACAAAAGAACAAATACTGGACTCGGACTAGGACTAGTGGTGGAGATGAATTTTGTGGTACTCGTACTGGTGGCAGATATATGTCGGGGCGGTGGAAAACGGACTGCTGGCGAATCTGTAATGGAGGTGGACTCGGATTGGTGGCGGATATGTGCTGGTATATGGCAGTAGTGATGTATCTGGTGTGGTGGTGGTATATGGTAGCGTTAATGTATCTGGTGTGGAGGTGGTATATGGAAGCGGTGATGGATCTGGTATGGTGGTGGTATATAGTAGTGGTGATTGATCTGGTGTGGTGGTGGTATATGACAGCGATGAAGATGGTGCGGCGGCGGTGTGGCACTTGTCAACAGAACTCGAAACTCTATAAGACTAGACCCTAAGACCAGTAACTCGACACGACAATGCAACCGCAAATTCAACAAAGAAAAACATGGAAAAGATTATGCAATGGCTCAGACCAGTTTGGATATGATACTAACCCTAAATTTTTTTGGCTTTTTCGTGGACTGTAGGTATGAAGAACAGACTTGATCTAAACTACAAAAAAACTGTAAAATCTCACCGAGCAACCTGGAAATCTGATACCACTTGATAGAGGCAAATGTGTCTAGTCTTTCGATGAGATGGTGATTATCGTTTTTGGAGGAGTTGACTTTGACGATCCGACTACGAACGTGTGAAGACGTCGCGCCTTAGCAATCGCTAAACCAACTCTGAGAGGTTATTGACCACGTTGGAGCACGATCAACCTGACCACGGGGGTCTATTTCCTGCAAGCAAACAAAGAACAAGCAAGAAACTGAGATTGCAATCTGGATATTACGAATATAAGTGGAAACCTTTATTGATCAAGGTGGGGTTCTGTGACGCCTTTGTCTAGTCGTTGAACACAAACAAAGTACACAAAGTTGCAGTTATGGCAAACTTTAATCTAAACAAAACCTCAAAGTCTAAACGGTGCCTTAAGGGTCGTACTTGTAGGGGGAAAGAGAGGGGATTTCGTCCCCCCCCCCATGGCAAGGTGGGACTAAAACACCTCCTGAGTCGTTTCCCCTACAATACAGACTCTAAAAAATAGCCTATAAGCGGTATCTCGAAATTACATGGACCTGGCCCAAAAATAAGGTGGCGCAACATCTATATTAAGCTATGGACAAATTTTATGAATGGGAATCTTGAATATTTCGTGCATGTACTTGTATGTCATCATGGTGGCTCAAAAGTGCTAAAACCTCCACTAGAAACTATGTTCTTGTTCCCCTTGCGCCCTCATCTCCATGCTTGATCATGATCCAATGTTCATCCTTCTTGTCCATGCTTGGCCCTTCATTTATAAGCAAAACAAATGTATCCAATTTAGGCAGCATCATATTCTCAGGAACATTAGAATCATTAGCAAGAAACGAAAGTACCTGGTAATTTAATTGGCATGCGTGAGCTCTAGTAATCGGTCCAGTATATGTATCAGTAAGGGCTGTGGGTTTAACTTTGTTAGTGATGTCCTCATCATGCGATCACATTGCAGTGCCTAGGAGGACGTGGCACCAGCAAAACTTGTGCAAGGCCCTAATCGTTGCTAGCCTATTAACCCTTTATTAAAACATCTCATTGTTCTTAGATATTTTTTCGAGCTTTGTTAGGGTTTGTGTCCTGCTCAGGAAGGCGAGACGGCGGTAGCTCCATGAAGAGGGAATAAAGGTCTCCCCGTCTAGCCCCCGTTCCGGTGATGCGTCTAGCATCATTAGTGGGCGTGTGTCCCCGGCAGATCTATCTTTGGTGGATTTGCTCGATCTGTTCGTCGTTCGTCTTCATTCGTGTGTCTTCAGGTTGGATCCTTTTGATCTACACTCTTCATCTGCGGTGGTTGTTGTTCCGGTGCATTGGTTCTATGGGGCCATAGCACCACAAATTCCCGACTGTCTACTACAACAACGTTTGCCCAGCTCCAGCGAGGGAGGGCGATGACAGCGGCACGCCTTCGGCTCGCTTCAGTGCTTGTAGTTAGTGGCGGATCTAGGATTTCGAAGCAGGGTGGTCCATCTTTAAAAATAATACTACAAATATGACATGCTTTCCATCAATCATTCAATTGTATGGAGAGAAGAATATTTTTGCGACTGCAGGTAACCCCCCCCCCCCTCCTATAAGATTTTGAACGCTTTTTCAAATATTCAGTTAGCTTTGATCCTCGACGATGGTGGTTTTGAGCTCGGTGCGGAGGGCGGCGAAATTATTTCCATGATTCCGGCGCGTGAGGACGCTCAGGCTACTCTGGCCGAAGCGGCGGCCACGGCAAAGGCTAGGGAGGTCTCAACGGCCTCCAACCTGGCTCGGGACACAGTTGGGGATCTGCCCGATGCCTCGATTTTGCTATCATCAGGTGGAGTGGCCGAAGCCAGGGAGGCGGACGCGACCCCCTCCACCAGTCGTGCCTCGGCTAGGAAAAGAGTGGAAAAACCGGTGACATCCAAAGCGGTGCACTTACGTAATCGTATTATCTAATGCGCTATCTTTTCTGGAACATTAGGGGGTGCGGCCACTCGGGTAGACGCACCCAGCTTAGAGAATACATAGGCCGTGAGCATATAGATATTGTGGCGCTTCAAGAGACAATCAAAATGGATTTCACCCATAGAGGTCTCTCGGCGTTCGACCCCCTTCAACATTTCCTGTGGGGTTGGGTCCCCTCCAACGGCTATTCGGGCGGTCTACTTTTGGGATGTAATCGTGATGTATGAGATGTTGTAAACTGGGACAGGGGTTCTTTCTTTATTGCGGCTACGAACAAACACCACATTTCCTTAGCTTCTTGGGTGATTGTATGTGTCTACGGCCCTGCTGACCACTCGCGCTCGGCAGAGTTGTTGAATGAAATCCAAGTCTTGGTTGGGACCAAGCAAGCTGCCAACATCCCCATTGTCCTTGGGGGTGATTTCAACCTTATCCACTCGAGGGGGGGTAAGAACAACCGGAATATTGACTAGCCTAGGGCGACCATGTTCAATAATGCCAGTGCTGCATCCGCTCTGCGTGAGTTCGCAAGGACGGGTGCTAGATTTACATGGACTAACAAGCAGTTAGCTCCGGTGCGCAGTGTGCTTGATTGCGTTTTTGTCTCGCCCGATTGGGAAGTTCTTTTCCCCCTTTGCACGCTAGCTATAGAAACTCGTATAGGTTTCGATCATGTCCCGCTCATCTTGGCCTTAGGGGAGGCCAGGATCAAGTGTAGCCGGTGTTTCTTTTTTGAAACTGGCTAGTTTGAGGTTGACGGGTTTATCCCGTTGATCATCACTCGTTGGGAGCGAGCAGTGACCGAGGCCGGTCGTACCAGAGGGCCAATGGATCTATGGATCTCGGCGGCCGGCTCCTTACGTAGTTTTCTCCGTGGCTGGGAGGCTAACCACGACAGCGAGTCGAAAAGAGCAAGGGAAGCCCTTTTAGATGAAATCAAAACCCTTGACGGCCTTGCTAACTCTAGAGTGTTCTCGGAAGCCGAATGGGCTAACCGATACGCCCTCGAAAACCAAGTGTTGGCCATCCTTAGGGAAGAGGAGGAATACTAGCGTCGTCGGCACGGCGTCAAGTAGATCACCAAGGGTGACGCCAATACAGGCTATATCCATGCTTACGCTAACGGCCGGAAAAGGAAGTGCTCGATATTGCGTTTGCTATCTGCGCAAGGGGTGCTCGTGAGCCAAGCGGAGATCACCGCTCACATTTACGAGTTTTTCCTTAACCTGTTGGGAACAGCGGAGGAGAAACCCTTGCGCCTCCGCGTGGACTTCTGGGGGGTAGAAGCCCGCATGTCAATGACCGAAAACGACGCCCTTGCCCTGGCCTTCTCCATGGAGGAAATTTATAGGGCAATCGGCTCCATGAAAATCGACACTGCCCCTGGCCCGAATGGTTGGCCGGTGGCTTTCTTTTGGCGGTTCTGGCCCATGCTCAAATCACATTTCTACGACATCATTAATGGATTCGCACTGGGCACGGTTAACATCTCGCGCCTCAACTTAGGGGTCATTAGTTTAATCCCAAAGGTCAAAGGGGTAGACACCATCAATCAATATCGGCCTATCACCCTTATCAGCGTGCCTTTTAAAATTTGTTCTAAGGCATTTACGACGCGCTTGGCCCCGGTGGCACATAGAATTATTAGCCGCAACCAGTCGACTTTCCTCAAGGGACGTAATATTCTAGAGGGTCCGATAGTCCTGCAGGAAATTGTCCATGAGCTCAAGCAAACTCGGCAACCAGTCGTGCTTCTTAAGCTGGACTTCGAAAAAGCATATGACCGAGTGAACTGGGAGTTCATTCACGAGGTCCTCACCCGTAAGGGCTTCGGGTCGGGCTTTGTGCATCAAGTGATGTATCTGGTCTCGGGGGGGCAGACCGCGGTGCTGATCAACGGAGAAGTTGGGAATTTCTTGCGCAACAAGAGAGGGCTTAGGCAGGGTGACCCCTCCTCCCCCTTATTTTTCAATTTTGTTGCGGACGCCCTCTCGGCCATGATCGCCAAGGCGAAGGGCATCGGTCACATCCAAGGTGTTGTTCCCCACCTCATTCTAGGAGGGGTCACACACCTCCAATATGCACACGATACCATGCTCCTGTTCGAGCCAGACGATTTCAGTATCGCCTCGATCAAGCTCATCCTTTTGGCCTTCCAGATCGTCTCCGGCCTCAAGATTAATTTCCTTAAAAGCGAGGACATTGCCATTGGGATGGAAGCACCTCTCGCGCTGCGCATAGCCAACCTGTTAAATTGTAAGCTTGGGGGATTTCCATTTAAATAATTGGGCCTCCCCATCTCTGACAAACACATCTCAATCTTAGAGTGGGAACCACTGTATGGAAAGGTGGCGAATCGGGTCAGCCCTTGGCGTGGGCGGTTCATGAGCGTGATTGGTTTGATGCCAAAAATTGGTATGCCAACATTTGGCAAATGCCAAATATTGGCTAGTGTTTGATTGGTTATCAATTTTACTTGTCAACCTCACAAGAAGTTACCAATTTTTGGCCACTTCTCAAATTGCCAAATGTTGGCATCAAACCAATTAGCCTCCATGTCCTCAGCTGCTAGGCTCATTTTGACGAACACTAGTCTATCCTCGCCCCCATGTTTACAATGGGCATGTTCCTCCTAGCAGACGACGTCCATGCCAAGCTTGACACCCCCCACCCATCCAAGTTCTTTTGGGAAGGAACTAGATCCAAAAAGAAATACCACTTAGTTAAGTGGACTGCGATTTGTAGGCCCAATAAATATGGCGGCCTTGGGATAATAAACTCCAAGCTCATGAACGTAGCTCTTCTCGCTAAGTGGCTCTGGAAACTTTCCCAAAATGAGTAGGGGCTCTGGGCGGATATCCTCCGAGCAAAATATTTCCCCGACGGGAATTTCCTCACCTCCACGGCCAAAGGGTCAACATTCTGGAATGGGATCCAAGCTGTCAAACCGACCTTCACGCTCGGAGCTAAGTTGTGCGTTAACAATGACAGATCCACCCGGTTCTGGCTTGATCACTGGTTCGATCAGGAGCCGTTGTGGCGTAGTCACACCTCCCTATACCAGCTAGACGCCAACAATGATATCCTTGTTGTTGATGCACTTATGACCACCCCGCCAGCCATAACCTTGAAAAGGCCTCTCTCTAACGCCGAACGTGCTGGCTGGGACAAGCTCCGTGGTGACCTTGCGGTTGTGGCGTTGCGCCCCGAGGCTGATTCAGTTTCTTGGTCCCTCGCGAGCTCTCGGAAACTCTCGATGAAGTCGTACAACAAACTGATGTCGGGGCCAGCACTGGACATAGCTAGGGGGCTATGGAAAGTGTCCATCCCCTAAAAATCAAAGTATATATGTGGCAAATGTTCAGCGACCGACTCCTGTCCTCTAACAATATAGCAAAACGGAATGGGTCGTCCAATGGCAATTGTGTGTTGTGTGGCGCGCATGAGGATGCAAACCATATCTTCTTCAATTGCCATCTCGCCCGATTTGCTTGGAGTGTGGTTCGGGAGGATTTTCACCAAAATTAGAACCCTCACTCGAGTAGTGACCTTCGTGCCATTCTTTTGGCTCATCGGGGACGGTTCGGTGGAGTTCTTTGGAGATGCGTAGGGGCGCTTCTATGGGCTCTATGGACAACTAGAAACAAATTCACCATTGAACATAAGTTTCCCTCTCACACCGCTGACATTGTTTTCAAATGCCATATGTTCCTCCAGTCTTGGATGACGTTGGGGAAATGGCGGGACACTGAGCGGATGCAGGAGGAAATGGAGCGGATCCGCCTGATCCAGATCGCGGCACATCACTAGCAGCTGAAAACCACTCCTCTCTCTATGCTGGCACTGGCCCGTTTTACCTTTTGCCTTACTTATCTCACACCAAGGCCGGTTGCATGTTAAACTTTGGCTTCGGCCTCTTTTTTTTCTTTTCCTGGTTAAGACCTTGTTGTATGTTGAATGCTGCCCGTTCGAGGACTTTATTAAGTTAAAGCCGGACGCTTCTTGCGTGTTCATTCTAAAAAAAGAATATTTTTGCCTACGATCCTTCACTACTAATTTTACTTATGTTGTATGTGTGGAAATAAATGGCAGCAAAGAATTGCCATTCAAGAAATAGTTGCTTTGCATCATACTACAATTTTGATTCTAGGGGTAACTCCTAGTTCCAATTTACTTCATATAATTTTCTTGATCATAGATGACCAGGCAGTTCCTCACATTTTTCTTCTTAATAGCAACAAATATGACATGCAATCAATCATAATTTAGAAATTGGGAGTGTGAACAAAGGGAAACATACGCAAATGACAAACATGAATTCCTGATGGCTGCTGCATACTGCCTACTGCCGGGCAGAAATGTGCGCGCGGGGTGGTACCAGCCTGCCGCTGTCGCGTTGGGCGGGCGGCGCGGGTGGCGAGTGGCACCTGACGTCCTGGCAACGGGATATGGCAGTGGATCCGCCAAGGTCCGCCGCTACAGCGAGTAGCTGAGCTGAGTAGGGACGACGGCGCATAGGTCACAGGTGAAGGGAGTCAAGGAGGAGACGAGAACAGGTGTGGTTGTGCGCAGTAGGTCGGGAAGGTGCTTCCTGGGCTTTTTTATATTTTCCTTGGGCGTTTTCTACTATGGTATGCAAACCGTCGCAGGGTGGGCCGTGACCCACCCCGTCCACCCTCTGGATCTGCCACTGCTTGTAGTCATCGGTAGGTGGTCTACGGATCTTGTTATAATTTGTATTTTTAGTGTTCACTGTACTATTATGATTGAAGATAAATAGATTGAAAGTTTTTTAAAAAAAAACATCTCACTGTTCTAAGTTTTTTTCAAAGAAATGACATTAACTATTTCTTTTTTATTGGGCTAATAAATGAATCTACTCAAAAAGACTCTTTCGCGATCGCTTGAAACCCTTCTTAATCAGTTTCTGATCCCCAATTTCACGGGTCGGGAGGCAAACCCAACCTTGTAAATCACTGAGGACTGAGGCGTGGGTCAGTGGTTGGGAGCGCAGTGGCGCACTAGCCCGCCCCGAGTTCGATCCCCACCGGGGACGAATTCTGGGTGTCTCACCGAGGCACTCTACATAGGAACAGTGCTCGGCGGTACTGTTCACGAGAACATTATTCCGCTTATAAAATGCCTCCCTCCGCGCCTGTGAGCCCCATGATGATATAGAAATCATGTACCGGGCGCTCTGGTTATAGGTGTAGGTCTAGTTTAGGCTTCCAGCAGGGTGTGTGAGTGTGGTGTGCGTGTGTGTGGCGTGTGTTGTCTGTGAGTATGAACAGATGCTACTACTTGTATCCCTTAAGGAGGCAGCAAAAAAAGCCTTGTAAATCATTGACAAAAGGCTAATAAAACAGCGCTGCACTTTCCTAATTAGCTAACTGCTTCCTGTCGGAAAGCAAGTGCGCATTAGCCTTAGTGTTTTTCACAAAATAATTGCCTCGATTATACTTCACCTTCTTAAATCACTTTCTTTGCCATACTGATCATCATTGCCCTTGATTCCTTGTCCAGTAAGTATGAAGCAATGGGAGCGGCGCCACGCTGTTGTGGCACCCTGTCAAGATGAACTGAGGAAGAAAGCGATCGGGCTGAGCTGACATGGCCAATACCAAATGGGGCAGGAGCATCCCTGTCCGCATTAAACCCTGTAACCGTCGTGCAAAGAGCGCCCTCTTAGCTACGCCACGTCAGATTTTTACTGTCGCAGGTACCCCCAGATAACACCTCCCCACGGTAGTTCTTTCCCTATCTTGACGCGACCTCCCCCTCTCTCTCTCGTTTGGCTACGAGCACGCCGCTGGGGATTGGGTCGATAGTGTCTTGGCGGCTGGGCTGCGCCCCTATCCCCGGAGCTCCAGATCCATCCCCCTCTCTGTACCTCTCCTTCAACCCTGCCGCCTCCCTGCTGCTCCGCCGCCGCCCGTCCTCTTCATCTGCCACGCCGCCCCCCTCTGCCACTCCTCCGCCACGCCCCTGCCCTAGCAGATGACCGTGGTGAATTTCTCAATGCGAAGAAGCCGAGGGAGGAGGAGCCAGTCCCCCAAATAAGAGTGCCCGCCCGCATCGTGCCCAAGCCCGGCGGCGATGGAATCAGACCTGCTGGAGGCGACGGCATCGCCACCCGCGGACGTTACTGGAGGAGGCGCGGAAGATGGGGTTCGACTCCTCGGACTCGGATGAGGAAGGGGACGCCGGCGACGAGCTCTGCACCCAGGCCCTGGAGCGCGCCATCTTGGAGCAGCCTCTCGACTACGATTCCCATGTTCAGGTACTACCGTCCGTGGCATTCTCTCTAGATTACATGTCTGCACCAATGTCAGCAAGCATATGTTGTCTTGCTGCCATTGCTCTTTTGCATATGAGCTTTGGGAGAGTCCCTGATATATGGATGTAGATGATCAAAAAGAGTTTAGAGAAGTCATCCCAAGTTCTTTCAGAAAATTAAAATTAATCGTGCCACTTGAAACTTGCTTAAAGTGATATTTCTAACTTTGCCATCTGCACGTATGTATGATTGTGGTATCCCAAAATTAGCGCCATGGAGTGGGGCTTCCTCTGCCGGGATGCTGGTCACGTGCTCGTCAAGGTCCGCTGCTCCTTCTTCCTCCATTCCAATTCCCAGTCCCAGGATAAGCAGCAGCATCAAAGGTCTGACCCTCTCTCTTTTTATCCTAGTGGTGTATTTCATTGGACTTGCTCATGTGTCAGACTGTTGCACTCGTCAACATGCAATTACTTGCAATGAGACTCGACATAATTACACATACATACCCATCTTGAGAAATTGAGGGTACTAAAACACAGTCATGCCATTTCTTTGTAACAACAGAAAATCTTTGATTTCAGTATTGTTGGATTCTAGATGCAAGCTAGACAATATGTTCGATCAACTGATGTTTATGTAGGTTCGTGGTAGAACTGATGGCCACTGACACTGATTGTATAGGGTTGCAAGCCTCTGAAAAGCAGCAAGTAATCCGGTTCGCACTCCCATCCTATGTAGGTTGATGGTACTACTGGCGAAACAGTGTTCAGTTTGTACAACAGGTAGATATTACTATGCCACCTTGATCTACATTTGAACATATTAACTTTGCTAGAAAATTCCAAGTACTTTTATTGCCAAGTAAGTTCTGTGTACTTGTGAATGGAGATGCTTCTTGTGTGTATGTTTGCCAATGTTCAGAATTTCCTTTGGTAACATTGAGACTTTAGGAGTGAATATACACGCTATGCAATCACATCCAACAGTAATAACACCAGTAGCAAAATAAAACTATTGTATTTGTTTCAGTTGAGATCCTAAACTATATTAATATGTTATATAGCCAGCTTCATGTTAACATATTCCTACTTTTTCTTGCGGTGAAGTCAAAAGCTTTTTATTTATTATCAAGTTCTGGATACAATCAGCCTTTTGTTAGTTTCATGTTGTTAGTTTGACCCTGTTTTAACATGCAGAATTTAGAAAAAATGTACTAATGCACACAAGAAGAGGGGATAAAAGAGGATGCTGGTGATGTGGATTATAACATTTTTTCCCTACTCATACGGAAACAATATTGAGGATACCACCCTCCATGCCCAAATATTATGTGCAGTTTTCTCACCTATTCTCTAACAAAACTGCCACACAAATCTAATTTAATTTAAGCAAATCAATCTATGCTTTTTCCTAGGTGCTATGTGACTTCACTGCAAGCATTATTGACTGAGATTTCAAGTGCGACAACTTCACAAAAAAATGGTTGGCTTGCTATCGTCTTGATGATCTTGAATTTCAGTTTGTTCTTTGGATTTATGGTTTCAAATTTTATCCCACTTGAATACTTGATATCCAGTTTGAACTTTGGTCGAAAAACTTGGTTATTCTTGTTCTGATTGTTGACACGTGTACTTAATTGACTACAAGCATCTCATTCATATGATTGATACAATACATTGCTTGCTTCATTCTATTGGAAGAGGGATAGGTGTGCCTTAATGCAGACTGTATATGCATCCTTGGTAGAACAATGTATGCATGTAGTGATGCAACTATGTGTACAAATCTGGGAGAACATGCATTCTTTCTCCCCTTTCTAGCAATTTACCACCACATAGAGGTTGTCCCAGGCATGTGTTTTTCCTAGATGCATGTGATGTTCCTTTCTTTTTCTCCCTGACTTGTTTATGGGCTTCTAGAGAAATTTATTCAAGGAATTATTTTCAAAGGATCTATTATAAAGAACTCTTTTTTTTACTTCTAGATAAGCACAAAAAATCATGTGCCACAAAGGTTAGCTTCATAGTGTCCATGACATGTTGATGGCTAGCTCTACTACATGTAAAAACCGGAATTCAATCAATTTTTTCTCTTTTCTAGAAAGATAAGAACAATATCCAGTGTGATTCTCTTCTTATGTACGAGCTTCTCCATGGAGCTCGAAGGCTGCTACTATTACTTGATGTTTGAATTTACAGCCTTACAGGGGCATTGACTCAAATTTGCAACGACGAATTTTATACCATGCTTGTGTAGCTTAGTCTGGTAATTTTCTTTCTCGATCATATAAACAGATTTAGTCCTATATCTTGCTTTGACACTAACTAATTCTTTATAAAAAATATTAAAACTTGAGACTTGTGTGTTGTTGCTCTGTTTATCAGTGTACTATTGGCCTGCGTATCTAAATAAAATGGCAGTGTATATGACCATAATTATGTAGATTCTTGAGAGTTCAAAACTAAATCATCATTCCATGTTTAGGGATCCAATGATTCAGTTTGGACATCCAATATCAGTTGTGTTGAGATTTTGGATGTTTTACATAGGTAGCGCTGTATCTAATGCAAAATCATCACCTCACTGAACTACTGTTCAGTATGTGACCGACTAAACTGAACAAGATCACCTATATATCTTTGAACTAAAATACACTTAATTTCTATGCTTGCTTCCGCCATGCCCCACCCTATTTCCTTCCCTTGGCCACCGCTCTGCCCCATTTCTATGTGAAACCCTAGAAGACGGTGGCGGCTGATTGATGTGGGTCTGCGGTAGCGACAACGGCTTCAAGCAGGAGTACTAGGAGAAAGGAAGACAAACATAGATCAATGTGGAGCATGAGGCGGGCAGCCAGAGTAGATCGACGGCGGGGCGTGAGGATCACCTCATCATTCTAAAACAATGCCACTTACACCATGTCAGTATAGTATCATGTTCATGTCAGAATCTAAGAGATTTAGGAACATAGGGGGTAGATGGTAATTATAGACATCGGAGAGGAGTAAATTTGATCACATATACTCCCTCCGTAAAGAAATATAAGAGCGTTTAAATAACTAAAGTAGTGACCGAAACGCTCTTATATTTCTTTACAGAGGGAGTACTATATAGGGACTTCGTACATGCATTCTAGCAGCAGAAGCACAAAACCTTGTATGGAGAAAATTCACTTTTATTGAAGTACCGACATGAATATGACAGTGTGGTGTTGATCAGCAGTGGCGGGCGAGGTATGGAAGGTGACGATGACGAATGATATGGTGGTCAGCAGATAAAAGGTAAGTGTCACCGCCGTTTGGTCCCTCTCCTCTCCTTGCTTCTACCTCTTCGTGTATTCATGTTTTGTGTTCTTGCCTTGCCAGAAGTTGTTCATCTCCATGGCCCAGCGGGGGCCTCTTCGGGGACTAATCTAGCATCATGCGTTATAGGAGGAGAGATGGCTCTCATGGATTAGGATGTTACCAATCATTGACGGGTCATTCCATCGATTAGGATGTTGCACATCATTGACGGGTCGTTCCGCACACTACTCTTGTTGATTTGTTCTTGACATATCCTCTGTGGTGATGTACTTTTTGAATCAGTTGGTGGTTTGTATTAGCAAGTACTTCCTCTGTAAACAAATATAAGAGTACTATCATTCTGTCAGTTTTGAACCACCGATATTGTATGTGATCAGTCCTCTAAACTATAAAACTATTGCTTTTGTGTTCATACAAGCCTCTTAGTATATATGATGTCACTATTATCCTTTAGGGTTGATCCATTCTTTGAATGTGTGTTGTATATCCCTGTCTTATTGTTCCAGTCACCAACTTTCATATTGTTGTACTTTGAGTCTAATGCAATAACACTACATAGTACAAACAAGTGAATATAAAGGGCACAATTCACCTGGCACGGCCCCAATTTTCTCTCAGGAGGCGCCACCGGGTGGCGCCCCAACCACTAGTTAAACCCATTACGCGTTGCGCAAATGGCGCATTCTCGCGATTGCCACGTTAACACATTTACTGTCGCTAAGATTGGTGGGTGGGCAGTTACCATCGACGCTTTTACTGCGATTAATTAATGTGCTCAGGGTTTGAAGCCCACGCACGCAACCTCTCTCTTTTTTCATCTCCCTCCGCCGCCACAACCCATGGCCGCCGAGGTGGTGGTGTTCTCGCTGCCTGGTGTCCACCTGCCGCCCCTCTCCTCCAGGCCCGTCGCCTCCTCCTCCTCCCGCGCCCATTGCGCTGTCCGCCCAACACGGTCACCGCGGGCGCTTCGGGGCGCCACCGCCAGGTGCTCCTCCTCCGGCCTCGCGCCACCGAGCAGCAAGGACAGGTGCAGCAACAGCAGGACGAGGTGGTGGACGACAATGTGCTCCCCTACTCCAGCATCGACGGCAAGAAGAAGAACACCATCGGGGAGATGGAGCAGGAGTTCCTACGAGCCGTGTAAGTACGCGTTAACTTGTCTCCAGGGGAGGAAAGAAAACAACTAGTGGTTTGTAATACCCCATATGTGATACCTTCCATTTATGGCAATATATGAAACGTTGACTTCATCAATTCCATTCTGGGCTCTTCTTTCATTTCGGGTTTCTTCGTTTTGTCGTGTGCCTGTGTGCATTTCATCCATGTCATGTCATCATGTGCATTGCATTGCATTCGTGTTGTCACTTGCACCCGGTCATGCTCGTCTCTTCCCGTTGTCCGTTTCGAGTTCCGACACTCATACACGTGTCCGTGGCACCCCCGATTCCTTCTTTCATATGTGCCCGAGTAACGTTCTCGGAATGAGGTGAGACTTGTCGTGCATTGTAGTTTTGGTATGTGTAGGCCGCCTGTCAAGTTTCACCGTGTTTGGAGTTCGTTTGATACTCCAACGGTTAACCTAGTGGGCTAAAAGCTCCTCCTCCTTTTGGCCCAAGACCCCCTCCACAAGAGCCCACTAACCCAGCACAACCACTCCCATCCTCTCGGTCGTCGGATCGTGAACGTGTGGGCGAAAACCGCTCCCCATTTGGACCATCCTAGCTCCCAGAATCTTTAAATTAGCCCCTCCCCCGAAATTTCGGGCAAAACCCTAGCCTCCTCCTAGCTCTAGCCCCGCCTCGATTTCCGTGCCGGGCGGAAGTGTCCACTCCGCGCCGGACACGCCGCGCCCGCCATATCCGCCCCGCGGCCGCTCCGCGTGGGACCGCCGGGCCCGAGGCCGGCCCCCACGGCCCGTCTACCTCCGGCGCCCGACGCCCCCCCCCCCGGCCTCCGGCCTTCGCAGCCGGCGTCGCGTCCTCCGCCGCCTCGCCTCCCGCCGCCGCCGCCGGCCACCGGCGCCGCCGCGGGCCTCTTCCCCGCCACCGGCTGCCGCCTCCGCCTCCGCTCCGGCCACCGAAGATCGCCGCCGGAGATCGCTGCCGCATCGCCGGATCCGGAGAAGGTGGATCAGGTCCACCACTCTCCCGATCCAAACGCCCCCGCTCCATCCCGGATCCCGCCGTCCCGCTCCGTCCCGTCCCGCGTTGACTTTTCACGGAGGTGATTTTCCTCTAAGTCCCAAGTCTGAGTAATTTTATTGCCTCCTTTTCTATGCAATAACTTCGTGTTCGTAGCTCCATTTTGCGCGTATGATATGTCGAAATGTTCGTCTCGTCGTGCTCTACATGTTAGTACCAGTTTCATGCATGTTAGAGTTCATGTTGTTGACTTAGTCTTCGTGACAAGAGTGCATGTTGCTGTAACTTGTTGTCAGTATAAATTTGTTGCCATGTTTGAGATGTGATAACTTGTTTTGAGATCATGTTTTGCCATGCTTGTGCTTATTTACCCTTATGTCATATGAGCTAGGTGTCAACATGAGTTTTGCTCTTGAGTATGTGCTCTACATGATAGATTCATTTTCATGCCATGATATGTCTTGATACGAGTGCAACAAGCTCGTTAACATGCCCTCATGTTGTAATTCCTGGCATGCCCACATGATATGTCTTGATACGAGTGCAACAAGCTCGTTAACATGCCTTCATGTTGTAATTCCTGGCATGCCCAGATTTTGCTAAGTCTGGATAAACTTTTGCACTTTGCCATGGTGATTGGGACATGATCTAGTATGTGGTAGAAGTAGCAATTTTGTTATTATTGAAGAGCAAGTTATGTATGTTGATGACATGCCTTTGTTTGCATGGTGGCATGCTGTAACTTGTTGTTTTCATGCTCTCAAGCGACTATAAAATGTAGCTATCAGCATGTTATCAACAAGTTTAGTTTTGCCACGAGTGTAGCTAGTGTTCCAAGCATCCTATAAGCATGTTCTTGCTTTGAGTAGCTTCTCAAATATGTCTTCTTGCTGTTGGTTACCTTAACTTGCCATGCCATGCTTTGAGTTGAGTTGCACAAGCTTGTAAACATGCCATTCCGTTGTAATTCTGCCACGCCTTGTAATTTTCACGAAGTCTGAGAATTCTGTAAATTTATTGCAACTTGCCATGCTTGGTTAATTGTGTTCCAGTAGGTTTTTGTGTGTGTTCTAAGTTCATGCTTGTTAAGTATCATGTCTATTTCACATCCATGCCCTTTGTCTCCATGTTTGAGTGTTGTAGCATAATTATTTCTTGCTCCAAAGATGCCATGTTGCTGCAAACTGCAGTTTTGCTTGAATATTGTTTTGCTTGCCATTTGCAAACCGTGCGTCCGTTTCCGGTGATCTTTATATCGATTTCAACCGAAATCTTCCCCTCTATCCAGTGGCTCGCTTGGTTTCCCAACATGAGGCCTTTTCCATCATCTTCTCCTTAGGCTCAAGTGCTTCCTCATGCATACGCACATCATACTTGCATCATGTTGAATGTGCATTGCACCGTGTTTGATGTTGTGTCGTGTTGTGTTCTTGTGTTGAGTAGAGCCGGGAGCCGATTCGGAGTTCGAGGTTACTATCGAGGCTGAGTTTGAGGAGCAAGGTTACGATCCCACCGACGACGTAACAGGCAAGATGACCATTCCCAGATATCACTACTATCTTTGCCTATGCTAGATGTCTCGCTCTTTAGATATTGCCTCGATGCCTATGTCTGTTTGTTAGCCCTCCTATTGTTGCCATGAAACTCTTTAACCACCCTCCTAGCAAACCGTTGTTTGGCTAAGTACGCATCCCTCAGCCCCTCTTATAGCGTTGTTAGTTGCAGGTGAAGACTTGAAGATTCTTGCTTCGTGATGAAGTTTTTGATGGGATATCACAATATATAATCTGTTAATCTAAATCATCTATATATTGGTAATGGGTGGAAGGCTAAGCCTCTTGCTTGGTGTTTTGTTCCACTCATGCCACCCTAGGAACCGTTAAACCGGTGTTATGTTTCTTGATTTTGCGTCCCTAACACGGTTGGGGTTTATGGGCCCCCCTCGATAACTCGCTTAGCGCTAAAGCTTTTCCAGCAAGGCCCAACATTGGTTTTACATTTTCCTAATAACTAAAACTTGCATAGGGCGTTGCAAACCCGAGGACTTAATTAACAACCCGGGCCAGTGCTCCTCATGAGTGTTGGTCCAAACTGGGCAGCCTGCGGGGCCACCTCGAGGAAACTCAAGGGCTGGTTCTACCGTAGCTTTTCCCATCCGGTCGTGGCCTGAGACGAGATACGCGCGGCTACTATCAGGGTGTCGGCATGCTAGGAGGCCTTGCTGGATTAGTTTTACCTTTGTCGGAATATCCTCAGCACGGGATTCCGAGAATACTCGGGCCTTCCCACCTTGGAGTTGTGACTCCGCAGATCGTGAGCTTGTGATGGGCTAAGTTGGGACACCCCTGCAGGGTTTGATCTTTCGAAAGCTGTGCCCGCGGTTATGTGGCAGATGGGAATTTGTTAATATCCGGTTGTAGATAACTTGACACCATGTTCATAATACACTATCAGCGTGAGTAACCGTGACGGTCTCTTTCCGAAGGGGTTCGGGAAGTGAACACGGCGGGGTTATGTTTGATGTGATTGGTTAGGATCACTTCGTGGTCACTTTGACGATCGTTGGCACTTATTCTCTTCTCGCTCTAAACTTGTAAGCTAGTGCTAGTGCTGCTGCAACCTTGTTTTAAGCCTTTTACACACCTAAGGCTTTGATAGTATTGCTACCCGGGAACGGGATTGCTGAGTCCTCCGTGGCTCACAGATTCTACACAACACCAGAAGCAGGTACCGTTGAGAACTACACAGGTGGTGGTTCAGAGTTGTATTGGGAGTTTGATGAAGAGCGTGGGCGATACTACGTGTCTTACCCCGAGGATTAGTAGGGCTCTTACTAGGATGATCGGGACCTTGTGTTGTTTTATTTATGGTATCTTTCATTTGGATCTTCATCCGTAGTCGGACTCTGATGTTATTTGGATGATATATGTTAATGTATTGCATTGTGTGACGTGGCGAGTGTAAGCCGACTACTCTTTTACTTTTTCATCCCCTCTTTTACATGAGTTGTGCAAAGATACCATACTTGAGATCATTCTAGTATGTGATTATGCCTTTAAGTCGTGCCTCAACACGTGGGAGGCATAGTCACATACTGGGCGTTACAAGTCGGTATCAGAGCCTTCTCCGACCTAGGAGCCCCCTGATTGATCGAATCATTGACGGTTGAGTCTAGGCATATATATACAGCCGGTCTATTCTCATAAAATTATGAGAATAATATTCTCATAACACTCCGAACTGCATTGCAAAATTGCATTGGAGAGCTAAACGCACTGCACCACAGAGACCAGCGAACTTCATGTTAAAAAAACTGTACGTGTTGTTTTTTCGGTACCTTTTTTGCTCTAGTTTTTTAACCGTTTATCGGAATTATGCGTGTAATATACCGTTGAAAAGCTATGGAGTATACGCATATTCGCCATGTTGAACACTTTTCAAGATTCCGCACGGTTTAAGAGCAGTTTCGAAAATTGTGCGGCTCACAACGAATTGCAGCGAGCGTTTTTTGGCGTTTTTTCTACGCAGCTCGTCGGAACGAAACATATGATACACCGTTGGAAAGGTATCGTCGCCACGCATCTTTTTCGTATCTATTATTTTTTCTAATTCGCTACGGTTTAAGAGCAGTTTTGAATTTACTAAATCGCGGAATTGTTTTTTTCGAATTTTTTCAAATTTTCGGTACTGTTTTCACTCTAGTTTTTTAACCGTTTGTCGGAACAAGGCGTGTAATGTACCGTTGGAAAGCTACGAACGAGGCGCAACTTTCATATGTTGAAATGTTTTGGAGATTCGTTACGGTTTTTAGTTAAATTTGAAAATCGTGCGGCTGACTACGAAGTGTTTGAGAAGTGAGCTGCTTTCCGATGTGTGTTTTGTTTTTTGATCACGAAGTGAACCGCATTAATCTTTTTGTTGTTTTGGTAACAATTTTTTTTTTGAGATTCCGCTATTTTTTTTTTTGCATTTTCATGTTTGAGAAGTGAGCAGCTTTTCCGATGTGTTTTTATTTTTTGATCACCAAGTGAACCGCATTACTTT
>LR738714.1:273596344-273627060 GCA_902687465.1 Secale cereale | reverse complement strand
GTTTTTGTTTTTTGGATCACCAAGTGAACCGCATTACTTTTTGGTGTTGTTTTGGTAACAATTTTATTTACACGGGCGATTTGTTGTTGTCTTTTCTCGTACTAATTAATTTTTTACACGCGTTTTGAGAAGTGTTGAGAAGTGAGCTGCTTTTCGATGTGTTTTTGTTTTTTGGATCACCAAGTGTACCGCAACGGGTTTTTTATGACCAACTTTCGCGAGAGAACAAAGTGAGCTTCAAAGAGTCCTTTTGCAATGGACTTTTTTAGACCAAAGTGCACTGCATTTTTTGCTTTTCCAACAATTACAAAACAAACATTGCAAGTGAACCTCATGATTTGTCATTGTCTTTTTTCGTACTAATTAACTTTTTACGCGCGTTGAGAAGTGTTGAGAAGTGAGCTGCTTTCCGATGTGTTTGTGTTTTTGGATCACCAAGTGAACCACAAAGGTTTTTTCATGGCCAACTTCGTGAGAGAACAAAGTGAGCTTCAAAGAGTCCTTTGCAATGGACTTTTTTAGAACAAAGTGCACTGCATTTGTTTGTTTTTTAAATGTAGCTTGTATCGGCCTGATGGATTCACCAAATCACCATGAGAAAGATACAACAGAGGCACACCAGAATCACTAGAATTTCAGCATCCAAGCACATCCACTGCACGACTACGCATACCAAACTACATGAAGCACACAAGTATGATGCATACTCATGCTACAAAGAGATCCATGAAAAACAAACTACATAGAGATGAGGCATTGGTGAGCACCACCACCACTGAAGCCGCAACGGATGCACAAGAGAACTGTAGAACCATACGCCCTTTTTGACCCCGCAGAACCAAAAGCTGCAACAGGACAAGTTGATGAACCGCTGTCAAAACAGCACGCCGGCAGAATCTGAGCTGCCCCCGCTGGAGATGTGGGCTGCGGCAAGCTCTGGCCATGTCCAAAATGCGTGCGCACACAAGAACATACAGAGAGCAAAAAATCACAAGAAATTTAGGAACACCAGGATCCTTCTTGCCGGCCACCTCCTACGCCCATCTGCACTGCAACAAAACGCCCCATCTGCACTGCACCGAGGAATCAGACATACTGCAGTGCTTTTTGCACAAGCAAAATCTAAAGAAAAAAATCTGAAACTGCAACGCAGCGACGCAGCGACGCATCGCACCTCATCGAGTGACCCAGGCGAACTGCATGCTGGAGCGGATCTGGCTAACGACGGCCGGATCCAGAGCAGCAGCAATGGGCGAGCTTGGGATGGCCATGGCAGCTCCTGCGGCACAAGTGTATGAGGGAGAGGTGAGGAGGAAGAAGGACATGACAGAGAGGAGGGGCGACTCGCCTCCGGTGCTACTCCGGCCGTCCGGCGCGGTGACGTGGGGAGGGAGGGCGGCCGGGATCCATGCGCCATCGGAGATGATGGGAGGTGGAGCCGGATCCCACCGGATCCAGTGGTTTGCTTGGCGGTTGGAGTAGGTGGTGGGGACGGTGGGAGCGGGGTGCCGGAGGAAGGAAGTTGCCGGGCAGTGGCTGCGGCGGCGCTGGGCGGGACCTCCTGGCGTCGGTGGTGCCTAGGGAAGAGGGTTGAGGCGGTGGCGGCGCCGGGCGGGGAGAAAAGGGAGGGGCGTGGTGGCGCATCGGTTGGGGTGGCTGGGCGGCGAGGAGAAAGTGGGTAACGGGGCGGCGGGCCGGAGGAAGGGGGAGCCGGCGCCGAAGGGTTGGCGCAGATGAGAAGGTGGAAGGGTGGTGGTGGGTCGGCGGCCGTTTCATGGGGGTAGGTGGTGGGGGTCGGTTGCGGGAAGGAGGCGGGTCAGGTGGGGCAATGTTTTTTTCTCCTTGCTACAATTTTGTTTTCATGGATGCATGCTCCGGATCGGTTCGGGTGGGTGGGTTAACAGGGTGTTAGCAGAATAAGTCCGTTGTTAGGAGAATAAGGTCTTAAGGGGTGTTGTGAGAATAGACCCACCCTATATCTATATATATATATATATATATATATATATATATATATTGGAGAGTAGGATTTCTTTTTACTCCTCATCCCTTCATCGCTCTGGTGAGGACTCCTGACGTTGTTCTATCTCTTCTACTCTCAAAAATTCAGTAAACAAATTAGGATCACGCGAGTATTGTTTGGATTGTTCTGATATCTTTGTGACGAGAACATTGTTCTCGATGCCTCTTGTCATTTAGGGGTTGTGGCAGTGTCCCGGGGAGTTGAGCTCCGAGGTGTTGTCGTCACAAATGTATCACAGCGGTTATAGAATACTTAAGACGGCCGACATCGAAAACTCTTCTATGCGGTTAGTGGTGAGATAACCCCGACATCACCCAGTACTGGGGAGGTAGTTCGGGAGTATTGCCACAGCTTGTATAGCAGATGCGTTTCGAAGGTCCGAGGTAAACAGTTTCCGAGAATGACTGGTTATGTGTTGAAGGATGGATACAGCTGGATGTAGGATTACAGTTGAGTGCACGGTGCTTCCCCTGTATCCCCAACACCCGATTGCATAACCGGAAACCTTCGGAAATTAATAGGTGGGTTCTTCTAGTAGCTCGTAGGCAATCTTCCAACGAGTGCATGATATGGAGTTCGGGGTTCAACATTGAGTGAAGAGGTTTTATGGGCGTTGTTTCAATTGGGAGTCGCATCTTAAAGGGTCCTTGGCTATGCTGAACCGGGGATTGCAACACCCTTTTGTAACACGTTCCATGAGCTTTCAGCACGAACATGTGGAACGAAGCTTCTATCTTGTATTTGTTCTATCTGCACCTTGTTGTTCTTATTCACCTTTTGTTCTCCCAAGTGGCTTCTCGAGAAGATTGTTGTACCATTAAACTGTGCAATACATTCATTCATTTTGCTCGAATGTTCTTGTGAAGACTTATGTTGCAATTTCTAGCCGTTGATTCATCTTATATATTTTTCATCAATGGCTAATAGTTGTGATCTCATTCAGGATGGCTCCCAAGAAGGTTCCCAATGCTAACCCAGAGGGTGAAGAAGAGCGTGTTCCTGAACGTCCTCCTTCCCCTCCTCCTCCGTCTCAGGCATGGAGAGCAATTATGCAAGCAACCAACCAGAACACCCAGATGCTTATGCAAATGATGCAGAACTTTCAAGCCAACCAAGCAAATCAAGGTGGTCATGGGAACCAAGGCCAAGGCAATCTGTTCAATCAACCTCACTTTGCTACTCTCAACCGATTCCTGGCAAACCAACCGAAGTCGTTCAGTTACTGTGTGGATCCGCTAGATGCTGAAGACTGGATCACAGACATCAAAAGGCACTTTGAATGCAGTAACGTGAGACCTGAGGATTATGTCAAGTTTGCCACTTTCCAACTCAAAGATCAAGCTGATGATTGGTGGCAACAGTACAAAGATTCCAGAGGTGGACGTGAGATCTCGTGGACTGACTTCTGCAAAGATTTACACTCTCGCCACATTCCAACCAGTGTCATTGAAGGCATGCGTGAGAAATTCCGCAACCTGAAGCAAGGCACCATGTCTGTCTATCAATACAATGTCAAGTTCCAGAATCTTGCTCGTTATGCCAAGCAAGACATCCCAGATGCCAAGAGCAAGATTTATCAGTTTCGTGGTGGTCTGAAGGATGAACTCCAACTAGCTCTCACCTTGTTCGAGCCGGATGAATTTGATCAATTCTACAATATGGCTCTCAAGCAAGAGGCAGCTCAGCTCAAGTGTGAAGCTTCCAAAAAGAGGATCAGAGATGATGTTCACTCCTCCTCTTCTTTCCAAGTGGTTGCCAAGCAGCAGAAGTTCTGGCTTCCGCCTCCTCCAGTGCTCTGTCCTTCAAACAACAACAAGCACTCAGGTGGTCGTGGTTTCTCCCACCCACCCAACCCAAGCAATCAGTCCAAGCCTCAGTTTCAAGCTTCAAGATCAAGTGGTCCTTATCACCGGCCTCTCTCAGAAGTGATTTGCAACAAATGTTCTCTGAAGGGTCACTATGCCAACAAGTGTCCCAACCCAAGGCGCCTTTCGCCCCCTCCACCTGTCAGCACTGCTATTGTCAAGCACAATCCCAAGTCAGCAAGAGTGAATCTGATGAATGCAGTTCAAGCAGAGAATTCTTCAGATGTGATAATTGGTAATCTTCCAGTTAACTCTATACCTGCTAAAGTCTTGTTTGATTCGGGTGCATCATGCTATTTCATATCTCACCCATTTGCATCAAAGCATAATGTGGACACCAAAGCTTTGCCAAGGCCATTACATGTTGTTTCTCCGGGCAAGAGATTGTGCTCCAATATGTTTGCTCCGGATATATCTATTCATATGGGTGATTACAGTTTTCTGGTTTCCCCGGTTGTTCACGGCAACTCCGACATTGATCTTATTCTTGGGATGGATTGGCTTTCCAAGCATGATGCAAACATTGATTGTGCAAATAAGGAAGTCAATCTTACTCATCCTGACGAAGACGTGATTATTTTTGTCTCTCGAGATAACACAATCAGGCTATTCTCTCTCAATGACAAGGACGAGATTAATGCCATTTCTCAGATTCTGGTGATCAATGAATATGAGGATGTTTTCCCTGAAGAGCTTCCAGGCATGCCTCCCCATCGTCAAGTTGAATTCGTCATTGAACTCGAGCTTGGTACCGAGCCAGCATCTCAGCGTCCGTACAAGCTTTCTCTTGATGAGTTGAAGGAGCTGAAGAAACAACTCGATGAGCAAGAACGTATGGGTCTAATCAGGCCTAGTACTTCTCCTTGGGGCTGTGGAGTTCTATTTGTCCAGAAGAAGGATGGCACGGAACGCCTTTGCGTTGATTACCGGCCATTGAACAAGAAGACAATATAGAATAAGTACCCGCTCCCCAATATCAATGAATTGTTCGAACATCTCAAAGGAGCCAAGATTTTCTCGAAGCTCGATCTTCGGATGGGTTACCATAAGATTTGTATCCGTGAAGAGGATATTCCCAAGACAGCATTCAGAACGAGTTATGGCTCCTATGAATACACGGTCATGTCTTTCGGGCTTGCAAATGCTCCACCCACCTTCTCTCGAATGATGCACTTCATATTCAACCCCTACAGCAATGAATTCGTTCTCGTCTATCTGGATGATATTTTGGTATTCTCCAAGAATGAACAAGACCATGTCAAGCACCTCCGTTTGGTCCTGGATAGGCTCCGTGAACACAAGTTCTATGTGAAGTTCTCCAAATGTGAATTCTGGCTGGATAAAGTCTTATATCTTGGCCATATTATCTCTGTCGAGGGTATTTCTGCGAACCCCGAGAAAGTTGAAGCTATTGTCAACTAGGAACCCTTGCAAAATGTCAAGCAACTCCGAAGCTTCCTTGGTCTCGCTAGCTATTGCATAAGGTTCGTTGAGAACTTCTCCAAGATTGCCAAGCCTCTTTCCAACCTGCTACAGAAGAATGTCAAGTACTCCTGGACTCCTGATTGTGATGTGGCATTCAAAACACTCAAAGAGAAGCTCATTTCTACTCCAGTTCTTACTCCTCCGGATGAGTCCAAGCCCTATGAAGTCTTTTGTGATGCTTCTTTGCAAGGTCTTGGTGGTGTTCTCATGCAAGACAAGAAGATTGTGGCATACACTTCTCGTCAGTTGAAACCAAATGAGAAGAATTACCCCACACATGATCTCGAGCTAGCAGCAGTTGTACATGCCTTGATCACGTGGAGACACCTTCTGTTGGGCAGAAAAGTGGACATTTTCACCGATCACAAGAGCTTGAAGTACATCTTCACTCAGCCAAACCTTAACCTTCGCCAGACTCGCTGGGTTGAGATGATTCAAGAGTATGATCCAAGCATTGAGTACACACCTGGCAAGGCCAATGTCATTGCAGATGCCTTGAGCAGAAAGGCATATTGCAGCAGTCTCCTTCGCAAACCGTTCCAGCCTGAACTTTGTGAATCATTCAGGAAGCTCAACCTCCAAGTTGTTCCGCAAGGCTTTCTTGCAAACCTTCAAGTTGCTCCTACCTTGGAAGATCAGATCCGTGAGGCCCAGCTCAGTTATGCTATGGTGCAGAAAGTGAAACATGGTATTGCTAAGGGTACTCCCAAGTACAAGTGTTATCGCGTTGATGAGAAAGACACCTTGTTCTTTGAGGACAAAATTGTAGTTCCCAAGGGTGATCTCAGGAAGCTCGTAATGAACGAAGCACATGACTCCCTCCTCTCGATTCATCCCGGAAGTTCTAAGATGTACCAAGACCTCAAGCAATCGTATTGGTGGACTCGCATGAAAAGGAAGATTGCCCAATTCGTGAATGAATGTGATGTCTGCAGAAGAGTGAAGGCAGAGCATCAACGTCTAGCCGGTCTCCTTCAACCTCTACCTATTCCCGAGTGCAAATTCGATCACATTGAAATGGATTTCGTCACTGGGTTTCCTAAGTCCAAGAAGGGAAATGATGCTATCTTTGTAGTGATTGACAAGCTAACTAAAGTAGCTCATTTCCTTCCCGTCAAAGAATCCATCAACGCAGCTCAGCTGGCAGAGCCGTACACCTCCAGCATTGTTTCGTTGCATGGCATTCCTCAAGTCATCTCCTCAGACCGTGAAAGTTTGTTCACATCCAAGTTCTGGGACTCCTTTCAGTCAGCCATGGGCACAAAAATTCGCTTCAGCACTGCGTTTCACCCTCAGACTAGTGGTCAAGTCGAAAGAGTAAACCAGATCCTCGAAGACATGCTGGGAGCTTGTGTCATCTCTTTCGGTATGAAGTGGGAAGATTGTCTCCCGTTTTCCGAATTCTCATACAACAACAGCTTCCAAGCAAGTGCCGACAAAGCTCCTTTTGAAATCCTCTATGGCAGAAAGTGTCGTACCCCTCTCAACTGGTCCGAGACTGGTGAACGTCAACTTCTAGGTAATGATTTGATCTCAAAAGCCGAAGAAATGTGAAAAGTCATATGTGAGAATCTCAAAGCCGCTCAATCGCGTCAAAAGAGCTACTATGACTGCAAGCATCGTGATTTGGCTTTCGACATTGGAGATCATGTCTATCTCCGTGTTTCTCCTATGAAAGGCACCCAGAGATTCGGTATCAAAGGCAAGCTTGCTCCTAGATACGTGGGCCCTTTCAAGATTCTTGGCAAGAGAGGCGATCTAACCTACCAACTCGAGCTTCCCTAAAACTTTGCAAATGTTCATGATGTGTTTCACGTGTCTCAACTCCGCAAGTGCTTCAAGACACCTGAACGCACCATTCTGTTCGAGGAGATTGATCTTCAACAAGACTTGTCTTATCGTGAGCACCCTGTTGCTATTCTTGAAAAAACTGAGCGCAAGACCCGCAACAAGTCCATCAAATTCTTGAAAGTAAAGTGGTCACACCATACCGACCGAGAAGCTACGTGGGAACGAGAAGATCACCTTCATTCCGAGTATCACTCCTTCTTCCAGTCCTAGATCTCGGGACGAGATCTTTTTGTAGTGTAGGAGAGTTTGTAACACCCCATATGTGATACCTTCCATTTATGGCAATATATGAAACGTTGACTTCATCAATTCCATTCTGGACTCTTTTTTCATTTCGGGTTTCTTCGTTTTGTCGTGTGCGTGTGTGCATTTCATGCATGTCATGTCATCATGTGCATTGCATTGCATTCGTGTTGTCACTTGCACCTGGTCATGCTCGTCTCTTCCCGTTGTTTGTTTCGAGTTCCGACACTCACACACGTGTCCGTGGCACCCCCGAGTCCTTCTTTCGTATGTGCCCGAGTAACGTTCTTGGAATGAGATGAGACTTGTCGTGCATTGTAGTTTTGGTACGTGTAGGCCGCCTGTCAAGTTTCATCGCATTTGGAGTTCGTTTGATACTCCAACGGTTAACCTAGTGGGCTAAAAGCTCCTCTTCCTTTTGGCCCAATACCCCCTCCACAATAGCCCACTGACCTAGCACAACCACTCCCATCCTCTCGGTCGTCGGATCGTGAACGTGTGGGCGAAAACCGCTCCCCATTTGAACCTTCCTAGCTCCCAGAATCTATAAATTAGCCCCTCCCCCGAAATTTCGGGCAAAACCCTAGCCTCCTCCTAGCTCTAGCCCCGCCTCGATTTCCGTGCTGGGCGGACGTGTCCGCTCCGTGCCGGACACGCCGCGCCCGCCAGATCCGCCCCGCAGCCGCTCCGCGCGGGCCCGCCGGGCCCGAGGCCGGCCCCCGCGGCCCGTCTACCTCCGGCGCCCGACACGCGCCCCCCCGGCCGCGAGCCTTCGCCGCCGGCGCCACGTCCTCCGCCGCCTCACCTCCCGCCGCCGCGGGCCGCCTCTCCGCCGCCGCCGCGGGCTTCTTCCCCGCCACCGTCCGCCGCCTCCGCCTCCGCTCCGGCCGCCGAAGATCGTCGCTGCCTCGCCGGAGCTCCTCCTCGCCGGATCCGGATCCGGAGAAGGTGGATCAGATCCACCACTCCCCCGATCCAAACGCCCCCGCTCCATCCCGGATCCCTCCGTCCCGCTCCGTCCCGTCCCGCGTTGACTTTTCGTGGAGGTGATTTTCCACTAAGTCCCGAATCTGAGTAATTTTATTGCCTCCTTTGCCATGCAATAACTCCGTGCTCGTAGCTCCGTTTTGCGCGTATGATATGTCGAAATGTCCGTCTCGTCGTGCTCTACATGTTAGTACCAGTTTCATGCATGTTAGAGTTCATCTTGTTGACTTAATCTTCGTGACAAGAGTGCATGTTGCTATAACTTGTTGTCTGCGTAAATTTGTTGCCATCTTTGAGATGTGATAACTTCGTGCATGTTGGTCCGAATGGACTGAATGATATGTCCAGATCTTCGTTGTGAAATGCTCTACATGATGGTTGCTATAGCATTCATGTTAGGTGTCATATTGTCATGTTTATCTCTGTTGCAAAAGTGCATTTGGCTAATAAGTTTCTGCACTTGTTATGAGATCATGTTTTGCCATGCTTGTGCTTATTTACCCTTATGTCATATCAGCTGGGTGTCAACATGAGTTTTGCTCTTGAGTATGTGCTCTACATGATATATTCATTTGCATGCCATGATATGTCTTGATACGAGTGCAACAAGCTCGTTAACATGCCTTCATGTTGTAATTCCTACCATGCCCAGATTTTGCTAAGTCTGGATAAACTTTTGCACTTTTGCCATGGTGATTGGGACATGATCTAGTATGTGGTAGAAGTAGCAATTTTGTTATTATTGAAGAGCATGTTATGTATGTTGATGCCATGCCTTTGTTTGCATGGTGGCATGCTGTAACTTGTTGTTTTCATGCTCTCAAGCGACTATAAAATGTAGTTGTTAGCATGTTATCAACAAGTTTAGTTTTGCCACGAGTGTAGCTAGTGTTCCAAGCATTCTATAAGCATGTTCTTGCTTTGAGTAGCTTCTCAAATATGTCTTCTTGCTGTTGGTTACCTTAAATTGCTATGCCATGCTTTGAGTTGAGTTGCACAAGCTTGTAAACATACCATTCCGTTGTAATTATGTCATGCCTTGTAATTTTCACTAAGTCTGAGAATTCTGTAAATTTATTGCAACTTGCCATGCTTGGTTAATTGTGTTCCAGTAGGTTTTTGGGTGTGTTCTAAGTTCATGCTTGTTAAGTATCATGTCTATTTCACATCCATGCCCTTTGTCTCCATGTTTGAGTGTTGTAGCATAATTATTTCTTGCTCCAAAGATGTCGTGTTGTTGTAAACTACAGTTTTGCTTGCCATTTGCAAACCGTGCGTCCGTTTCCGGTGATCTTTATATCTATTTCAACCGAAATCTTCCCCTCTATCCAGTGGCTCGCTTGGTTTCCCAAGATGAGGCTTTTTCCATCATCTTCTCCTTAGGCTCAAGTGCTTCCTCATGCATATGCACATCATACTTGCATCATGTTGACTGTGCAATGCACCGTGTTTGATGTTGTGCCGTGTTGTGTTCTTGTGTTGAGTAGAGCCGGGAGCCGATTCGGAGTTCGAGGTTACTACCGAGGCTGAGTTTGAGGACCAAGGTTACGATCCCACCGACGACGTAACAGGCAAGATGACCATTCCCAGATATCACTCCTATCTTTGCCTATACTAGATGTCTCGCTCTTTAGATATTGCCTCGATGCCTATGTCTGTTTGTCAGCCCTTCTATTGTTGCCATGAAACTCTTTAACCACCCTCCTAGCAAACCGTTGTTTGGCTAAGTACGCATCGATCAGCCCCTCTTATAGCGTTGTTAGTTGCAGGTGAAGACTTGAAGATTCTTGCTTCGGGATGAAGTTTTTGATGGGATATCACAATATATAATCTGTTAATCTAAATCATCTATATATTGGTAATGGGTGGAAGGCTAAGTCTCTTGCTTGGTGTTTTGTTCCACTCATGCCACCCTAGGAACCGTTAAACCGGTGTTATGTTTCTTGATTTTGCGTCCCTAACACGGTTCGGGTTTATGGGCCCCCCTTGATAACTCGCTTAGCGTTAAAGCTTTTCCAGCAAGGCCCAACATTGGTTTTACATTTTCCTAATAACTAAAGCTTGCATAGGGCATTGCAAACCCGAGGACTTAATTAACAACCCGGGCCAGTGCTCCTCATGAGTGTTGGTCCAAACTAGGCAACCTGCGGGGCCACCTCGAGGAAACTCAAGGGTTGGTTCTACCGTAGCTTTTCCCATCCGGTCGTGGCCTGAGACGAGATACGCGCGACTACTATCAGGGTGTCGGCACGCCGAGAGGTCTTGCTAGATTTGGTTTACCTTTGTTGGAATATCCTGAGCATGGGATTCCGAGAATACTCGGGCCTTCCCACCTTGGAGTTGCGACTCCGCAGATCGTGAGCTTGTGATGAGCTAAGTTGGGACACCCCTACAGGGTTTGATCTTTCGAAAGTCGTGCCCGCGGTTATGTGGCAGATGGGAATTTGTTAATATCCGGTTGTAGATAACTTGACACCATGTTCATAATACCCTATCAGCGTGAGTAACCGTGACGGTCTCTTTCCGAAGGGGTTCGGAAAGTGAACACGATGGGGTTATGTTTGACGTGATTGGTTAGGATCACTTCCTGGTCACTTTGACGATCGTTGGCACTTATTCTCTTCTCGCTCTAAACTCGTAAGCTAGTGCTAGTGCTGCTGCAACCTTGTTTTAAGCCTTTTCCACACCTAAGGCTTTGATAGTATTGCTACCCGGGAACGGGATTGCTGAGTCCTCCGTGGCTCACAGATTCTACACAACACCAGATGCAGGTACCGTTGAGAACTACACAGGTGGTGCTTCAGAGTTGTATTGGGAGTTTGATGAAGAGCGTGGGCGATACTACGTGTCTTACCCCGAGGATCGGTAGGGCTCTTACTAGGATGATCGGGACCTTGTGTTGTTTTATTTATGGTATCTTTCATTTGGATCTTCGTCTGTAGTCGGACTCTGATGTTATTTGGATGATGTATGTTAATGTATTACGTTTTGTGACGTGGCGAGTGTAAGCCAACTACTCTTTTACTTTTTCATCGCCTCTTTTACATGAGTTGTGCAAAGATACCATACTTGAGATCATTCTAGTATGTGATTATGCCTTTAAGTCGTTGCTCGACACGTGGGAGGCATAGTCACATACTGGGCGTTACATGGTTGGTGAAGATGGGGGAAGAATATACGAAGATTGTGGCCATTTTACACTGTTCTGCTACCGTGCTACAGTAATCTGCAACCATGAGCATGAGTCCCACTACCAGTTCACTGCAACAATATTGAGTCGCTGTCTGAAAGATGTGGCTTAATTATCCATAATGTTGATCAAGGTATGAGGTATCCTTGTGTCTCAGTGGGTAAAGAAATCCACATGGCTCTAATCCTAGAATTCCACATGATTGTAATCGTTTCAATCTATTGAAACATTCCAACGACTTCTCCGATAGATGAAAACAAAAATCCATGGATGATGACAGGTAAAACAAAACAGGAGGCGAATTAATAGTACCATTCTTGATGCAGTCGACCAGAAGTTGTTACTACAATTTCTGCAGACAATAGAATTCACGCTCCAGCAAACAAACACGGAATGGAGGAAACTGGTTTGGGGGATGAATTGTTGCACCGTAGTGTACGTACCTAGGGTTCCTAGATGTAGTTGGCCTGTAGCCGAGCTCCCTGCGCTGCCCATCTGCAGCCAGGGGGCCAAAGGCCGGCGTCGTCAGTGATGCGGGTCCAAGTGAACGCCCTGCCGCCGATAGGGGTGGAGAAGGTGGAACCTCCCGTCGTGAGTGTCGCCGATGCAGGAGGGGATGGCGGAGACACAAAGTCCCTCTCCTACAGCGCTTCATTTTTGTTTTTTTAGAAATGCCTTTTTAATAACTTTTGAGATATACGTATACAACGCTTCAGGCAACCTAAATCGCGCGGATCGATAGGTGAGCCGCGTCCACTAGCAGCTATTGGGGAGGGCGCTGGTGGCGGCGGCTATCAGGGAGGGCTCGAGTGAGTGGTGGCGGCGGCAGACGAGGAAGAGGGAGAGGGATGTTAAAAAAAATCGGCACAGTAAATCAGGATAGGTGGAACGCACGAGGAGACGCAGTTTTGGCGACGCATAGGTGTTGCGTCCCTGGCATCCATCTCCAGCAAGATCGGCCCGTCCATCTCCTCGCCATCCACAGCCATCGGGAGGAGCGTGGCCAGTGGGACAGGCGCTGGTTCTGCTGAAAGGGTCGACAGTGTGGTGTGGGGGTGAGGAAGATGGAGAGACGGCGGGTGTAGGGGTGGCTGTTGGAGAAGGTAGGCAGGCGGATCTGCAGGGCTGTGGTAGCCTTTCCAAAGGACGGCGGGATGGCCGGATGGTGGCGTACAGGTGCCGCGGGCAGAGGATCTCTCCGCCGGAGAAGCCCGCTGTTGAGTGAGTCGCCCTAATTCAGCTTTCAGTTGGTTTATATACACATTGATTTATGTTTATCTTAAATTCCATTAATTACGTTTGTTTATTGGACCAAATGACAAGTCCTGGTGCTATTCTTCCGCATTCATGGTCCTTCTGAGCGCATTCAGAATATCTCAATTCATGAGGGCTAAACAAGCTATATTTGGGGCTTAGCTTTGAATAAGAAAAAAATCTGAATATTATGTATTCTTGTTTATCGATAGACTTGGGTCAGATTGTATCAGTGAGATGCAAACTTAAGTTATAACTTCGTAGGTATTTTTATTACGTATTAGAAGATCAGTGTGTACCTGTGTGGTCTGAGCTCATCTATGATTGGTATGGATCAGCTTTTACGATTCTTTGGATGCTTAGTTCATATTTATGCATGTTTCCTGATTCCCCTTTTCTCACCTGTGATGTGATGCTCATAGGAAAAGGAAGAGTAAGAAGAAATCTGTGAAAGATGGTCGATTGGCTGCTGCTGCTCAGTGCACACCAACAAGGGCGACTACCACAAGTGTGTAACATTGCAAGCAAGCCTAGTGCCCACCAAGGAAAAACATTGCTACCATTTTTACTAAATTAAATCTGATTGATTAATCTTTCTAAGGAATCCAGGTCTTTACATTTGCACGCAACTAGCTTTGGATATTCAAGAAGATGCAGCATCTCAGGCAGCTGTCTCTGCCCATGTTTCAGTTTTTAGATTATTTCTCTTTTCCTTCTTTCCTTTGGTTCTTCTCTCTTATGTTAATTCATCAAGTTTAATTTGGAATAAACTGCAGGATGTGTTTACCAGCCTCATCTTCCCCGATCTTCTCGATTTGGGTCTCGGGAGAATGCGGGTGCGGATCAAGACGTTGGTGGACAGGTTCGTGAATTTTGATAATTGAAAACCCAATAAACTCCATTCGGACTTGATTTCTCGCACCCTGATGTATGGAATTCCTATTCTCTTCTTTGAAGGCTAACATAGACTCATAAACACAAATAGGCTTTTTTCAACCCTTTTCATGCACTTGCAGTACAGATTTTAATTATATCCGATAAATGCCTCCAAATGCCCATAATGGCTCAAATATAGCAATATTTTTTTACGTAAAACACTCCAAATTTTCTCCAATGGAACATATTATATTTTGTTAGTAATGCAAGATTTTAGTTTTTTTGAACCATTTCCTGATTTCAGGACATGAATTGCATTTCTAGCTATTTGGCGCTGGACGCGGACATCCAGGACCGCATCATGAAGGAGCAGGAGACGCCGAACTACATCCAACATGAGTGCGAGGTCGCCAAGAGGGAGGCCGCTTGGAAGGCCGAGCTGTCCCACTGCGAGGTAGTAATCAAACCCTGTCCTTGGCTTACTGTGTGTCTCCTTTCTTTGTACCCTGTTGTTGATTCATTTGGTGGTGTTGATGGCATGATGCCTTCAGTCAGAGATCGGTTGCCGAATTCTGGTGCATTTATGATTTTATTGGTGATCTCGTATAGTCGCTCGATCTCCGTAAAGAATTCTGAAATTTAGACTTAGAAGTGACGTAGTTAAATTTGATAGGTAGTGTTTGTTTTCTTGGATGTTGATTAGTCAGTAATTGATGTGCTTCGGGAGCAAGTTTCCCATTCACGTTTACTATGAGCATCTGTGTGGCTCAAGCTCACTGGTTAGTGGTTACATAATTGGGTGACTCCATGTCAGCTAGCTACACAAGCATGAAAATTGATAGTATAATCACCATAGCATACAGTAGAGATGTGGGTGGGACTACTACTGCTCGTGTCATACTTCTCAATTCTAAGTAATGGAAGGGTGGCCCTACAAGGTTTTCTGTTGTTGCTAATGTGGCTATGTCTTGACACATTCTGCTCGTGTTTGTGGATTCCTGTCTGGCCAGCAACTCATAGAAATACAAAATGTTATTTGTAGAATGCAAGTGTATCTTGTACTCAGATATCAGAAAGATGTGGCGCCTTGTCATATGCTGAGCACTGTTCAATTAGTTGGGTAAAATGGTGATGAGGAGGCTCGGCCCTTGGTACAGAGCCGCGCTCCCGAGCGATGGCAGCGTCGGATATCTCCGTCTCGCGAGGGGCCTCATGTGCGTGCCACGATGCCACTGGCATGCAGGCCCAGATTTGGGCAGCCTCCGTGGTGTCGGGTGTGCCACGGAGGTCTCTGCGGATCGCGTGGCAAGGGACTGTCGCGGCTTCCAGTCGTGGGTTCCGGTGATGCCAAGCCCTAGATCTGGCCTGTCGTGTCCACTTTGTTTCCTCCATTTCACCATATTTGGGTTTTAGAGAGCAGCACTTCTCTCTTGGTTATATTGATCAGCTGCATTGTTTTGTGGTTACAGAGAAAGAGTTGATTTAACCAGGGGAGACGTAGGATGGGTGTTCGGCCAAGGCATCTTCATATTTTCTGCATATTACACCCCTCATGCATTTCCGCGGGTTCATTTGGTATTGTACTCCAGGTTAGTTGCAAAAACTTCAGGCCGGTCTATGTTTATTTAGGCTTGCAAATACTCTGATGACCAGGTGGTGATCGCTCTCCATGGTGGCTTGGTGGCGGGACGAAATAGGGCATTGGAGGCGAGGCAAAGAATGGGTGCTGCTCGTGCTCGCCTCTCCATCCACGATGCATCGAGTATGTTAGCAGCTTTGCATTGCGCTCATGACCATCTTATGTTTGTTAAAGTGCATCTCCTTCTCAGTTTTGTATGTTTTTTTAGTTGCAGGTACAATATAAAGTTATTAACTGAGATGTGGAGATTGCAATATTGATCTAAGTTCAGTTCAGTCTATTACGCTAACACTCTTTTTATCCATGATTTCCCTCATTTTCTTTGTTTTGGCACATGTTCATTAACTAGATTATAGTTTACTTCATGTTTTTTGTGCATTTAGTTCTAGGTTGTTTTGATCTGAGTAAGTGACCCGTAGCTTTTCATTAATTTCTTAGCATTGTAAATTATCTCGAGCCATGCCTGCTACTGAATCTGAACATTTCTATCGCCGGTGATGCGGCACGACATTGGCGGCGGCATCTTGGGGAAGAAGAGGGCGACAATGGCTTAGGGAGGAAGATGGCCACCAGTGGTGATAACAAAGTTCCGGATATGGAGATGCTCTTGTGTCATGTATGTTATGATCCAAACCGCATTCCCTTACTTTTGAACCAGCTACCGTGATGTAATGTATTATCTGCCTGGCTATTATAACCCAAAAAGCATGGGATGAGGCACAACGGCAATTAAAGGACGCACAGCTCCGCCTCACGAGGCGTGCCCCATCCACTAGTAAAAATAAAGGATGCATATGGGCGATCTATTTGACAAAACATGAGTTCAAATGGCTATATCAAAAATAAAGAAGCATGTGAAAGTTCCAGTGGTATTTCTCAATTTGGCAAAAATTGTAGTGGCATTTGTTGAGTGTATATTTGCGTTGCATGTATTATGTATATTGTTGCCCACCTTTTAATTGTGCATAGTTGAGGTTGAGGCCTGCTGTACTTATATATATGTGCACCCGCACCCAATCAATACAACGACAATTGCATTGGGTAAATATCTCTCTACATGGTATCATCCCGAAGGTCTTGACCTAGGGCTAGGCGCCGGCGCCGTGCCGCCTCTCCTCCCGCGCGCACCGCCGCCGCCGCTCTCCCACCGCCGCCACACATCGCCGCCGCTGTCTATCCCTCCGCCGCCGCCGCACATGACAGCTCATCCCGGTAACCTAACCTCCTCCACTCCAGTTCACACACCCACTCGTACCATCGTTGGCAACGATTCTTCTTTACCTATCACTCATATCGGTAGCACTAATTTTCCTTCTAGTTCCACACCTATCACTATGTCTAATGTTTTTGTTTCACCTGACTTAGTCATCAACTTAGTTTACGTCGGTCGCCTTACTCGTGAGAACCCACTTACTATTGAATTTGACGGTATTGGTTTTTTTGTGAAGGACGCCCGTACCAGGATGGTCCTTCACCGATGTGACAGTCTCGATGAGCTCTACCCCGTGCACGCCGGCGCCTCCACCTCCACACTAGTCGCCCTCGCCGCCGACGTCGACCTTTGGCATGCTCGCTTGGTCCACCCCAACCCCGCCGTTTTGCGTCAAATTCTTAGGGGGTTTTCTTTCTCATGTAATAAGCTCGACGAGCATACTTGTGCGGCTTGTCGTTTGGGCAAGCACGTTCGTCTTCCCTTTAGCGCGTCTACCACAGTTTTTTACCTTTTCGTTTCAATTACTTCATAGTGATGTTTGGACGTCTCCCGTTGCAAGTAAGACGGGCTATCCATACTCTTTGGTGATTTTAGATGATTATTCTCACTATGTGTGGACTTTTCCTCTTCGTCGCAAATCCAATGTTGTAGCCACACTCATCTCCTTTTATTCCTATGTCACCACATAGTTCGGTCGCCCTATTCTTACACTCCAAACTGATAATGGAAAAGAGTTAGACAACGTCGCTCTCCGCACCCTTCTCGCCTCTCATGGCACCATCTTCTGTTTGACTTGCCCATACACCTCACAGAAGAACGGCCGAGCCAAGCGCATCCTCCACACTTTTAATGTATGTGTTCGCACGTTGCTCTTTCACGCTAACGTGCCCACTCGGTTTTGGCCCGACGCTCTACTCTTTTAGTTAACATCCGTCTGTGTCGCACTAGGTGGGACTACGCCCCTCGCCGCCTTCTCTCCGGTACACCACCGTCCTATGATGGTCTTCGCATCTTTGGGTGTCTTTGCTATCCTAGCACCGCGTCCACCACCCCACATAAACTCGCACCACGTTCCGTCCCATGCATCTTCCTTGGCTACCCCTCTAACACCAAAGGTTACCGATGCTATGATCATGTCACTCATTGTGTGTACACCTCGAGGAACGTGTATTTTGTCGAGATGGTTTTCCCTTTTTCCAGGTATCTCCGGCCTCGGCTCCTTCGGCACTGACCCCCACGCCCCCTGCTTGGAGAGATGCGCGGCGACGACCCCTGGTGGTCCCTTCAGCGCGGCGCCTCCTGCCGCCGCCCGGCTTCCCGACTCCCTCTGCCGAGGTCGAGTCTAACCGGGCCCCTGGGTCCCCGACCACCACTCCGGTCGGCGCCGTCACCCCAGCAACGGTCTCGACACCCCCCTCGCCCGTCGCCACCCCTGCTACCGCCTCGGCCGCCGCCGCTGCCGCGGGCCCTACAGCCTCCGCCAACTCGCCCGCCGTCCCTGGCTCGGCTACCGCCGTGGGCGCCGCCGCCGCTGGCCGGGCTGCTTCCACGGGCCCCGCTGCCGCCGCGGCCTCGTCTCTAGGTGTGAAGACTCGCGCTCGGGCTGGTGTGCACCGACCGAGCACACGCTACTCCTCCGATGAGTATGTGTGCGCCACCTCGACTTCGACGCCGTCACCCATCCCTACCTCCGCTCGCGCTGCCCTTCGGGGTCCCCACTGGCTCGCAGCGATGCAGGAGGAGTTCGATGCCCTGCAGCGCAACTGCACGTGGCATCTTGTTCCGCGACCCCCTCATGCCAACATCATCACTGGCAAGTGGGTGTTCCGCCACAAGACTCGCCCGGATGGTTCTCTCGAGCGCTACAAGGCTTAGTGGGTGGTTCATGGATTTCGGTAGCGTTCGGGCGTGGACTTCAGCGACACCTTCGCTCCGGTTGTGAAACCAGGCACGATCTGCACCGTGCTACAGTTGGCGGTCTCGCGAGCCTGGCAGGTGCATCAGCTGGATGTCTCCAACGCCTTCTTGCATGGTCAACTCGCCGAGCAGGTGTTCTGTGAGCAGCCCACTGGTTTCGTCAACGCCGAGCATCCGGACTTCGTGTGCTTTTCTCCCATTCTCTCTACGGGTTGAAGCAGGCACCATCGGTACCAGCATATCGCAGCCTTCCTGCAGTCTCTGGGCTTTCCATCCACTCGCTACGATGCCTCACTCTTTGTGTATCATCAGGGAGCTGACACTGCTTATCTGCTGCTCTACGTCAACGACATCATCCTCATGACGTCCGCCCCCGCTCCTTCAGCGGGTCACGGCTCGTCTTCGTGGTGAGTTCGCCCTCAAGGACTTGGGGCCTCCGCACTACTTCCTCGGCATCGAGGTAGTTCGTCGAGCTGATGGCTTTTTCCTGCAACAGCAGAAGTACGCCCACGAGCTTCGGGAGCGTGCCGGTATGCTTAACTGCAAGCCGGCGCCCACCCCCGTTGACACGAAGGCAAAGGTCTCCGCTCTGGAAGGGTCTCCCGTGTCCGATGCAACGTTTTATCGCTTCATTGTTGGTGCTTTACAGTACCTGACGCTGACCCGCCCGGATCTGCACTACACTGTTCAGCAGGTGTGCCTCCACATGCACTCTCCGTGTGACTCTCATTGGACCTTGGTAAAGCGTATTCTCCGTTACATACGCGGCACTATGTCCTTGGGACTCACCCTGACGGCCTCCGCCTCCACCGACCTCATCGCCTATTCGGACGCCGACTGGGCAGGCTGCCCCAATACCCGAAGTTCTACGTCCGGCTATTGCGTCTACCTTGGACCCTCATTGATCTCTTGGTCATCGAAGCGACAATCCACGGTCTCCCGCTCCAGCGCCGAGGCAGAGTATCGGGCCGTGGCTAACGCCCGTGGCCGAATGCTCTTTGATCTGTCAGCTACTCCAGGAGTTGCTTTGTGACGTTCACAAGGCTACTCTTGTCTACTACGATAATGTCGGCGCGGTCTACCTCACCGCCAACCCGGTGCACCATCGGCATACAAAGCATATTGAGCTTGATATTCACTTTGTGCGTGAGCAGGTTGCCATGTTCGGGTTCACCACGTTCTGACGACGCAACAGTTTGCTAACGTGATGACTAAGGGATTGCCTACTCCTGTCTTCGAAGAGTTTCGATCCAGTCTCTGTGTCTTCAGCGACGCTTCGACTGCGGAGGTGTTGAGTATATATTGGCGTTGCATGTATTACGTATATTGTGGCCCACCACCTAGTTGTGTATAGTTGAGGTTAAGGCATGCCTGTACTTATATACAAGAGAGAATTTCTTATTTAACACCATTCTAAAATTTCTTTCCCTATTTAACACCAAAAAATCTTTTCTTCCCTATATAACACAAAGTCTAAAATTTATGCCCTATATGACAATTTCGTCTATTTTAGGACTTAACGGTGTTAAATGACACTTGAAAAGACTTTTTTGCCCCTTATGTGATGTGACCAAAATATTAATACATGATGATTATATAATGAAAAAAGGACACGTCCAGCTTGCTTGCTTTGCTAATACCAAGTTGAGCAGCCCAACTCATAGTCTCACACACTGTCTGTATTCCTTGACTCATGGGCTTAAGAGGAGCAGATACAACGGGCGAGTGGAGTGATGCTGTTAGCTACTCCCTTCGTCCGAAAATACTTGTCATCAAAATGAATAAAAGAAAATATATCTAGATGTATTTTAGTTTTACATACATTTTTTTGGTCCATTTGATGACAAGTATTTTCGGACGGAGGGACAACAGGGCAACGTGTTGGCGCACTCTAGACGTACTGCAGTCAACAAGCAAGTACACAGGCAGCTTAATTGATTTCGTGGCCGCCTATAGCGGTACGTGCACGTGAAGAGTGCTGCTAACCTCTTGATGTGAAAATGTTGCGGCGACTTGTCGTACCAGCGTAAAAAAAAATACTTGCGAACAAAGGAACTGGTTCAGAACTGGATGGGGAGAAGGAGAGGATGGGACCAGTGGAGCGGGTTCATATTACATGAAGGGCAAAAGTGTTCATTTTTACATGCAAGTTAACATCATTAGATGAAAAAATGGACAGAAGTGTTATAAAAAGCATAAAATTTAGACGTAGTGTTATATAGGGAAGAAAAAGTTTTTAGCTGTCAAATAGGGAAACAAAATTTAATACGGTGTTAAATAAGGAATTCTTTCTATATACAACGTGCACCCGCACCCAATCAATACTACGACAATTGCATTGGGTAAATATCTCTACATCATTTATCGAATTAACCAAATTAACCCAAAGAAATAGATAGATCAGGTACGCATCGCACATTACTTGATAATCAAACAGAGAATATTTTCTCATCCACTAGTGAGAAAAATGAACCGTCAGCCAAATAAATAAAACTCACATAGTTACAGTTTCTGGCCACTGTTATGTACATTCATTCAATTATGAGTAGCGGGTTTTGGGAAGTCACTCCTTACAAAATGAATATTATGCAGCTTAACGTATTGATAGCATGTGGTTTTGATGCAACTAGTGTGTAACAAACCAAACGATCACAAAGAAAATACCAAAATAAAGGAGAATTCCTGATGGAGCCCCGAAGTACATGTGCATAATGCTTTTTATATGTGAAGATCGTCCAGTGTTAGCTCTTCGGCTGACATCATCTTCAGTTTCTGCAAACAATATACTTGATCAAACCTGCTAGGCCATTGCATATTCAACACGAGATAAACAACAATACAAACTACTTACTGTGATGAACTGGGGTGGATCATCAAGGCTGGACGAACCAAGGATGACCTCACGCTTTAGCTTCGATGTAAGCTTGTGTGCAGTGCGTAACTGGAAAAGGCATATTATTGGTTACAGCGTGCATATTAGTATGGCCTTAGAGAACTGCGGGTGTTCAACATACTGAACAAACCTCTGATCGAGTAGCACCACCAATGACAAAAACAAATATACGCTGGCCATGCTTTTGGAAATCACTCGATGCATGCCTCAATACAGAATCACTGCAAAGAAATGTCAAGTCCGCAATGCATGCTGATAATTACATACAACATTACCTGCTACTTTCAAACAGCATTTTAATTGACAAAAACTGAAAAGCATAAAATCAAAACATATATGTTCACTAGGTAGAAGAACCTAAGGGCCATATGTTAGTCACCCAGATACTCCTTTTATGGAGGTAAAAATAATATGGTTACACGGGAAGTTTCGTCCCATAGCTGTATGTTGTTTAGGTAGAAATGAGGCACCCTGCGGAGGCTACACCTAGAACAAGGGCACGTGCTCTAACCAACTGACCGCGGCCCGGTTCTCCCTTCTATGGAGATACAAGGATCGGATGTGCAGTTTTGACTATTTTAGACACCTTACTAGTTGCATGTGAATTTTTCACAATGGCAGACATTATTTAGCGATATCAATGTCCAAGACGCATCTTTAAACTCTACAGCCAGTGCAGATAGATGAAGAGAACTCCTGGCTATTCACGGCAACATAAACAGTGCCCATACATGGAGAAAACCACAGGTATCATTGTTCTAGAAAATTCTGAAAATATTGTACTGGACAGTATCCACCACTGACCTTGAATAACCATCATCAGAACCACGAGGCCTAGCCCATGATCCACCAGTCCTCCTAGATCTCATCGAGTGAGCTGGGCTTGTGCGGGCTGAGGTACTGGTAGTGGTAGGTACTACATGGAAACTGGGACTAGGGTCGTTCATGCAGTTATATTCATCTTTTGGTAATTCACCCTTGCTGAGCTGCTCAATCAATTCCTGAACAAAAGGAACGTTATTTTACATGCCAAAAAATGGAAACAAAACTGCATAAAGTAGACATACAATGTGTGCGTGAAGGGCTATCGAGATGAACCCCACAAAATTCATAAAATAGCTGAGATTTGTAAAGTAAGTCCCGTAAGAACAAACTGGGGGTGTGGCTTTATATTAGATATTCTGAACTCAATGGAGCAAACACCTTTTTTGGAATTCCATCAATCTTAATTTGCAGTGATTTCTCAGTAAATCGGGTTACCGAAAAAGGCTTTCGCCCCGCTTTATATATAAAGCAATTTTATATATAAAGCAATTGCCAACACATCGATCGATACAGACCACCACACACCACACCAACACGCACTCACCCGAGGCCGGATACATAGGTGCCAAAGGCTTACAACAACACCACCCCGAACGACATCCGTCAGAGCTCTTTCCGAAGAACCCGCAAAGAGGTGAAGTTGAAAGACGATGAACTAGGAGCTCCAAGACGATGCCTTCATGAAGGACACGACACCAAAGTGCCGCCACCGTCCGATCCAAAGATCTAGATTTTCACTCGGAGCACGACGGAGGGAAAAGGAGTAACAACAACGGGGACTTCAGGAAGATGAAGATGCCCACGGGCGTCGCCTCCGTCGGCCTGGCCAAGCCAGACAGAGTTTTCACCCCGGCAGCAAACTCCGTCTTCACCGCCACAGATCGTCAAAACGCCAGCCACCACGCAGCCCACGCGGCCATGGCCGCTAACCGCCCGCACCTGAGCTGCGAGCTCACCCCACGAGCACCGCAGCTCCCACCACCCGGGCCGCCGCCCAGGGAGCAAGACACACCATAGGCCCTTCCATGACTACAAGCAATGCGTTGACCAGCAAGTTCCGACCGCCGAAAGGGCTGAAGCAATCAAAACGACCAGATCGATCGAGGAGCCATCAAGTCAGAGAAGAGGTGAAGCGGGAGCGGACCATGTCGACGTCCGGCACCCCTGTCGGTGACGGGCGGCCCGACCGAATCGGGGCCACCCATCACTCCCGCCACCTCTCGCAACACCACCCCCTGCCGGCTCCCGGCCTGGATCTGCATCTGGTAGGTACAGGACACTCGCCCAATGACGCAAGGTGCCGGAAAGGGCACAACTTGCCACCGTGAGAGGACCTAAGGGTATCCACACAAACAGCTCGCCAACGGCCTGACGCCGGAGCCTGTCCCGCCGCCGCCACGAACTGCCCGGACCACTACCGTGGACCGCCACCAAGCCGTTGTGGCCCACGCCGACGCAGCGACCAGAAAGGCCGCTGCCATCCCCCCAAGCCACCCGTCGTTGACCAAGCGGCCAGATCCGAGAGGATCTGACCGAAGATCAACGGGGGCGCCCCTCCCCCATCCCGCGCCACCACTGCCGGAGAGAGAGGTGGCAGCTCCCAGCCCGCGCCGCCGCAGCCCGCGCCGCTCGACGGTACAGATCGGGCGGAGGAGGCCGACGTAGATGAAAGCAGCCCCTCGAGCCGCCGCACCTCCCGGCCGAGCACGCCCCACCGGCACACAGCCCTCCGCGCGCCGCACCAGCCCACCACCGTTGTCGGAGATGCCGCCGCAGCCGCGCACGGCTCCCTGGACAGCACCGCGCTTCTTGAGAGGCCGTCGTCCCGCACCAGCAGCCCCGCGAGGAAGGGAGAAAAGGGGCCCCGCTGCCGCCGTTGCCAGCCGGGCTTTGCCCGACGGCGCAAGCCGGCGACGGCGAGGGGGAGGAAGGAGCGGAACGAGGGTTTGCCCTCCCGCTCGCGGGAGCGGGGCGGGCGAGGCTCTTTTTTCTTGTAACCTTCTAAATTGGGTTTTAGATTGTTTGCATTATGGAGTTGATCCTTCACACTGTGCTAAAATGGCTATCACATATCAATGATGTTGCAGAGTGTTAGAGGAGCAACTTCGATGTATTGCATGGCCCAAAGGGAAATTATATATTACAATGAACTTGGAGTACAAGAAAGGAAATCTAAACTAATGCAACAGCATAACGGACACCTAGACCAATATTAATACCCCTTAACCGGAAAAGGCTTTCGCCCCGCTTTATATATAAAGCAATGATCAACAACACCCGGTACAAACGCACGCCACCACAACACGCACACACCCAAGGCAAGATACATAGGTGCTGACAACAGCAACACTAACCCGAGAACTACAAGAGCAGCCGGGGTCCTCGACCGTGAACACGCCACCGCGACGAGATGAAGCTTACGACGAACCGGATCGCCGCCACCGCCCGACCCGAGGGTCAGAGTTTCCCCTGGAGCAACACGACGGGCAATGAGAGCCGCAACGACGCCTTCAAGAAGGGAACGAGCTTTGCCGACGCCGGTCTGTCCGAAGATAGAACATGTTTTCACCCCCGGCCAACACTCACCGCCACCAAACGCCACACCCCCGTAACCACGCCGCCCACACAACCATGATCAGAGGGTAGCACCGAGCCACGGGCTCTGCCCCCTGAGCACAACGCTACCATCCCCAGGGCCGCCGCCTCGGCATCCAAGACCCTAACACCACCTCACTCGAGACCCGCCGCTACCCCAACCACCTGGGCAGCCCCCAGCGCCGAGACCCAATAGGTCGGCCAAAATGGCCTCCATCGACCCGTCCTGCGGCACTAGGCGCGAGACGGGCTCGGTCCTGCTGACGGGCGCGAGACGGGCTCGGTCCTGCTGCCGGACGCGAGACAAGCGATAGACCGCAGCTGGGAGAGAGCCAACCCTACGACAAAGGTAGCACGCGGGCGACTAGGAGAGGGTCAAAGGCCAATCCGACAGCTCACCGACGGAGCAACACTCGACCAGCCGCCGAGCCGCCCGCCAACGGCCATGGGCCAGAACCAAGCTGATCTGGCCGGCAGCCACCGCCGTCCCCTCCCGAAGCCCCGACCACGACGAGCCCCTGCTCCTCCCGCACCACCAGCCGGGCCCCCGACGGCAGGTCTGGCCGGAAGCCAGCCCGCCCGCAACCTCCAGCCCCGCCTCCACGGGAGGGAGCACCACCGCGAAGCCCTCCACGCCACCATCATGAACCAGCAGCCCTGCCGCCGCACCACTTAACACCCCCACTCAAATGCAAATCATGTCCAATAGCATTGCATTTGAAGAAGTGTCACACTAAAGAAAATGGAGATCCAAAAACCACGTCTTGATAGTGTCATGGTAGCATGGAGTCTTTAAAAACTTGTTGAGTCAAGCAAAAGAGGGATAGAAGAAGAATGTTGCAAAGATCATTGCACAAGCAATGCAAAAGGAGGTGACGCGAAGCATCCTACGGTCATTCCATGTACACTTCAACTACTCCCCAAGCCCCAAGTGGACCTACAATGACAGCTTAAGCATGTGCCATTGGATATAAGGTGAACTCACTCCTAAGTGCTTCCCCTTTCCATTCAAGCGAGACATGGTTGCTACCTAAGACAAAGACACTGTGTGCATAGGAACCAAGGAGACGACCATAGAGGAGCTCGGAGCATAGGACAAGCCACCACGGATGTGTATCAAGAAGTGCCTCAAGTGGAGTCGCCATGAAGCTACAGCGGCCAGACATCCGGCCGAAGCCCGAATATCCGACGCCACCGAACAGTGGAACCACAACAAACGGGCGCCAGCCGACTCTACAGCGGCCGGATCCGGCGTGCACCGAACTGCCGGGAATCCGGCACCATTCCGGAAATCCGGCCAGAAGAGTCCAGAAGCTGCGAAGATGTGGGCCACCACCCGGCCCAGCCCCAGACATCCGATGCCCCAAGCCGGGCCGGACATCTGGCACCTGAGCGCTCTCTCACCCCCCCCCCTCGCCTAGACTATAAATAGACCTTCGCTTTCCTCTTGTTAGGGTTAGCAAAGTGCTCAGATCTAGAGAGAGCTTTGCTCATATCTACCACCTCTCCCATGGAGATCAAAGCCCCCATGTGAGAAGACCCCTAGTGGGTATCAAGACCCCTATCCAAGAAAGATCCATCTTGGATTCAAGACCTCATCTCCCCATGGGATTTGGGATGAACCTTACCATGTCTTGTTTCCCTTTGTTGTTCATGTACCTTGTGGATCTTATGTGGATGTGAGTCTAGTGGATGTGTGATTGGACTTGTTCTTCAGTGTTCCTCTTGTGATTTCTCCACGTTCTTTCCCATGTTCTTCGAGGTTTCCCCCTCCAATTCGTGAAAGATCACTAGCAAGGGCTTGGCCCTATATCAGGAGGCCATGAAAATCCTATAGAAAACAACAACCAGAAAGGCCACAAAAGTTGTACATAAAGGACTAGAAAAGTGGCCGGCAGATAAAGGTTTGGTGGACTCACATGACATGAGAAACACAGAAGAGGAACGGACTTGCTGGACGCAGTGGAAAATATAAAGCTAGAAGCTATGAAGGCAAACACAAGACAATGATACAAGACCAATCATGTCTCCAGGAAAGGCTGTGGAGGGAGAGCAGCAGACAACTGCAACTAGCGGACAAGCACCCAACACCGATGAAAGGTGTTTGTGCGAGACGGTGCTAGTGAAATGACCACCGCTGAAAAAGCCATCGGACTGGTCTGGCATAGGAAGAGCAGCAGCGGGCGACGAGAAGCCGGCGGCGGAGGCGGGAATGACCGGACGAAGGCAACGACTGGCGAGCAACCGGCTCTCGGAGGAGAGCATGTGCAGAGAGCAACAAGCGAGGGGCGTGTGCAATGGATGGCCACACGCAGAGTGCCACGGGCGACAAGAGCGAGCTATGGAAGGCCACACATGGAGAGCACCACCGAACAGCAAGAGAGATACCATGCCCGATGACGGCAACAGGCATCCGCACAGAGTACCTAGCAATGTGGCAGTTGTTGAGGAAAGCAAGATGCAGGGCAACAGGCAGCAAAGCAAGCAATGCAAGCTAGAAGGCGGAGAACAACACGTGGGGCAAAAGGAAGTCAAGCAAGCAAGGCACTTGTAGCGGTACAGAGAGTCGAGCATGGGGCAACAGGTGGGCAGGCCTGCAGATGTGGGCAGCCGGAGGTACAGCACAACCAGGAAGTTAGGCCCCGACTAACTGAAACTAAGAACAGTGCTATTTCTTCAAAAATGAAATGAGAAGTAGCAGAGTTTGAGGGAGAGAAGCTAGGGTTTGAACCGCCAACAGATACTCGTATTAGGGCCAGCCGGAACACGGCAGCTAGGGTTTCAACCAATTTACATAATGCTTGTGCATGGTCAGGATGTGACCTGCGCATGCACGTACGTAGTGGTGGGCTGCTTCTAGCACGCACCGCTCCTCACCTTGTTCTCCCCCGGTCGTTGGCTTGAGCTATATGACGCAGTCGCTAGATGGGGCGACAGATGCGGATCATGGCAGGTCGGCCGGGAGGTAGTTAGCTTCTGTGTGTAATCCCATAAAGAAAGGAAATAGAACAGAAAAGCTGCGCATTTGGGGCAGCACAAAAATCTCTCACTCTCTCTACGTTCGTGTTCTTACTCTCGGGCTCTTTCTCTCGTCGGGTCGGCAACGACATTTGGCATCAGAGCTTAGTGTTCGGTCCACTCTCCGGTGGCCGGCGGTGTTTTATCCGCGGCGCACATTACAACAACGAATCGGACGGGAAGAAGCCGGGGGTGGAACGCAGACGCCACAGTCCTCGGCGCCCCTGGCGCCGGGCGCCGATGAGTGGCGGAGACAACGGCGAGCTCCGCAACGTCAAGCGAGTAGTGTGGGAGAGCGAGACCTCTTCGTCAACAATGGTCCTCACTCGCATGAACTACATGGAGTGAGCTCTTGTGATGCAGGTCAAGCTGCAGGTCAAGGTCGTCTAGTCCGCGGTGACTAACGGCACCGCCGAGGAGCGCGACAACAATCGTGCGCTCCAGATCATCCTCATTGGCGTGCCGCCCGAGATGCTCCAGGTGCTGGCAGCCAAGGACACGGCCAAAACGATCCGGGAGACGATCAAGACACTCCGGATGGGGAGCGAGTGCGCCACTGGGAGTTCGACGAGCACCGCTTCAAGGACGGTGACTCCGTTGAAGATTTCACACTACGGCTCTCCGGTCTCATCGCCGACCTCGAGCTATACGGCGATCCCGTGACGGAGCACAAGGTCGTCCAGAAGTTCCTCTATGTCGTGCCGCGCAAGTACCTGCAGATGGCGACGGCGATCGAAGCGCTCATCGATCTAAAAACGACGTTGATCAAGGAGCTGGCCGGGCGCCTGTCGGCATGCGAAGACCACTACGATCTCGACGACATGGTGTAGTGCGGCGGTAGTCTCATGTACACCGCCAAAGAGTGGGCCTGCGTGAGCGGCAGCACGAGGCCGGCGGGTCATCATCCGGCGGCGGCGATGGCGGCAAAAACAAGTCGTCGGGCAAGTACAAGCCTCAGGGCAGCGGCAAGCCCAGGCCGAGGAGGAGGGAGTCCTTTCTAAGGAGGAGGGAGTCCGACAGTAGACACTGAGTTGGTGTGCTGGTGGACAGCTAAGGAGGAGGGAGTCCTTTCTAAGGACAGTAGAGCGGCGATTTTGTTGGTGCTCTGGAGCCTCTGGTCGCAACATAACAAATATAGTATTCAATGGTGTGGTTCCGGCGGCTACCAAGGTTCTGTGAGCGATCAACGATGGTGTAAAATGGAAGGCAGCAGGGCTTATCCGAGCGACTAGACTAGTGGAAGGTTGGCAATGTAGTGAGTAGTCATTGTAATTTCTATTTCTTGCCTCTTTAGGGGCGTTGTAGCCGCCTGATCAGCATGTACCGGGCGTCTGCCTTTTCCCTTCTATGCTATTGATGCATCCAGCTTGGACGCATCCTTCAAAAAAAGTGTCCTGATCTAGCGCGGATGTGCAAAGCAACGCATCCAGGAGCAACGGCCAGCAGAAGTCAACAGGACAACCCGATCTAGATTTCGAGGGGCGTCCCGATCTGGCGCACGGGTGAGTGAACGCGGCGCGGTGTCCAACCAAGGAGGCAGGGCTTTGACCCATCAGGTCGATAGCCTATTATGCGGGCGAGCACAGGCGACAGGAGGCATAGGAGTCAAGCGGACTAGTAGCCAGCCAACAGAGGAGCAGTGGCAGGCCCGCGGAGGAGAGAGGAAGACAACAACGGCATGCCAAGGAGGCATCAGCGGCGCAAGATTAGATCGGGAAGAGCACGAGTTGTGCGTGCGAAAAAACCTTGAAGCTCTAATACGATGTCAAGCTTCATGCACTAGCCAACACAACCAATAGTTCAGACTGATGGAAAGGGCTAGGCAATCTACATATACACTTCAACAATAGTCATCACAACTTAGAGAAAAAGGCAGAAAAGTAGAAAGGGGGCATGTGAGCTCTGTCAGAAAGTGAACAACGAGCCTTGAGTAAACAAGTACCATCTGATCATAGATCGACGTCGGCTACGAGCTCTTCTTGGCAAAAGGTGGTAAGTAGCCGCAAGGTCCATTAGATCAGCGATGGGCGACTGTCTTTGAATCCCCAGCAAAGTGGTACAATGCAACGGTTAACTGAATGTGTGCCCAATTCTTTAGGTCGAGGCCTGACACAGGAGGACTAGAGAAGCCAGCCTCTAGGGAGCAGCGACGCGAGCAAGCTTTAAGGCAGTGACGACGAGAGCAAGGAGGAGATGACTAGAGGAGGTACCGGCGATTGTACAGTCGCTGGCATGGAGGAACTGGGCAGAGGGGTTGCCCATGATGAAGGTGACCTGGAGCAGAGATGGGATGAGCAGAGCATGACGGAGTTGGCCTAATCCAATGGGAACAGAGGGGTGAGAGCCCGTGAACGGAACATAGAGATGGTGGCCTGATCCAATCGGGGAATGCGAGAGGCGTCGAAAAAGGGGCCTAACAATGGGGAATCAACCGAAAAAAGAGAAGGAGACCGAGATCGATCGAGACCGGAAAGAAAGGAAAAAGGATCGAGCGTGAGTTGACGCACGCAAAAGAAAACACTAAACCTTGCCGCATGATACCATGTTAGAGCAACTTGGATGTATTGCATAGCTTAAGTTGTGAATATATATTGCAAGTGACTTGGGGTACAAGGAAATCTAGAATGGACACCTACGTCATATTAATACCCCTTAACAATGTATAACACAGTTGAGCATATATGATTAGTGGTGTTTTGTCAGACATAGTGCTTGCCTACATTGCGAGGTGATACTTGGAGAGAGCGTTCTCCCTCGACATAAGCTCGTGGTGATTGACTTTCGCTTTTAGATTCATGCCAAACGGGCGCCAAAGTTGCTAGAACGAGGTGGTGAAAGCTCG
>LR738714.1:273556187-273596257 GCA_902687465.1 Secale cereale | reverse complement strand
GTCAGGCTTTCAAGGAGAGGGTCATTAAGGAGGGCCCTTGGGAGGAAGGAGGTGATGCAGACAATATGTGGATGAAGATGGCAACTTGCATTTGTAAGGTGGCTTTTGAGGAGTTTGGAGTGACCAAGGAAAGTAGAGGCGAAGCTAAACATACTTGGTGGTGGAACAATGATGTCCAGAAGGCTATTAAGGAGAAGGACTGTTTCAGACCCCTATACCTGGATGGGAGTACAAACTGTTAGGAAATATGCAACTTGTATTTCAAGGAGGCCATAGGCATATACATGTACAGTTGTGGAATATATGCAGGAAACCCCTTATACAATAGGGTAAATACGAAAGGTTACATGGCTATATATATAATACTCTAACACCCCCCCCCCCTCAAACTCACGGTGGATTAACAACACTGAGTTTGGAGAGATAGAAGCCAAGTTGCGCTCTAGTCTGGGCCTTCGTCAAAAAATCCACCAACTGTAACTCGGAAGGCACATACTGAAGAGCAATAACCTGATCCTGCACACCAGCGTGCCCATAGAAAGCATCAACACCAATATGCTTGGTGAGCTCATGCTTCACAGGATCGCGCGCAATGCTAATAGCACCTGTACTGTCAGATAAGAGCAGAGTAGGTGTAGTAACATAAACACCAAAATCCTGAAGTAACCACCATAACCAAGTCACCTCTGCAGTCAAAAGAGCCATAGCTCGTAACTCGGCCTCTGCACTCAAATTGGAAACTGCAGTCTGTTTCTTCATCTTCCAGGCAATGAGAGAACCACCAAGAAAAACACAGTAAGCAGAAAGTGAACGACGATCGAAGGGATCACTAGCCCACGTAGCATCCGAATAGGCCTGAAGCTGTAACGAACTAGAGCGCGGAAAGAATAAACGGTGAGAGATCGTGCCCCGAAGATATCGGAGAACACGAAAGAGGTGACTATAGTGAACCGAAGTGGGAGCGGAGACAAACTGACTCAGAATATGAACCGGATAAGAGATATCCGGACGAGTGACAGCTAGATAGACAAGACTCTCCCAACAAGGTGACGATAACGCGTCGGGTCAGGCAAGGGGTCACCATCAGTATCACGGAGGTGAACATTGAGCTCCATGGGAGTCTCAACAATGAGCTCATCAATAAGAGCAGCACGAGCAAGAAGATCCTGTATATACTTTTCCTGGGATATAAAAAAAACATCATAGGTAGAAGAGACTTCAATCCCAAGAAAGTAGCGAAGAGGTCCAAGATCGGACATAAGAAACTGCTCACTAAGACGGGCCTTTACAAAGGCAATATACTCGGGGTCGTCGCTAGTGATGATCATGTCATCAATATAGAGAAAAAAAGAATTCGACCACGAGGAGAAAGGTGGACAAACAATGCTGGATCATGAGCACTCGCTGAAAAACCAGCGGCAGTCACCACAGAGGCAGAACGTTCAAACCAGGCACGGGGGGCTTGCTTAAGGCCATAGAGCGAGCGACAAAGACAACATACCATGCCATCTGGAACAGAATACCCAGGTGGTGGCTGCATGTATACCTCCTCACGTAGCTCACCGTTAAGAAAGGCACTCTTAACATCAAGCTGAGATACAGACCAGTGGCGTGCAGAGGCCATGGCAAGAAGTGTACGAATAGTGGTCATATGGGCCACAGGAGCAAAAGTCTCGTCGTAATCACGACCATGCTCCTGTTGAAAGCCACGAGCCACAAGACGAAATTTGTAACATACAAGAGAACCATCGGAGCGAGTCTTAACCTTGTAGACCCACTTACAAGTGATGGGACGGACACCTGGAGGAAGACAAACAAGATCCCCTGTACCAGTGCGTTCAAGAGCAGCAATCTCCTCTGCCATCGCAAACTGCCATTCAGGATGAACAACAACCTCACAATAAGAAGTCGGCTCAAGAACAGCAGCACCATCGGTTGGAAAACCAAGGCGATCAACAGGTGGAAGCAACGAGGACGCAAGCCATAGGTAGGCTGAGACGAGGAGGACGACACATCAGCAGACACATCCACACTACGTCAACGACGAGTGTAATACTGAGGAAAAGATGGAAGAATACGAGAAGGAACGGCCGAGGTAGAATCAGGAGGTGGAGACAAAGAAATCACCGGGGATGAAGGTGCAGAATCCGGTGACATGCGAGGTGAGGAAACCGTGGGAGATGGTGGCGGCAAATCGGCAAGCGGGGAGAGACAAGGGCTCAACTGGAGTGATAGGTGTGTTGGGAAAAGTGAGGGAAGAGATATCCTCCACTAAAAAGGTCGAAGAAGATGGACGCGGGTAGAAGGGACGAGACTCATCAAAAGTCACATCCCGAGAAATACGCATCCGACGACCGATAGGATCCCAACAACGATAGCCCTTATGCTCATCACTACAGCCTAAGAAAACACACTCAACAGACTTTCAGTTTGGTGCGTTCGCGAGGGGCGAGAAGAACATAGCAAACACGACCAAACAAGCGAAGCATCGAATAATCAGGAGAACGATCAAAGAGACACTCGAAAGGAACACCACCCTGGAGAGCAGCGGACAGCTGAAGGTTGATGAGATAGGTGGAGGTGAAGATAGCCTCGGCCCAAAAATGAGGTGGAAGAGAAGCGGCGATCATCAACGCACGAGCCGTCTCAAGAAGGTGGCGATGCTTTCGCTCAGCCACGCCATTCTGGGCATGAGCACCAGGAACTGATGCAGAGTGCGCTGCTCAGCAAGAACACCACCCAACATCTTGGAAATATACTCGCCAGCGGAGTCAGCACGGAACACACGAATAGGCGAAGAGAACTGAGTGTGAACCATGGCAACAAAACACTTATAGATGGAAAGAACCTCACTGCGAGAAGTCATAAAATAAAGCCAAGTGTAACGAGAGAAATCATCTATGAAAACAATATAGTATCGATGGCCCCGTTTCGAGGCGAAGGGAGCCGGACCCCATACATCAGAATGGACTAAATCAAAAGGACGCTGAGACACCGACTCACTAGTAGGATGAGGTAACTGAATCTGTTTTCCTAGTCTACAACCCTGACACTCTGAAGAGACATCTCCTAAGACAGACCCCAGAAGACCTCGACGAACTAATGACGACAAGCGAGACCCACAAAGATGACCAAGTCAATGATGCCACTGCTGGAAGGAGCCGGTAGCTGAAGCGACAGAAGCAGATTGACTAGCGATAGTGATGGCAGTGAAAGGAACATGAAGCCAGTCTAGCTCCCAAAGACCTCGAAAGTCACGACGGCGAGGGCCAGCCCCAACCAAAGTGTGCGTTCAACGATCCTGAACAAAACAAGAGTCAACGTCAAGGATGACGCGACAACCAGAATTAGTAAGTTGACCAGCAGAAAAAAGATTCATGGTAAGTCGAGGAACATGAGCAACATCAGAACATCAGGAACAGAGTAAGAAGGTGTGGTAAGATTGCCTCGACTAGCACAAGAAAGAGGAGTACCATCGGCAGTGAGTACATGAACAGGAAAATCAAGCGATTTAAGAGAGGACAAATTTGAAGAATGAGAAGACATATGAAAAGAAGCTCCAGAGTTCATAACCCACGAGGATGTACCTGACTGTGTAGAGGGTGGTTGCTCAGTGCGGGAAGCATCAGTCCTAGAAGCTGCAGTACCCGTCGAAGGAGAACCTGAAGCGGCAAGCAGACGCTTAAGTCACAGAATATCTTGCTCAGTCAAGGCGGTGGCTGAAGATGTCGAAGTAGAAGAAGTCCCTGAAGCTGATGATCGCGCTTTACGCACGTGTTTCTTCTTCTGGAAGCACTGAGACTCAACATGACCATCCATATTGCAGTAGCCGCAGTGGGGATGAGACCGACCCTGGCCGCCCATAGGAGTAGTCAAGAGCGGAGGAGCACCGGAGCGGGATGGAGTCGGTGCAGCAGGTGACATAACAGGAACTCGAGCAGCAAGCATAGAGGGAACCTCAAGTAGACCAGCACCACGTAGGCGAGTCTCCTCAGCACGAATCTCAAAAAGCGCCTCCATGAGGGAGATACGACCACGAGCAAACAACTGAGCACGCCAGGGCTCAAACTCCTTACGGAGCCGAGATAAGAACTCGCAGACACAATGAATCTCCAAATCAGCCTGCATAGCCTAGCAACACCGACAAGTACGGCAACCAGCAGTGCGGAGAGAATCAAGCTGACGCCAGATAGCAGAACTTTGTGCGTAGAAATCGTCAACACTGGAGTCACCCTGCTGAAGAGCATGTTCCTGCTGGACCACAGAGAGATATAAGGCATCACCAGAGGGCTGATAGCACTGACGAAGACGGGTCCACATCTCAGATACAGTAGGGAGCCCCAAGAACTCAGAGGCAAACCGAGGCAGAACACTAGCAGTGAGAACAGTTGTGGCACGGGCATCCTCATCAAGCCACTGAGTGTAAGCAAAAAGAGCCTCATGATAAGTCTGAAGAGCCTCCTCATAAGTCGAAACCTGCTCACCATAAGCAAGGACGACGGCGTCATCTGCAAGCTTAGCTGCATCCTTCGCAGCTTGATCAACATCGGCAACAAGAACCGGTGGCGTCGGCGGAGTAGGGACCACAGGTGGAATCGGACACGGCGAACAACGGACCTCCCCAGAAAGAACGCCTTAAAGACGAATGCCACGCATATGAATGCACATGAAGCCAAGAAACTCGATGTAGTTAGTGCCATCAAAAATCAGCAGACAGCGAAGAATTGCGACATAGCCTGACAGTGTAGGCATTTTTTTTTGCGTCAACAAGCAGGCAACAACAGCTTTCGATCGTGAGGCGATCCGGAGCTGGTACGAGACGGTGGCTGGGTTGGTGCCGGGGCGATCTGCTGGCTCGAGCGAACGTATATTGCAGGGAAGGCGATCGATCGGGAGAGGCCCGTCTGCGGAGCGAGAGCGATCGATCGGGGTGTCGGGGCGACGGCGACCAGATCGGGAGAAGCCCAAGGCCTGACTGCGGGGCGACGGCGACCAAATCAGGAGAGGCCCAAGGCCCGACTGCAGGGCGGGGGGGAGCGATTAGATCCAATCAAGAGACCTGGCGGGCGAACAGAAGACGGCGGCTCGATGCGATCTGATCGATCGGGAGGGGCAGAGGAAGAGCACGGGGCGAGGCGGGCAGATGAAACCTAGCGGTCGGCGGCTGGATCGAATTCAATCCAAAGAACGGGAGAGGAGAGCGGCAGCAAGAGCGGATCAATAGCACGAGTTGCAGCGTGCAAAAAATTGACCTAGCTTTAATACCATGTTATGAAATATGCAACTTGTATTTCCAGGAGGCCATAGGCCAGTATATATACATGTACAAGTGTGGAATATATGCAGGAAACCCCTTATACAATAGGGTAAATACGAAAGGTTACATGGCTATATAAATAATACTCTAACACAAATAACTTAAAGAAGTACAAGGTGGCAGAGAAGACCGCAAAGTGAGCTGTGAGTGAAGCAACATGTCGGGCGTATGAGGACCTCTACAAACGCTTAGACAAAAAGGAAGGCGAAAGGGACATCTATAAGATGGCCAAGATCCAAGAGAGAAGGACAAGGGATGTCAACCAAGTCAAATGCATCAACAACGGAGCAGATCAACTCTTAGTCGAGGAGATTAAGCATAGATGGTGGGAGTACTTTGACAAGTTGTTCAGTGAAGAGAATGAGAGCTCTACCATTGAACTGGACGATTCCATTGATGATACCAAAAATCACTTTGTGCGGCAAATCCAGGAGTCCAGGGTCAGGAAGGCTTTAAAAAGGATGAAATGAGGCAAGGTGATGGTCCCTGATTGTATCCTGATTGAGGTGTGGAGAGGCTTCAGAGACATAGCGATAGTATGACTAGCTAAGTTTTTCAACCTCATTTCTGGGCAAATAAGATCTCAAAAGAATGGAGTAGATTAGTACCAATCTTCAAGAACAAAGGGGATGTTCAAAGTTGTACTAATTACCATAGAAATAAGCTGATGAGCCATACAATGAAGCTATGGGAGAGAGTCATTGAGCACCGCTTAAGAAGAATGACAAGCGTGACCAAAAATCAGTTTGGTTTCATGCCTGGGAGGTCGACCATGGAAGCCATTTTCCTGGTACGACAACTTATGGAGAAATATAGGGAGCAAAGGAAGGACCTGCATATGGTGTTCATTGACTTCAAGAAGGCCTACTATAAGATACCGCAAAATGGCATGTGGTGGGCCTTGAAGAAACACAAAGTCCCAACAAAGTACATTACCCTGATCAAGGACATGTACGATAATGTTGTGACAAGTGTTTGAACAAATGATGGCGACACTGATAACTTCCTGATTAAAATAGGACTACACCAAGGGTCTGCTTCGAGCCCTCATCTTTTTTGCTTTGGTGATGGATGAGGTCATAGGATACCGCAAAATGGCATGTGGTGGGCCTTGAAGAAACACAAAGTCCCAACAAAGTAATGACCCTTATCAAGGACATGTAAGATAATGTTGTGACAAGTGTTTGAACAAATGATGGCGACACTGATGACTTCCCGATTGAAATAGGACTGCACCAAGGGTCCGCTTTGAGCCCTCATCTTTTTGCTTTGGTGATGGATGAGGTCACAAGAAGATATCAGGTGGTGTATTGTCTTTGCAGATGATGTGGTGCTAGTCGATGATAGTTGGGCGAGGGTTAATAGAAAGTTAAGAGCTGCGGAGACAAACCATGGAATCAAAAGGTTTTTAGGCTTAGTAAAACTAAAACGGAGTACATGAGGTGTGGTTTCAGTACTACTCCCTCCGTCCCAAAATAAGTGACTCAACTTTGTACTAGCTTTAGTACAAAGTTAGTACAAAGTTGAGTCACTTATTTTGGGACGGAGGGAGTACTAAGCATGAGGAGGTTAGCCTTGATGGGCAGGTGATACCTGAAAAGGACACCATTCGACATTTGAGGTCAATGTTGCAGAAGGATGGTGATATCGATGAGGGTGTGAGCCATCAAATCAAAACCGGATGGATGAAGTGGCGTCAAGCTTCTGGCGTTCTCTGTGACAAGAGAGTGCCACAAAAGCTAAAAGGTATATTCTACAAGACGACGATTTGACCCGCAATATTGTATGGCTGGGCGTTGGCTGATTAATAGGCGACATGTTCACCGGCTAGGTGTAACGGAGATGCACATGTTGAGATGGATGTGAGGCCACACAAGAAAGAATCGGGTCCGAAATGATGATATAAGTGATAGAGTTGGTATAGCACCGATTGAAGAGAAACTTGTCCAACATCGTCTCAGATGGTTCGGCAGCGCAGGCCTCCAGAAGCTCCAGTGCATAGCGGAAGGCTAATGCATGCTGAAATGTCAAGAGAGGTCGAGGTAAACCAACCTTGACATGGGAGAAGTCCATAAAGAGAGATCTGAAGGATTGGAATAGCACTAAAGAACTAGCCATGGACAGAGGTGCATGGAAGTTAGCAATCCACTGCCAGAACCATGAGTTGGTTTTGAGATCTTATGGGTTTCAGCTCTAGCCTACCCCAACTTGTTTGGGACTAAAGGCTTTGTTGTTGTTGTTGTTGCTGCTGTTGTCAGAGATAGCTTAGCAGATTGGGGTGAAACCAGCTGTCACGTGTGGGCTTAGCTGGTGCAACCGGTAGCAGATCACATTAGGAAACAAATCTGCAGCGGCGACACCCGCGGATGTCGTTTCCCTTCCTGGAGGCTGCGCTGTCATGACCTTTATCCGAGCCCCTCTTCGAGCATCAGGGGAAACCCTAGGTCTGGCCTTTCGGATCGGATGGCGACGGCGTCACGACGTCGTTCCCCTTCTTGAAGGCGCTATCTTGCTCGCTCGTAGAGTCCCCAGTGTTGGAATTGAAGATGTTCAATGTTGTGCTCATTTGGTCTGCTACTCTAGTTTTAGGCTCGGTGGGTTTAGCTGTGTGTTTCTCCCTGTTCGGGCTGAGCACCCCTTCTCTCTGCTCCGGGTACCATGTGCATGCCTCCTTGTGTTCATGTCATGTGTTGTATCCTCGGTTGTACTCATTCTCCTTCTATCTATCAATGGAAAGATACGCAAGCTTTGCGTATTCGAGAAAAAGGAAACAAATCTGCATCTTGAAGTTTGGTAGGGTCTTATCTCTAGAGATTGTTTCCTAGTTTATATAGTCCTTTCCATGTTTGCTAGGATTCTAGCCTTAGGCCTCAACTCTTCTGTATGCACTTTATAGTGCCCACCTCCTAGTCAGATCAGGCAAGCAACAAAGAATCAAATTATCTCCCATCTGATACTTCTTCCCTTGCCTATGCTGTGCGACAACCCCTCGCTGGCAGGAGTCTCACCGCAGAGGTCCAAGGCTTCAGCGTAATACCCACACTACACGAAACCAGCACTAGAGGTAAGGAAGTGCATAAACAACTTCTACATGAAGGAAAAAATACACAAAAGACCATGCAAAGAATCATAATGGACATGGTTGGGCAGATACATAGATGTAGTTTCAAGTACATACCTCCAGAACCGGATAAAATCGGGACAGCGCCCATGCTGATTGTTCCGTTGTTCGCTCTTTTCTATGTGCATGTTTTTTCTGTTTACAATACGAACAAATGAGCAAACTCTTGACATTCAAATTTTGTATACATACAAGCTAAGCTGGAACCTATAAGTTTTACCTTCTGAACATCAAATTTCAGTGTAAAACCTCCTCCTGAGGACTTTTTTGTGTCAGCGCATAAGCAGCGCATATTATTCACAGCGATCATGTCATCAGCAGATAATCCTGCCAACTGTCAACAAACATAATATCTTAAGGTTTCGCGCCAAATGATCACAGATAGAATCAGCATGGGATCACTTGGAGGACTACAGGCTTCGTACAGAAGAATAAATGCAAGTTATAGACCTCTCATGCAGGAAGTTGATACTTGATACCACTTCATTGTCACTTATAGGTGCTACCAGCAATGTGGTTCTGAAATAGTTTTGATTGACAGTAAGATTTAAAGGGGCACCCAAGGAATAGAACAATGATAGCAAAACCTTTTTCAATCATGTGCAATCAAATAACATTCGGAACATGCTCAGAATCACGGTTCCTTACTATTTATCCGTAATCAACAAATACATTGTACCAGGATAGTCTTGCGTTCCAGTATGAAAACTATGTGTCTGTGCATGCTAGTGCCATATATTCAAGTGTTATCAATTTAGTGGTATTATGGGAGGCCGATTCGTAGCAATATTTCATTTCTTATAAAATCTTCCATGGTCAAGAATTCTGTCAAATGTCACCACTGGCAGGTATTAAAGTACAATATGCATTGCTACAAAATGCAAATGCTACCTGTTACAGCAAGTGCATGACAAGTTTGTTAAGCTTCATGCACTAGCCAACGCAACCAAAAGTCCGAACTGATGGAAAGGGCTAGACAATCCACATATACTGTAACACCCCCTCTCACATGTGACGGGGAAGACAAGTCAACACGTATAACCGGAAGAGAGCGACAGCGCGTGAAACTCACGTATGACTCAAGAGGCCTATACGTGGACACAAAGCGGGGCAGCAGCAATTTTTTAGATAAATTGCGAAAGCCAGGACTTGAACTCAAGACCTTAGCTCCGATACCATGTTAAGCTTCATGCACTAGCCAACCCAACCAAAAGTCCGAACTGATGGAAAGGGCTAGACAATCCACATATACTGTAACAAAGTTATTGTTAACTCGTATGAAGTGCCTACTAAGGAGGCCTCAAGAGACTGCCACACCATCTCACTATTTACCTGCCGTCGGACATCAAATATACCAGGTGGATGTGCCTATTTCTCCAAAGTCTTCATCTCCTTACAAAAAGGAAGAATGTTCAACTATCCATGCTGTGAGGAAATATGCAACTTGTATTTCCATGAGGCCAAAGGTCAGTATATATACACATACAGGTCTGGGAAATTTTACATATAAATGATGGTAGGATAGCAGCCATTCCCAGGCCATCCACGCACCCTTTCGAAATCGCGTTCATTTTCACCACACTCCCCGCCTAGCCTCTGTCAATGACGCATGGGCCCGGTCGTGTGGCCCTTTGCGTCCTGCACGTGCGCGTGCGAGCAGAGAAGCGAGCGAGCGGCATTGTAGGCAAATCAAGTAACCACCGTAATAAGGGAAGGGACATCAACCATCTTCCTCTTAGGGATCATCTTATCGAGGTGATATAGTCTTATCTCATGCTGGAACGGATGAACAATTAGCTATATCTTTACCAAGCCACTAGATGAAGCTAAGTTTCCCAAGTTAAGGCATCAGCTCAGTATTTTAACTCTAGTAGATTAGGTTTATTGCAAGACTGTAATGAACTCGGGAAGCCGAGGATAAAGATGGTAAGGTGTGTTACCGAAAAAGGCTTTCGCCCCGCTTTATAAATAAAGCAAACCACCACAACAGCCAATGGATACAATAAGGTTCACACCCACACACACAGAGTACGAACGAGACAAATAGTACGAGGTTCTGCCGAGGGCACAGCTCAACAAGCCCAACGAAAACAAAAAACAACAACGCGGACAGGCCGCTGCATGACGAAATCTAATCCGGCTCCGGAGGTGGCACAGGGAGCGGGGGCGCCAAGCGAATCGCCATCGCACGCAAATCAGCAATGATGATGTTTATGGCTTCGTGATCCTGGGGGCGGCTAAGCGGCCGCCAAAGCTGCAAGTAACCACACATTTTAAATATTGCGTCAGTCGCACGCCGAATGGGAACACGTTGAATCACAAGCTTATTGTGGACCGTCCACAACGTCTAGGCAAGGACCCCAATCGCCAGCCACCTAATGTGGCGGCTAGTAGGAGGCGATGCCTGAACCTCGGCGAAGAGGTCCAGGGTGTTGCACCAATGACCGTTGACCATCTCGCGGAGGCAGCTCCGAAGGAACTAGGCAGAGACGCAGGAGAAGAAGATATGGTTGGAGTCCTCGAGAGTCCCACACAAGGGGCACGTCCCGTCTCCGGGGCCATTTCATTTCAGCACTTCCACTCCGGACGGGACTCGTCCACGGATCCATTGCCATAGGAAAATCCTGATCTTCAGGGGAAGCCTGATCTCCCATATCACTACAAGTGGCTCAGGAGCGGGAGTGGGGACAATGGCACGGTACAGGGATTTGGTGGAGAAAGGTGCCTGAGGGCTCCAAGCGCCAGGAAACGAGATCATGGGGGCGCGCGAGGTCTGGCTCGTGGAGAGCAACGGCGTCCAAGAGCTCATGCCACACAATCAATTCCGGGGGGCCAAATGGCCGCCTAAACGCGAGACGCCCGAAGTCAATAAGGGCAGTCTCCACGGAGACCCGAGGGTCCACGGCGATGGCGAATAAGTCCGGGGAGCGAGCTGCAAAGGGGGATTCACCCGCCCACCTATCGAACCAGAATAGCGTGGTTGATCCCGTCCCCACGGTGATGGAAGTCCCAATCCGGAGGACTGGGAGTAGCTGGATGATGGACTGCCAGAACTGGGAGCCGCCCGCCCTTTGGCAGAGTGCAAGAGGCTGTCCGCGCAGATATTTGTTCCGGATAATCTGCAGCCACAAACCGCCCTCGCCATTGGCAATCCACCAAAGCCAACGCGTCAGGAGGGCAACGTTCATGCGTTTGGAGGTTTGCATATCTCGGGCCAACGGACCATATGGTATTTCTGCTTGTTCCCCTCGCCTGCCCAGAAGAAGCGTGCCTGGATCGTGCCAATCTCATGGTGCAGGGTCTCCAGCAGGCTGTAGAAGCTCATGATGAACAGCAGGAGGCTGGACAGGGAGGAGTTGATGAGGATTGTCTGAGCCGCCTTCGAGAGCCATCTACCCTACCAAGGTTCAATGCGATGCTGAAGCTTGAGCACCAATGGGCGCAAATCCGCAATCGACAACCGAGAGTCACTAATGGGGATCCCCAAGTAGGTTGTGGGGAAGGAACCTAATGGGCAGTTAAGCCGGTCGGCAATACTCTAGCTCTCCTCCGGAGAGTACCCCAACACCATGACTTGGCTCTTATCGAAGTTGATCTTGAGGCCTGATAGCTGCTGGAAGTAAAGTAGGAGGAACTTGAGGTTCATGATATCATTCTCCAACCCTTCCACCATAATGATGGTGTCGTCTGCGTACTGGAGCAGAGAGACCCCATTGCCTCCGACGAGGTGGGGGACAATGCAGCGGATGTGCCCCGCAGCCTTTGCCTTGTCGAAGATAGAAGCTAGGGCATCGACGACCATGTTGAATAGGAATGGGGAGAAAGGGTCGCCCTGTCTGCCCCCACATAGTTTGGGGGAAATAGGGGCCTATCTCCCCATTGATGTTAACAGCGGTTTTCCCAAATGAGACCATCTGCATGACCATCGTGACCCAACGGTCGTCAAATCCCTTCTGAAGCAACACTTTCCGAAGGAAGGCCCAGCTGACCGTGTCGTATGCCTTGTGGAAGTCAATCTTCAGGAAGACGGCCTTGAGGTGTTTGGAACGGGTCTCGTGGAGAACCTCGTTAAAGACAAGGACTCCATCGAGAATGAACAGTCCAAGGATGGATGCCGACTGATCCAGGTGGGTGATGCGGTTGGCCAAAGAGGTCACCCTATTGGCGTACCCCTTGATCACGTGATCAGGCGGAATTGGCGGATATCCGCAACGCCAGGGACCGTAGGGATGAGGGTAATGTCCCCGTAGTTAAGGCGGCGGAGGTCACAAGTGCCCATATAGAATTCTTCGAGGAGGGCCATCACCTCTGGTTTGATCACATTCCAGAAGGCTTGGAAGAACTTCACCGGGAGCCCATCTGGACCCGGCACGGAGGTGGGATTCATGCCCTTAATGGCAGTCCAAACCTCCTGCTCAGGGAATGGGGCCGTGAGGGCCGCATTCTCATCGGCTGAGACGCACTGTTCACCTTGCCAGAAGTCAGAAGCTAAGGCTAGGCCTTCCCTAGGGAAGGCCGAGAAGAGGGCTTTATAGAAGCCATCAACATGGGTCCGGATGTCTGCCGGCCGCTGAATAAGGGTCTCTCCATCCCATAAGAGTGGAATCGAATTACGTCGGCGGCGGCCGTTAGCGATGGCCTGGAAGTAGGCCGTGTTGGAATCATCTTTTAGGACCCACTTTTGGGCCCCTCGTAGGCGCCAATAAGCCTTCTCGTCTATATAAATGACCGCGAGCTGGTCTTCCAGGTCATAACGGTGCATCCATGCGTCAGGGGCGAGACCCACCGAGTCCGCGCGAATGTCCAAGGCTTGAATGGCCGTGAGGATGGATTTTTTACGCTCGCAAAGGTCGGCCGAAGTTAGCACCCCAACCCTTCATGATCTGCTGCGAAAGTTGGCGCAGAAGTGCCAGACGTCAACCACCGACACACCACGGTGAGGGGCGAGCCTCGATTCCTCCCACCTACCACAAACGGCCTTGGCAAAACCATTCTGATGGAGCCAGAATGTTTCAAACCGGAATCTCGGGGGAGGGGGCGGGTGATCATTCTCCGAGGAGAGGGGGGCGTGGTCCGACCCAATACGAGTGATGGCCCGGAGAGAGGTAGTGGGGAGTGGTGTTCCCACTCCAGCGAGATAAGAATCCGATCCAGGACAGATCGGGTTGGGTTAACCTGGCGGTTGGTCCAAGTAAACCTGGCACCTACCATGTCTAACTCGCGAAGACCAAGGTCCGTGATGCAGTCATTGAATATTTACATCCAAGCGTAGTTGATCCGGTCGTTATTTTTATCTTCCGCGAAGCGGAGGTGGTTGAAATCGCCGCCCACTACCACCAAGAGAGGGACGGCCGACACCTTCCGCCTAAGTTCCTCGAGGAAGGAGGCAGACCGGCTATGGTCCGCCGGACCATAGACAATAATGATTTCCCACTTGAGATTTATTGACCGTTCATAGAATTCCATCCCACCCACCTCGAAGGTGGCATCCTTGACACCTAACAGGATGCCACCCGAGTGGCCGGCACTCCCACTAGAAGGGAGCCGGTGCCACACAAACAAGTGGGGGCTCAGCCTCTCAAGCTCTGACACGGAAAACTCTGTGCGCATGGTTTCCAGGATAGCTACGATGTCAATGTGTTCGTCTCGCATGTACTCGATGAGTTGACGGTGGCGGCGGCCATCATGGCCAAAGCCGCGGATGTTCCAGAAGAGAGTCCGCATTTAAGGGGCCATCGAGGGGCTACTTGACCCCAGAACACGAGGGGCGCCTAGAGCGCGCAAGGCCGCCGTCCGCGAGCGGGTGCGGCCACGGGGTATTGGTCTAGGAGTCCTGTTAACTATGTTTCATTTCCTTGTACCTCAAGTCTGATGTAATATATATACGCCCCATGGGCTATGCAATAGAGATAGGTTGCATCCATAACATGGTATCATGTGCCCAGGTTTAGGGATTTTTTTCGGCATCGATCTAATCTTGGGCACCACCTTTCTCCTTGCCAGCTATGCTGACCTTCTGTTGTCACTGCTCTCCCACACCTCCCATCCTGCCTCTTCCCTACCGTTGTTGTTTCGGCTATTGCCCAACCCGGCTTCCCGCTGCCGCCAGATCTCGTTGGGTCCGGTCCTCAATGTCAACCGCGCATATCAGAAGGCTGCCACACGAAAATGTACCAGTTCTTACGGAGGAACTCACAGAGCGCGCTTTCCTATTTGGGGTCCATGTTCGCCCCCATCCGCGCCGTCTTCGACGTGTCTGGTGTCCGGCCCGGGCTGGATAGTCACGTCGGTGTGTCTGGTGTCCTGCCTGGGCTGGAAAGTTATGGATAACTTCTGCTTCTTGTTTAGCGTGATGTCCTCGGGGCCCATGGACTGGCGGATCTCCGTAGAATTTCGTGTGCCAACGGTTTTTGCTGCCAAGGCCACCATGGCCTGCTCGGCCTCATGGGACCGCTTGTAGTCGCCTGACACCGTGATAACTCCATTAGGCCCCGACATGTTTAGCTCGAGATAAACGCAATTCGGCATTGCCATGATTTGGCAAAAGCCAACCAGCCTAGAACGGCGTGGTAGCCGCTCTTGAAGGGGGCAGGTCGAACAACAGTGTCTCGAGGAGGTAGTTCTCCAGCGTGCCAAAGATCACATCAAGGGTGATCTGGCCAAGCCCGCTAGTCTCCTTGCCGGGAATGATGCCCGTGGAACATGGTTTTGATTAGCTAGAGGCGGGAGGGCGGGATGCCCATCTTTATCGTGTCCAAGTACGGCAGGTTGATATTGTTGTCGTCGTCCATTAGAACCATGTTGAGGTAGCAACCCTCAATTATGGGGTCGAGCACCAGGGCAGCCTTCCCAGGGTGAGGAATATGTTCCGAATGGTCGGACTGATCAAAAGAGATCTACGACTCGAACCAGCCCGAGAACTATTTTATCGTGTGCATATCTGCATAAACTTCCCAGGTTGACACCTTACGGGCCCTCTTAGACTATGCACTACAGATCATCTGATATGTACGTCGGCCGGCAAGGGTTTTGCTCTGGGCTGCTAGGGCAGCGCCACCAACATCACCCCCGCGCCTGCCGCCATGGAGCAGATCCGGCCTTTCGTCATGGTTGTCGTCCTCTCCACCGTTGGTTATCCATTGGCTTGCTTTTTGCCTATTGGTGTGCGTCGTCGAGGGGCCATCCTTCGAGTGGTAATGGCAGGGCATGTTCATAATTTCGTCATAGCTCAAGCCTCCACCCTTTTCCTTTTGCTGCCATTGGCGCTTCTTCGCACCCTTGCTACCCCCGTTGCGTTGGGCCCCGAACTCGGCGTTCACGTGGTATTCAAGCTTGGGCTCCTTGCGCTTGCGGTTTCGATTGTTGTTGTGGCAAGGTCGGCTCCACCCGTCTTTCACTCGTGCGTGCCGGGGTTGCCCCGAGAGTTTGAGGACTTCCGTGTTGTCTGCTTGGCTTGGCAGGCCTCATCACCGGAAGCGAACTCGCCGGGGACTCCCGGCCATGGTCCAGATGGGAGTCCGGCCCATCTCGTGGGTGAGCCACTCTTCGTTCTAGCCATTCTTGAAAGTTGTGATGGCCTCAATGTCGGTGATGTCAGTTATGGTATTCTTCTTCAACCACCGCCATCACAAGACCCTCCAACTCTCCGAGTAACTCGAAGGCTACACACCCACCGGATGCGCTAATCGTGCCCCTAGTGTCTACTCTTTCGAAGTCGGTCATCTTCAACAACAATCCAAGACCAGGAGGTCAGATGCCGCACGCGCCCCGCGTGGTCTGCTCCGGCTTCCCCTTTGGGCATCCAAACCCGGCATATCACATTGTTTCCCTCCCTGCAATCGACTCGACGTGTGGTTTGCTCTCCCCCCCCCCTCCCTCCCTCTCTCTCATACAAGACACATTAATACAATCAGATATGCAAGAGTAGGGTATTACCTCACCTCGCAGGCCTGAACTTGGGTAAATCATTCGTCTCGTGTACACCCAATCTAATCCTCTATGCGTGCCACCCCCTGATTATTTCTCTCTGCGTCATCACACTAGTTGCGGTACCCCATCGAGGGATCTGCCGGATTTTGCACCGACAAATGGTGAAGATGATGATGCCACTACTGAAAAGAGTTGGTAGATGAGTTGAAGAGGACAGAAAGACTGGTGATGGTAGCCGCGAAAGGGTACAAAGCATTGCAGCGATGGTGTACGGAAGGCAATCAAGACAATGAAGATTGGGAGGGACCAAGACCACAAATATATCAATTGGGACGGAGACTAGTTGCAGCATCGCGAGAAAAAAAATATCAAAACCCTAAACTTGGCTCTAATACCATGCAAGGAAATATGTAACCTGTATTTCTATAAGGACAAAGGCCAATATATACACACGCATAGGAGTGGAAAATATGCACACACAAAAAACATCTTATAGAACTGGAAAAATACACAGTTATAGTAACTCTTAAACATATGCACGGTCGTTCCCTTGGTGAAACATTAATGCTTCGATATGTTCAACACACTAACCCATGTATCATTTAACACTATGTGTCTAGTGCATAAAACAAAGTAGGCTATATCCTTCATGAAAAAGACAAATCAAGAACACCCACGATGACACTAAGGTCTTGCAAGTTACAGCTATCACTACAAAGCACGTCTTGAAATAATGTTTCAAGATGTTAACATGTGTTACATATATGTATAGGCAAAATAACATTTACATCGGAACCAAATCAAATATGGCAGCAGCCAAAAATATAACAAAGAATTTAATAGAGAACTTACACAAATTAAGCACAAGATATCATGAAGTTGACAAATAAATACAAAAGGAAAGATTACCTGCATCATTTTTGTACCCTTATCGCTTTCAAACTTCTCTGGATTGATTGCTGCGTAAATCATGAGCAGACGCAACTTATTTTCACGACTTACACCCTACAGAGTCAGTAAATATCCAAATATAATGTCCAAAGAAATCCAATGTGTCATTCTATGTAGTTAAAAAAAAAATACCAATTGTGTCCGAAAAAAATTGATTAATTCTTTTGTCCCAGCATCACCAAATACAAGATCTTGCTCTAGTTGTCCAACATCTCTAAGACATTGCTCCCTTATTATGGCATTGAGTTTTCCTGCAATCTGCATAAAGCAGTAATTAATTATTAACGGATGTGATACATGACCAACGTTATCTTGTGAGATGTAATTGTTACAAAATGAACCCAGCTATATCGAACGAGCCAACATTACATATACATGGGAAATAAGCAAAGAAGACCCTATACAATGTGGTAACTACACACACAGCTGAATCATGTTCTAACACCCCCCCCCCACCCCCCTCACCCCTTCAAACTCATGGGGGATCTTGGACTGCGTTTGGACAGGAGAAGGCGGTGTTGTGACCGTGTCTAAGCTTTCGTCGGAAAATAAGCAAGCTGAAGCTCCAAGGGCACATACAGAAGGGCCACAGTCCTCTCTTGCACCTGAGAACGCAAGTAGGGGTCAGAAAATAAGCAAGTTGAAGCTCCGAAGGCACATACCGATGTTCTTGGTAAGCTTATGCTTCAGAGGATCATGGGTAATGCTGAGTGCCATGTTCTGTCGGAGAGCAAAGGGGGTCAGTGCAGCAGTGGAAACACCAAAATCCTGAAAAAGCCACCGTCCAAGTAATTTTTGCAATCACGGAGGCTGTAGAGCGCAGCTCAACATCAGCACTGGAGCGAGATACAACAATCTACTTCTCGGTCTTCCAGGCAATTAGAGAGGAGCCAAAAAAACATAATAGGCGGAAAGAGTGCGGCGATAAGTGTGATCGCTGTTGAAGTGTATATGTGGATTGCCTAGCCCTTTCCATCAGATCGGTCTTTTGGTTGCATTGGCTAGAGCATGCACTTCTACATGGCATCAAAGCCAAGAGGTCTTGAGTTCAAGACCCGGCTGGCGCAATTAAATTGCAGCCCACTCTCGGTCCACGTTTAGGCCCGAGGGAGCCACACGTGAGGGGGAGTGTTGACGTATAAATGTATTGCCTAGTCTACTCTATCAGATCGGTCTTTTGGTTGCATTGCCTAGTGCATGAAGCTTAACATGGTATCGGAGCTAAGGTCTTGAGTTCAGGTCCTGGCTTTCGCAGTTTAGTCTATCCACGTGTTGACTTTCCGCGTCACACGTGAGAGGGGGTGTTGAAGTGTATATGAGGATTGCCTAGCCCTTTCCACCAGTTCGGACTTTTGGTTGCGTTGACTAGTGCATGAAGCTTAACAATCGCTTGCCCAAATCACATCATAGTAGGCCTGAAGCTGGAGAGCTAGAGCTAGTGAAGAATAGGTGACGAGTCACAGTCCCACAAAGATAACGAAGAACACGGAGAACATGACTAGTGATGTTGAGAGAGCCGAGACAGGCTGACTCAGAATCTGCACAACATAAGAAATGTCAAACGAATGATGCCTAGATAGACAAGGCTCCCAACAAGATGATAGTAGCAAGAGGGATCCGCAAGGGGTTCACCCTCACTAGGACGAAGATGAAGAACAAAATCCATAGGAGTGTCAACCGTGCACTGATCAGTGAGGCAGGCACGAGTGAAAAGACCTTAGATGTACTTCTCTTGAGAGAGGTAAGTGCCCTCAAGGGAAGAAATGATCTCAAGTCCAAGAAAGTAGCGAAGAGAACCCAAATTACTCATCAAGAATTGCTCATGAAAACGTCTCTTGACAAAATCAATGAATTGGTGGTCATCCCCTGTGATGATCATGTCATTAACATAGAGGAGCAAAAGGGTGCGACCATGAGAAGTGTGAATAAACAGAGTAGGATCATGAGTACTAGAAGAAAAATTTGTGATGACGGCGGAGAAACGCTCAAACAAGGCACGATGAGCTTGTTTCAGCAAATAAAGAGAGGGGCAGAGGCGACAAACAGTGCCAGTAGCCCAGTACATCTAGGAGGTGGTTGCATATAGGCCACTTCCCGCAGCTCACCAGTCAGGAAGGCATCTTGACATCTAATTGAGAGATGGACCACTGCGGAACAGCAGCAACAGCCAAAAGAGTGCGAATAGTGGTCATATGAGCAACAGGAGCAAAAGTCTCATCATATTCACGACCATACTCCTGCTAGAAGCCACGCGCAACAAGACGAGCTTCGTAGCGCTCAAGAGAACCATCTGAATGTGTCTTAACCTTGTAGACGCATTTTTGGTGGGTCTAACGCCTGTAGGAAGGGGTACAAGATCCCAAGTGCCTGTCCGCTCAAGAGCATCAATCTCCTCTGCCATTGCATGCTGCCATTCAGAATGAGCAGTCTCACGATACGTAGACGGCTTAATAATAGTGGTAGCAGCAGCAATATAGAAGGCAGAAGGCTGGAGAGTGTTGCGATGACGCAGATTATACTGGGGAGTAGGGGGGGTTAGGTGGCCCTGTAGGAACCCAACCCAACAGGGAAGGAGTGGAAGTGGAAGGCACATGAAAGGGAAGGATGTTGAGCACGGCAGGAATAGGTAAAAGGAACGCTCAAGAGCATCAATCTCCTCTGCCATTGCATGCTGCCATTCAGAATGAGCAGCCTCACAATACGTAGACGGCTCAACAATAGTGGTAGCAGCAGCAATATAGAAGGCAGAAGGCTGGAGAGTGTTGCGATGACGCAGATTATACTGGGGAGTAGGGGGGTTAGGTGGCCCTGTAGGAATCGGACCCTATACATCAGAGTGAAAAAGTCGAAAAGGTCATTGAGAAACAGAATTACAAGAGCGATAAGGAAGTTGTATGTGCTTGCCAAGCTTACAGCTCTACAATTTAGTAAACTATCACCGGAGATAGACCCTAGAACACCACTCCTAACCAAAGAAGACAAGCAAAAGCCACATATGTGACCCAGTTGATGATGTCACTGAGCAAAGGAGGTGGTGGAGGTGGCAGTTGAAGCAAAAGGTGTGGTGATGTCTGACTGGCTAGAGGACGCAGGGGAAGGAAGGCGCAACCAGTTGAGCTCCCAAAAGCGCTAAGAGTCATGGCGCCGGGGACCAATCCCAACCGGGTCGGAATCCAGAATAACACGACAATCCAAATCAATGAGTTGACTAGCAAACAGAAGTTGCATTTCAGGATAATGAGAAACAGCAGGGACATGAAAAAAGACGTGGAAAGCAACAGGAAGAGAAGTGTCATCTGCAGTCTGAACCGTAAGTGGACAAGGCACAGAGTTGACAGCACGAAGGTGATGTATGTGTGGTGTCATGTTGTCAGGAACCTGACTATGCTCTACTAAATTTAACACTCAAATCATCACAACTCAGAGAAGATTGAGATCGATCTAGGCATATTGCTTGAGGAAAGTGGAAAGTAGCTTAGCACGCCACAGGCAGCTTCAGGGTTCAACCCAGTTACAATAATACCACCTCTAACGAGGAAAATTGAGAGGCTATATAGCCATTACAGCAAGGAGAAAGCAAGACAGCGCATGTGCTGTGTTGGAAAGGGAACAGCGACGGCTTGGGTGCCAGCAGCGGTTGGATGGAGGATCTACGGATGGGATTGCTATCCTGTGGCGAACCGTTATCTTCGACAGAGAACAACTGGATGGCAGATCAACGGTAGAGACGACTTCTGGCACGCAGCAACAGGGGAGTGGTGATCTTCAGTTCCTGACAATACCCCCCAGTCGAGACTGAGCTTGTCCTCAAGCTTGAAACGAGGGAAAAACCTTCTGAATAAATGCTGAGTCTTCCCAAGTGGCTGCTTCTGCTGGCATATTCATCCACTTAACCAACCATCTGACAACAGGAATACTGATATTGCCCTGAGGTCTTGGAATGAGCTTCCTTTCCAATATAGCTTCTGGCTCCATCTTGATAATGCCATCAGGGCCAACAAGTGGTAAGTTTTTCGAGGGAACCACTTGAGGGCCAATGTGCTTTTTAAGCTGACTCACATGAAAAGTATGGTGGAGCTGGCAATCCTCAGGAAGCAGGAGATGATAAGCAGCCTTGCCAATTTTGTGTAGAATTCTGAATGGGCCATAGAATTTTGAATGGAGCTTGAGGTGCCTGTGCAAACTTAGTGAGGTGTGCCTGTATGGCTGTAACTTTATGTAGACCATATCACCAACATTGAAAGACCTTTCTTGTGTCTTTTTATCTGCATAATGCTTCATCCTTTGCTGGGCTTTCAACAAGTTTTGCTTGATGACTTCCAATGCCACTTCTCTGTTTTGGAGCAAATCTGCACTATCATCAGAGATGGAGTCAGGAAGTGCAGACTCTGCTACCATGGGTGGAGGAAATCCATAAAGGGCCTGAAAGGGAGTCATCTGCAGGGATGTATGGAGCACTTTGATCTACACAACAAGAGTGGCATTGACCGCACCGACCGATCTCTTCGCTCCCGATGGTCGACAATCAACAAAGATTGTCAAATGTGGGCGGCCGCACAAAAGGCGGTTGACAAGTTGAACCCAAGTGGCACTAATGAGGACGATAGGGTAAGAAGAATTTCATCCATGTCCATGTCCATGTCCATGTTCATCCATGTTTCATGTTCATCATGCAAGTTGAGCCCATATGCTAACTTGTTTTTTTATGTAGCTCAACATTGCACAAAACTTGTTCAAAGGAGAGGACAAGAAGAGCAAGAAAGGGAAGATCACGAAGGGGAGAACATTTACCTTGGCTCATTGCTATGATGTTTTGAAGGATGATGAGAAATGGAAGAAGCGTGAGGACATGGATGATTTGAATTTGGGCAAGAAACGCAAGCGCACCATTGATTTGGAGGATGATGAGGAGGAGGCATCAAGTGATGACGGCAAGAGAAGCCCTACACCAAACTCGGTTTCATACTCGAAACCAAAACGACCGGATGGTACCAAGAAAGATGCCAAAGAAAAGAAGAAGAAGAAAGAAGATGACGGGCTAAAAAATGCCATGGACGCTATTGTGAAGGCAAGAAAGGAAGCGAACGAGGCGAGGAAGATGGCAAGGAGCCTAGATGCCGCGGCTGAGGAGAGGAGGTTGGCGGCCGAATAGAGGAGGGTGACGGCCGAGGAGAGGAAGGTGGCATTGGAGGAGAGGAAGGTGGCATTGGAGGAGCGATCTAGGTTGTTGGAGTGGGAGAAGCACTTGTTCTTCATGGACACATCTACACTCGATGAGGTTCAAAAGGAGTATGTCAATCTTGCTCGTCACGAAGTCTTGATCCAAAAGAGCCGGCATGGGTGGCGGTGGCCTTGGCGGCATGGGAGCCTTGGCGGCATGGGAGGAGGTGGCTTCGGAGCTACCATGGGCGGCATGGGTTCCATGGGTGGCTTTGGAGCTACCATGGAGACCATGGGAGGCATGGGTGGCTTCGGAGTACCTCCGGGCGACATGGAAGGCATGAGTTTTGCGTCTCTCATAGGAGGCATGGGAGCACCTCGGGGCGGCATGGGTGTCTTCCGGTGTGCCTCATCACACACCTCCGCATGAAGATGCGGCAGCCGCCAATGAAGAGGAGGAAGAAACGCCAATCGATGACGAGGAAGATGAAGATGAAGACGAGGACGAGGCTTGAATGTTAATGGGCAATTCATTGGTGTGAACTTTTGTGTCATGAACTTGTGGGTATGAATTTCAACTTATGGGCATGAACTTTTGTGTCATGAACTTCTTTGTGTGATTTGCCATGTCTTTGTTTTGATGTTTGAAATTCATTTTGTGTCAAAAATGAAACATATGGCAAGTGTCGGTTGCTCGCGCCCGCTGCATTTTCGCGCGCCTACTGGAGCGGCTTGCGCGCGCTAAAATTTGCAGCGGCTGCTGGAGCAAGCGCGCCGCGCCGCGCTAAAACAGCCAAACCGCGCGCTGTAACTGGGATTTTAGCGCGCCGCGAGTTGGGCGCCCGTTGGAGATGCTCTAACAGTGTTTTCTGAACATCATTGAAGTTCTTGTTGACTGTAACTTGGAATTCTTGGAATTCTTGCCGATCATGCTCCCTATTCTTCTGCAACATCTGGACGTCGAGCTTAAGGGACTGCATCTCCAAGTCGGTCGTGGTCGTTGAATCCGGTGGTGCTCCCATCAGATCCGTCCAGGGTTTACTCAAAGCAGGGTACTTTGAAACCTGACAGACAAGAAACGAACAACGGAGCCAAGCGAGGAATTTTACCACAGCGTACGCTGCAACCCGTGCTTGATCCGCCGTTCCTGCCGCTGCCAACGCCGCTGCCTTCGCCGCGCCGCCGATGGTGTTCAAGAGGGAAGGGTGGGTCGGATTTTAGACTGAAGAAGTGTTCTTCAGCAACCACTACCCGACCACCTCTAACACCCGAGCTGTCTACCGCCGCTCGCCGGAACTCCTCCGCCGCCGTTGATCTGGACCAGGAAGGAGGAAGGTTGGCCCCAAACCTTTCCAGATCTCCCACGCCACCGAGAACCGTGTGCTCTGACTACCAATTGTTAGGCCCGAACTACTGTGGTGGCTGAAATGCATATAATTTCAGAGAGCTCACAAGAACAGGGGAGAATTTAGGGGAATTTTATTAGGGTTCTTGCTGGAGCAAAAGGGGAACAGTTCGCCAGCCGGAACACGGCGGCTAGGGGGGAACCCTAATACAAGTCGAGGTGTGCACACCGGACGCCTGATCCTGGCTTTATAGCCATTACAGCAGGTAAAAGTAAAACAGAGTAAGCTACAGAGTGGGTGGAGGTGCCGGAAAGGCAACAGTGACAGCCCTCATGATGACAGTCGTCCGATCGACGATCCATGGCGCAGATCCTTCGGCCAACGCGCGAAGCAGTACGAGGATGGAGGTGCGTTGGATGGAGATCGGGCGGTCTTCTTTGAATTCCTCCTCGCGAAACGGTAAGCAGAGTTAACTGAAGCATGGCGCAGCTGTTGACAGGTTCAGGCAGGGTCCTGACAAAAATCCATTTGAATAGGGTTGTACTTCTTTAACCAATCTACACCCAATATCATATCATATCCTTTGAGCTGCAGGACTCTGAATGTATCATAGAACTTGGTGCCCTGAATTCCATAGGGACAGGCATGGGAAGTGAATTCACTCCAAAGAACTCTCCACTGGCTACAAGTACTTTAATTTTTGGATTGGGAACTGGGGCTACTTGTAGCTTGGCAGCAACTTCAGGGGACACAAAAGTGGAAGTACTACCACTGTCCACCAGAGATGTAGCTGTAGTGTTACCAACTTTTACTGTCAAGATAAATGTATTTTTGGCCATCCCAATGCCCATAGCAGCATGCATAGACACCTGCAACACAGCCTCACCATTTGGTTGCTCTAGTTGTTCTAAATCAGGATCATCAAAGTCTGTGACATAAATGATCTCTGAATTGTCAGTGCCTTGTGCTTGTAGTGCCTGTATTTGTGCCTTTTGGCTCATTTTGCAGACCTGTCTGTGGCCTGGGACCCATGGTTCTCTACATTTGTAGCAAACTTGGTTCTGCTTAGCCTGCTGAATAATGGCATTTCTGTTTTGCACTGGGGCAACAGTAACTGGCTTAGTTTGCTCAAATACCACCTGTCTTTTTGGTTGTGGAATGTAGGGTCTAGCCACTACAAGGGCAGTTGCTTTTTCCATTCTTCTAGCATACCATACAGCTGTTTGCATATCAGGGGGTTTAAAACATTCCACATGGCTTCTGATATAAGGGTTAAGGCCAGATATGAAGCTGGTTACATAATAGCCATTTGGAATGGCTGGGTTTTCCCTTCTCATACTATTGACCAACTGCTCAAACTGTTCCACATAGGCAGAAACAGTAGATGTCTGAGTCATTGCATGAAATGAGTTGACTATGTCACATCCAGAGTCCATGGAGAATCTGTCAGAGAGATATGAGCAAAACCTATGCCATGGCACATTTTGTGGGGAGTACCCAGTGCCTCTCCACCACTGCACAGCTGGCCCTTGTAGGTATGATACTGCTAATTCAGTTCTGTGTTCCAGGGGAGTTCTAGCAGCTGCAAAGTACTGCTCCAGATTCTGAATCCAGGAGTCTGGATCAGTGCCGTTGAACTCAGAAATGTTCAGTTTAGCCGGCTTCACAGTTAGGACATTTCGTCTGGTATCAAAGGGGGAATTTGGTCTGGACCTTCTCTCCATTCCTTCTGGCCAGTCTTGCTGAGCATACTCATCAAGCAGGATTGGCTGCTGCTGAATGGCCTGTTGTGGTGCTGGAGTTTTAGTAGTTGCAAAGTTGGGATGGCGGTAGGGCATTTTCGGAGTACCATCCAAGTTCATCTCTTTTCCTGTTACATCCCTTGGAGGATCTTTCTCTGCCATAGCTACTGATGGAGGGGAATTTGCTGGCAGCTGCTTGGCTCTCCCCGGTGGTATGTGGGGTGAGTGCACCTGATTTGTCTTTGGATTCGCACTGCCTTGTGCTGATTGTTCATCCATTTCTTCCTCTGGCTCAGGATCCAAGAGCAGACGCCGAAAATTCTCTTGAATCTTGTCAAAAAAATCTGCATCGTGAGGAAATTCCTGTTGACCAAACCTTGAAAGTCCTGGAATTCCTTCTTATCCTCCTCACGATTACGCTGCAACACCTTGATTTCTAGCTCGAGCGTCTCTAGCTGCAGATCAGCCGTGCCCCCTGTGTCTGTAGGCTTGGACATTTTGCATCCTTGCTCCGAAAACTACCACAAGAGGGTGGGTGAGGGTGGGAATTTGCAGGCAAAATTACCCAGATCTACCGCCGCCAACACCTACTCCAACGCCCGCCTCCTTGAAGTACGATCCGAGTTCAGTAGTTGGGATTTGACCACCGGAAAAAGGCTTTCCGGCAACCAGTGCTGAACTCCGACTACTTCCCAGCAGTGCCACTCCGGCACCTCCTTCGCCGCCACCAGATCGACCCCGCAGAGGGATTTTACGGATCTGGCCCAACCTCTACGCTTCGTCGATCACTCCAACGCCAAGAATCGACTGGCTCTCGATACCAATTGTCAGGAACCTGACTATGCTCTACTGAATTTAACACTTAAATCATCACAACTCAGAGAAGATTGAGATCGATCTAGGGTTTATATTGCTTGAGGAAAGGGGAAAGTAGCTTAGCACGCCACAGGCGGCTTCAGGGTTCAACCCAGTTACAATAATACTACCTCCAACGAGGAAAAGGGAGAGGCTATATAGCCATTACAGCAAGGAGAAAGCAAGACAGCGCATGTGCTGTGTCGGAAAGGGAACATCGACGGCTTGGGTGCCAGCAGCGGTTGGATGGAGGATCAACGGATGGGATTGCTATCCTGTGGCGAACCGTCATCTTCGACAGAGAGCCACTGGATGGCAGATCAACGGTAGAGACGACTTCTGGCATGCAGCAACAGGGGAGTGGTGATCTTCAGTCAAGGAGGTTAAATGAAAGTCCAAGCAAGCTATGACAAGCCACCTCGGCCAACAAAATTCAAAGTGCTCAACAAGTCAAAAGAAAGCACCTAGAAAAGCAAGTCAAAGATGAAGGCAAAGGACCAAAGAAGCCCAAGCAAGAAACCCTTCATATGGTGGAGGAAATTTCCCTTTCATGGGCCACAACTCCCCTCCTAGCCCAACTAGGAGCCCATAGACCAAAGATTATCTAGTTCTAATCTCCCACCTCCTCTTTTCAAGGGTAGCCTTGGTCATTTGTCAATGACCCTTAGGCTACATATGGCCCCCATGGGCATGTAAATCATTCACTCCCATTTGAATAAACTCAAGAGGAGAGTCACTCTCCCCCTTCCCTCGAACCAAGGCTCGACCAAGAGGCTGGGAATCACAGTCCGAGAGACCAAGTAAGGCTCGAACTATCGAGAGTCATGGACTTCAAAGCAGCAGCACTCATTGTTTCTAAGGCGTCCCTAAGGCGTCGCCTAGGCGACGCTTAGGCGTCAGGGCGCCCTGCGAGCTCAAGGCGTCCAGCTTGCCTTAGGTGCCTGCTTAAGGCGTCCGCCTTAACCTTTAGAGCATCTGAGGCGTCTGCTTAGGCGTCCAGATTGGTGCCTTAGTCCATATTGGACGCCTTAAGCTTGCCAGGCAGGCAGGGGAGCAGTTTTAGGCGGGAAACACAGTTTTGGCGGGAAACAGAGGAGGCTGTTGGCGTCAACAGGTAAGAGGGGAGAGAGAGGGAGAGAAACAACCCCCAGTCCACACGCTGCTCCCCCTCCTTCTGTCAAGTGGCTCCTCTCCAGCGGATCTTCTCCGGCAGCTCCTCTCCCTCCTCCTCTCCAGCGGCTCCTCCTCCTCTCCAGTAGCTCCTCATCCTCCTCCTCTCCAGCAGCTCCTCCTCATCATCATCATCAGTACAACACCAACCAGTCTAGTTACCTACCAAATTGTATTGTACTCTATTTTGCTGCTTAGAACTCTCTAAGGCGTCCGCCTTGCCTTCCTTGCCTTATGCTTAGCGCTTAGGCGGTGAGGCGCCCCCCCCCCCAGCGCCTTGCCTCACCTTACCGCCTTAAAAACATTGGCTGCACTCTATGTTGTCGTGCACCGAGCACCACTCGACCACTCTTTCTCATAGGACGTAGGTCATGCAACAACGAGGCAACTGAAAAAACACCATTTTGTCAGTTTTTTCAGTGTATGGTGAACTTCGCTATAAGACTGTCGTACACACCGTCGCCTAATTTATATTTATCACGCTACTAAGGATACCCCTCAACGTAAGTTGTTTCTTGAACAAGAACAAAGGGCAAGGTTGCCACAAATTGGGTCCCCTACCCCCTCTGTTTCTAGCCTCCTTTTGTGGTTTTCTTGCCTAACTTGGAAATTTCCAAAAAAAAAAAAAAGCCCAAGGTCAGTTTCGAGTGAATTGTTATCTCTTGCAAAACTAGTTGATCTACCTTCCTTTCCATCCCTTGGGCCCAATTTTTCTTTTTCCACATCAAATTTCAAGCTAGAAGTCATTTATTTTCTTCCTGGAAAATCCAATCTGAGTTTCCAGAACACATTTGTATTTTCCCGCTGTTTCCCCTGATTTGTTCGAACCAAACCCGAATAGTCCCAGTAAATTTCCTAGACTATTCAAACCAGACCCTAGAGGGTTCAGACGAATTCCCCGGACTGTCTGGCCATACCAATAAACTGACCAACACCCTTCACCATTTGGTCGTAACTTCCGCATCCGAACCTCGATTTGGGTGTTCTTGGGCTTGTTTTGAAGCTATCGACGTGCTGACTCCTCAAACGACGAATGTGGCTTTGGTGATAAGCCAATCCTTCGTTCGGTACAATCTGACATAGTGAATCTACGCTCGCTCGGCTCAGTGTTGAATGAACTCCTTCATTGATTCTGGGCTCCTTGTATGGGGACAGTGAAAGCAAACGTAGGAGATCAAAATGTGAGTCGAGTACGATGGGTAAAAGGGCGACTTGTCGTAGTCAATACCCATGCTGGATATAGACTCGAGGGATCGCCCGACTGAAGTTTCCGCCAACTGGTTGGGTGCCCAAACACGGAAGTGAAGCTTATCGATCGACGATGAAGTCCAGACTGCTGAAGCGAAGAGTCTTTCCTTCGGTTAAGGCGGTAGCGGGGGCCAGACGCCCCACCGGATCAGCGACGAAGTCTAGGGAGCCAAGGCGGACGCCTCAGCCCAAGGTGAAGACGCCGGAGCCGATGAAGGAACCAATCTGGATCTGATCTGACAAATCTATGCGCACATCCCCTACCTGGCGCGCCGAACGTCAATGTAAAGGTACAAAAATAATATACATAGGGCGGTGTATGGATAGAGAATCTAGAGGGTGCACATGAGACATGATTTTCCAAAAATAATCTATATACTTTCTGCCTTTGTGAATTGTATTGATGGCCGCCTTGTATGAGAGCTAGGGTTTGTGTGTTTGCACATATGGTGTGTATGCGTAAGCATAGAGTTGGGTGAGCAGTGGGTTACACGGGCCAAAGTAGGTTTACACGGTAGAGATCCCATCGATTTACAATTTGATCTATCTACTATACATGTCTTGTATTCCAAGGTGATGGCACGCCCCGAATTGCAGGACTCCTAGTCGCCGGCCAGGCCCACCCTGTGGCTATTGGGTCAGATTCAGCCTACCTGACTATACATGGGAGCTATGTCAGCATCACCTGGCCCCAACCCACGGACTATCTGGACGTGTTGCCTGTGTGCAGAGTTGGGCTGAGCCCACGTATCCTCCCTTCCCCCACTTACCTATACTCCACCCACCCTCCACTCTAGGGTTAGCAAAGTAGAGCGAAAACCATAGGTCAAGTTGCCTGTGTGCAGAGTTGGGTTTGAAGATACCATATTTAGATGGAATTTATAAAATTAGGAGCAAGTTCCACCTTACACCATTTTCAAGTAGGTCCACAAAATAGCACTTATGTTGGAAACTCTAGAGCTAATACACGTCCACATGTATAGTTCTGTGTATAGAAAACAAATGCAACAGGGCAAGTACAGATCTTAAAATTTTGAACCATATCACGGACAACATAACAACCAACCTCGACATGCAGCGAAAGCTTGTCAATTTGATCAGTGTACTGTGGAAGAGCTTGAACCATTTTTTGTAGGTCTCTAGTTGATAGCTCTCCTCCAGTTCTAAAAAATTAAACAAGAGGCAAAGAGCAGTAATAAAAGAAGCCCAGAACATATAACAAACAAATAATGATTCATTCAACTAAGCATAAGAAAATAGAAGTGAATTAATAATCAGAATTAGGTTGACAAGGACAGATTTAAGTTTGTTTGGGGAGTTGAGTTTTCACTTGGACTTAGGTAGTTAAATTAACTAAAAAAACTAACTCTGAATTCTCCACTATGTAGCTAGGCACATCATATTGCAACTATTGTGCTTGCTTATTTTTCAGTTATGAGAACAGTACAGGTAGTTATGAGTTGCTGCTAATCAACCAAATTTAGTCAAAGTCACACTTTCTCAATGCAATACAGGTGCATTTCATTTAAATTGCTATTTATTCACGAGAGAGAAATGAAATAGTCACAAAAAGACATGTGAAGAACAACACGAATATGAACATATTTAATGTAACAATGAGCCACCACACCTAACTATGTACTTGGTTTGAAACAGCGAACGAACCTTGCTTGGTGTACTTGGGCAGCTTTGTTCTTCGAGACAAAATGTGTCATCTTATCATGAAGTCTTTCACTAGCCTGAAATTATAATGGTTAATTGTATAGCTGCTGAAAGTGTGAACCACATAGAAAGATGGACTGAGAAGTGCCCTCACATCTGCTATATGGGAATGTCGAAGTTCAAGCCAAACTGGATCATGGTCCTCTAACAGGACCTCCTTTTTTTCTGAGGCTGAACCATTTTTACTTGAAACCTTTTATTCAATCACGTATAAGGATCCATAACCATCCAGGGAAACAACAGACCATAATTCCACCATTAAGGAAAAAGACCAATGGCATGCTCACCTCATGTACGTACTTGTTACCATCCATGCATAGCAGATCATGGCACATGGCATCATAAGTCCATTCATGAATTATTGGTGCGATCTGAAGTATACTAGAAAAGTAAACCAGCAGAATAAATAGCACCAGTATAGAAGTTGAATCCAGATATACAGGTATGTTCACCATGTACCTGATCTACTGAACGGTCTACTATGAGAAGTTCACAAGTTTCTGTCTGCGGGAATTCAGGAATTGACGTTTTATATTTGGAGAGATAATTCCATACGCCAGCAGCAATCTTTGTGGGCACCATGTCCCTTAGTGTTGTCATTGTAGAAGCATCAATGGTCTTGGCAATGCGGTAGTGCACACGGGGAAATTCCTATAGTTTATGGAACAGTACATGTCAAGAATAAGCTAATACTCCCTCCGTCCCAAAATAAGTACAAAGTTGAGACACTTGTTTTGGGACGGAGGGAGTAGTAAGAAGTGAGCTTAGCTCACTTGGTTAGTTGAGAGGAGTCACAACCCAGCCACCCAGGTTCCAGTCCTCACAGGTGTGAATTTTGGGTTCTTATTCTTTCAAAACAAAATCGCTGTAAGCAGTGGCGGAGCGTGACACACAAAAATCTGAATCAAGAGCCAAATGTGCTTGAAAACAGGTCTGAGTCGCACAAAGAAAAACAATCAAGCTGCTGTAGGTAACTAGCATACTGGTAAATCGATTTGTGCTCAAAAATCAACATACTTCACTGATAAAATGTACCAAAACGCTTAATATATATAGAAAAAAATATTCCACCCCTTTGGCCTCCAAGAGGCTCCGCCAGTGGCTGTAAGGGCCTTCTCTACCACATTTCTTTCAAGACAAAAAAAGCCAACAGTTGCTGTCTACCAAGTTGCAACATGTCAAGCATTAGAGCTCTTGTTGAAGTTGAAAGAAAACGAACATGTAAAGAAATGAGGATAATAACAAAGAAATCGCAGTAAAAAGTTCAAATCATCAGTTGAACTTGAACATCCACATCATCTTGTCGCTTTCTCTTATTTTTAGTACATTAACTGCGACCAAGATTGTCTGTTTTTATTTTCACCACATTATTTTTCCATGAACAAAAGTTGCCTATTTCTCTTGAAGTGTGTGGATTGGCCAACCTTCTCCATAAGTTCGGACTTTTGGTTCTACTGGTTGGCGCATGAAACTTAATATGGTAGAGCAAAGAGGTCTTGGGTTCAAGTGTTGGCTTTCGCCCTTTAAATAAGAAGCATTTCTTGCCCTCTTTCTATCCACAATTAGGCCCTATCGAGCCACACGTGTGAGGGGGTCCATGTGGGCAAGGCAGGGTCTTCGTGGAGCTCCCTGACGCATAGCATTCCTAATTTTACGCCACCAACTTAGATAAGGCACATTTTTGCTGTTGTGCCAACAATCCTAATTCAGGTAGGACTTGAAGGGGAATGAACAAAGATTAAAGCCGCAGAAGCTTTTGCAAGTAACAGATACATACCCTCATTGATGCAAATACTGTAGATATACGAGTAGACATTGCATTTAAACAAGCATTGTATTTGTCGAAGCCTTCTGCACTCTCACAGAAAAGCTCTTCCAATGCCCTTTCATGGTCAGTTATGAAACCCTGCACACAATCACCATGAGTACACTATGCTAGACAAAAGGAATTACTATAAACTTGCTGCCAGCTTAGGTGCATCCATGCTCTTCCAGTAAAAGTATAATTCCTCTTTATTTTTAAACTGATTCCTAATGCAGCATCCACGTTAAACAACATCACCCTAAAAAAACAGTGTTGCATCAAGGATAAATCAAGTCCATTAGGTCTGGGTACTTGGGGCCTATGAACAGTCATGTCCTTTGGTTAAAATACACATCCTTTCGTGAAAGGATGTCTCTTCATGGAAAGACAAGTCCCTTGGTAAAATGATATTGCTTCGTGAAAAGACATGCCCTTGGTGAAATGATGTCTCTTCGTGGAAAGACATTAGACAAGAAGCACAATAACTATTAGACTAACACGATGCAAAAGTCAGTTTGTAACATCCCAAAAGATGCAACCATTGAATTGCCTTAACTGTGTGAGAAAATAATGTACCAAAATTTAACATGTCTATTTGTTTATGCACTTCAACAACATTCAACTTTGCAACTTTATGCATAAATTTTATATATAAACATTTCAAAAATAAACTCGGTGAAAACATCTAATAATACCCGCAGCAAAACATGGGCATTGACCAGGCCGGCACCGGCGGAGCTACGTTAGGGCCAAACATGGTTGTGGCCCACCCAGCTTTTCCAAAAATATATTTATACCTAAGCCTACTGCTCAGCCCATAGATACACAAGACTAGTCAGCATGCAGCAATTGATGTTTAGGGCCATGTTTAGCAACCTGGCCCGCCCAGCTTTTTGCTGGTAGCTCCGCCACTGCAGGCCGGGCCAGGTTTCGGGCTGGGCTTTGCAAAGCCCGGCCTCTAAATCTCAAGGATGGACCCAACTCGGCACGGCTTGAGGCCCAAAAAAATGTCTATTTTCGGATTAAAAGAATAACAAATAACCTATTTTCGGGATTAGATTATATAATATCTCAAAATTCATGTTTTCTGAGATTATACTATTTTTCCTGTAATATCCCAAAAATCATGTTCTCCCAGGCAGGCCGGGCCATGGGTGAGAGAGGCCCGAGCCTGGCCTGGACGTTGGGCTTTGGGCCAAGCCTGTCGGGCCAGGCCACCCATGCCCGGGTTTAACCACATCAAATCGCAGGCTTTACACTAGTATTTACTCAAAAAATCAAGCAACTGACCGGAGCTCTGCCTTTTCATTAAAAGAATTGACCAATTAATGAGAAAATTTGGCTAAAAACGATACACTTGTGACACGCACACACACCAACCCCAAGGTTGCGTACCAGCCAAGCAGGCGACTCCACCACCCAAGTGGCTAGAGACGACATCCTACAATGCAACGGCAGATTTCGGAGCCGCCGCGCCAGCATCCACACTAGCCCCGAGGTAGCGCCCCAAGTGAATCACTTGCGGTGTGGCTAGAGTAGACACCCTACAACCGTATTCAGAGCCGCCACTCCAACTTCTACAACGGCCCCGAGGCCACGAACCAAGCCAGCTCGACGGGCGACGCGGGTAGGGCAGCGACCGGGCGTGGCCGCTGCTCCGGCCGTGGGCGGCGGCGTGGGGAGGTCTCGGTGGTGGCCTCCCGTTGTCGTGGCGGCTTAACGGTGGCTGGACGGATCTGCCCGCGGCAGCGGCCGGCTTCTCCGGCACCGACTTGTCTGCGGTCGGGCCGTCTCGACCTTCACCCCATCTCCTCGTCACCCGGGCGCTGCTCCCGTCAATGGGCTGGTGTCCTCTCCCAGCTGCGGTCCACCGCTCGTCTCGCGCCCCGATGCTGCAGGACCGAGCTCGTCCCGCGCACGATGCAGCAGGACCGAGCTCGTCTCACGCACAGTGCAGTAGTACTGACCTCGGCCCCCTCTCGGTGCTGCAGGACCGAGCTCGTCTCGCGCTCGGGGCAGTAGGACGGGTCTGTGGATGCCAATTTTGGCCGACCTATTGGGTCTCAACGCTGGGGGTCGCCCAGGGGTGCGAAAGATGGGACCTTTCCGCTCGTCTCTTTCGTTGGGGAGCGACGGGTCTCGGGTGAGGTGGTGTCGAGGTCTTGGATGCTGGGGCGGCGGGCCCTGGTGGTGGTACCGCGGTGCTCGTGGGCAGAGCCCGTGCCTTGGTGCTGCCCGATCACCATGGTTGTGTGGGCGGCATGGTTGCCGAGGTGCGGCGTTCGATGGCAGTGAGTGTTGGCCGAGATGAAAACATGTTCTATCTTCGGACGGACCGGCGGCGGCGAAGATCGTTCCCTTCTTGAAGGCGTCGTCACGGCTCTCATTGCCCGTCATGCGGCTCCAGGGGAAACTCGGATTCTTGGATCGGGCGATGGCGGCGCTGCAGTGTCGTTCCCTTCCTGAAGGCGCCGCCTTGGAGCGCATGGTTCGTCATATGTTGCTTCATCTCTGCGTAGTGGTAGTGCTAGGGGTGGGTTGCTACGCTCAGCGCCTATGTATCCTGCCCTGGGTGTGTGCGTGTGTTGCGGTGGCGTGGCGTATGTTTGTACTGGGTGCTTGTTGATTGGTGCTTTATATATAAAGCAGGGCGAAAGCCTTTTTCGGTAAATGTCATGTTGGTCTCCAAAATTGAAGACACTATGCATGATCTCACTCAAGGTGATAGGTAGGGCTGGGCGTTCGGTTCCCCCGAACCGATCGGGTCGGTTCCTCGGTCAGATAAATATTTCGTTTTTGGAAAAATGTGCACCGATCGGTTAATGAATTTGTAACTAACCGACAGTTCGGTGCCCCGTTAAATCGGTTCGGTCCACCGATCTTACCGATCTGACCGATTCCCATATTTTGGCTGGGCTGGCCTATGAGAGCTGTTGTTATATGGGCTTAACTTATCTGGGCTGAGAGAGATATGGCCTTTTGTATAGGCTGGACGTGCGGCCTGGATAGTTGTTCTGCTCGTATCAACTCAAAAGAAAAAAGAAATTGTTCTTCTCGTTTCGTTGGGTACCATGGCCGAACGCACAAGGAAAAAAAACTTACAGCCTAGCAGTAGCAGCTGCGCGAGGCGGATGTCTTCAACGCCGGACTTGGTCTCCTGATGTCTGATTCCGTCGAACAGCGCCGTCGCTCGCGGCCGTGGCGAGGTATTGGAGCGAGTCGACGGAGGAACACGAACGCATGCATCGGCTTGGATTGGATCCCGGCTCATATTAGAAACTAGGAAGGCAATAGATCAATTGATGTTGGAAAGTAAAGAGCACGCTCACGCGAGACTTGGGGAGGGAAAAAATCACTCGCCGCCGTGATTTCTGGAGAGGGGATCGCTGATTTTCGGGCGAGAGAATGGTGTCCGATGCGGCTCCCTGGCTGCATCTCCTCGCTAGCGGTAGGGGCCGGGTGGTTTCTCGGTCAGTTCGGTGCACCGAGGGGTTGGACCGAATTCACCGAAACTAATTCGGTTTTTGAGATCAGCTAACCGAGCATAGTACCGAGTAAATCGGTTTCGGTCAGTTCGGATTCGGTCCAAGTTAATACGGTTCGGTGGTTCGGTTCTCGGTTTATATGCCCACCCCTAGTGATAGGACTGTAATGATGTATGTTGAAGAGCTGAAACATCTTTGGGCTGATTTAGACTATCTTGCACCTCTTGTGTTGCCACATGCTGAGTGTGCAGTGATAGCTAGAAAGTGGGTTGAGGATAGGCGTGTTCTCAAGTTTCTGAAGGGGCTGGACTCCATGTTTGAGAATAGAAGGGCTATCTTAATGCAACAAGCTGAGCTGTCGTCACTAAGAGATGCCATTGCTGCTATAGCACAGGAGGAGACTAGGCTGAAAGTTGTGGAGCGGTCAAAGGTGGCTTCCAGACCTGCTTATAACATAATGAATAGGCCTGAGACAAGAGACTGCCACAAGTGTGGGCTGAAAGGGCATCTCAGTTATCAGTGTACAGGCCCACTGAAGAGAGACAACAGAGGTAGAGGAGGGTACAGAGGCAGCTACAGAGGAGATGGCAGGGGATACTATCGTGGAAGGAAAACAGGGGCAGAAGTGCTTCAAGTGGCTATAACAGCTACAATCGCTTCCAAGGAGAGGCCGGAGCGAATGTATCTCTCATGAGTGAGGGTCAGTCCAGTTCTTCTCACAGTCAAGACATGAGAAATGAGCAGCAGGGTCAGGACAAGAGGAACGAACAGCAGGCAGAGACAGCGTTTGGTGACTTTGCTCATTTTGTGTACTCTGATGAAGGTAATGAAACTGCATCTGTTGTTGTTCATAGGACTGGTGTAGATGGGTTTTAGACTCAGGGGCACAGAAACATGTAACCGGCAACATTAGAGAGTTTGAATGCTATCAACAGCACTCCCAATCGTACAATGGAACTATTCAGACTGCAGATGGTACTGCACAACCTATTAAGGGGGTTGGGGCAGTGCAATGTACTCCAAGTATTAAGTTAGAATCAGTTTTGCATGTTCCAGCTTTCCCAGTTAGTCTAGTGTCATTGAGTGCTTTGATTGATCAGATAGATTGTGATATAACTCTTAACAAGTACCGCTGTGTGATTCAGGAGATGGGAACTGGGAGGTGTTGACGTATAATGTGCTGCATAGTCTCTTCCATCAGATCGGTCTTTTGGTTGCATTGGCTAGAGCATGCACTTCTACATGGTATCAAAGCCAAGAGGTCTCAAGTTCAAGACCCGACTGGCGCAATTAAATTTGCAGCCCACTTTCGGTCCACGTTTAGGCCTGAGGGAGCCACACGTGAGGGGGAGTGTTGACGTATAATGTGTTGCCTAGTATCTTCTATCAGATCGGTCTTTTGGTTGCATTGGCTAGAGCGTGCACTTCTACATGGTATCAGAGCCAAGAGGTCTCAAGTTCAAGACCCGGCTGGCGCAATTAAATTTGCAGCCCACTTTCGGTCCACGTTTAGGCCTGAGGGAGCCACACGTGAGGGGGAGTGTTGACGTATAATGTGCTGCATAGTCTCTTCCATCAGATCGGTCTTTTGGTTGCATTGGCTAGAGCATGCACTTCTACAGGAGGAGGCTTGGGGCAGGAACCAGGCATTGAGGACTATGGTACATGGATCGCCAGGAGGATGTGAAGACTGCTGGCATGTCTCTTGCTGCAACTGCGACTGCGACAGAGAAGGAAGCATTAGCTATGATCCACCACTGTAGATTTGGGCATGTTCCTTTTGGAAAAACGAACAATATGTTTCCTGATGTAATGAAAGGAGTAGATTTGAACAAGTTAAAGTGTGAGTCTTGTGAGTATGCAAAACATACTAGAACATCGTATGTGAGCAGGGGGCTCAGAAGTATAGTCCCGTTTATGCTTGTACACTCTGATGTATGGACATGCCCAACGACTTCAATCAGTGGAATGAAATATTTTGTTTCCTTCATAGACTATTACTCTCGGATGACATGGATGTATCTTATGACACATAAAGATGAGGTGTTTCAGTGTTTTAAAAATTTCTGTGCTTATGTGAAAACTCAGTTCAGAGTATAGGTGCAAATGATGAGAACTGATAATGTGATAATGGGACTGAATATGTAAATAGGCAATTTGGAGCATATCTATCTGAGCAGGGTATCCTACATCAAACATCCTGCCCTGGCACTCCACCACAAAATGGAGTGGCAGAGAGGAAAAATCGCCACATTTTGGAGGTGGCACGATCTCTCATGTACACAATGAATGTGCCAAAATGGCTATGGGGTGAGGAGGTGTTGACAGCAACTTTCTTAATCAATCGAACTTCATCAAGGATACTTGGTACGAAGTCACCCTGTGAACTTTTGTTTGGTGAAAACAAGTTCCCTGTTTCCCCAAAAGTGTTTGGTTGCACTTGTTTTGTCAGGGACCACAGACCTGGTGTAAGTAAGCTTGATCCAAGAGCTGTCAAGTGCATATTCATAGGTTATCCTTCTGGACAGATGGGGTACAAGTGTTGGAGTCCCGCCGACAGGCGAACATTTGTAAGTAAAGATGTTACTTTTGGGGAATCTCACCCATTTTATGGTGAGAAAACAGATTTGAGCTCTATCTTCGAATGTCTCGACCAACCCGTGGCTGGTCAAGAGGGGGAGACACAGCAGGAAGAGGTTGTAGCTGTGCCTCGATCAACAGGAGAAGAGAAAGAAGGGAGATCATCAATGATGGTTGGTGCTATACCATTGATATTGCCTCGGCCAAAACAGCAGAAGAGGTTGTAGTTGTGCCTCAGCCAACGGTCCAACTCGATGAACCAGAGGGGCAAGCAAGGGAGCATATGGTGGCAAGTGATGCCACCCAATCCGCTGTTCAGCGTGACCCACCACCAAAGAAGCTGCAAGTTTATTCTCGGAGAGGCACAAATGTGGCTGCTGTCCAGGGGGAGCCAACTCCAGGTGGGCAGAAAAATGATGCAAGTGAAGTGCAGGGGGAGACACAGCAGGAAGAGCAAGGTGCACAAGGATCCTCGTCAAGTAACATGAGTGCCATGTCTAAAGACAGTTCAGGAGCTTTAGAAGGATCAGCGGATCGGCCAATTGCGCTGAGAAAGGGGACGAGAGTGGCAGCAACAACACCCATAGATAGATATGGATTTGAGCACAACGAGAGTGGCAGCAAAGTCTAATTTTAAATTATCTTACAACAAAATTATTGCACCAAAAAGCAGTATAATGAATAGAAATATGGTATCACATATCACACATTGTGTTGCATTAAAAACTAAAGAGTGCAAGACATACCGGTTCAATAAAATTAGAAAATCATGTGTTTACATACTATAAATAGAGTAGTCACATATTACATCACAGTGAATAATTACGGCAAGGGGTCAAGGACCTCTTGTGGCCTGTTCACTTTTGGGCCCTTTACTTAGTCGCTAACCTTTCGTTGATGGGGTCGGTCACAATTTTTTATTGGGTTCACGTAAAGTAAGCATGCATCTACATACACATACGGAGCAAAATCCGTTGGGTTCACGTTCATAATCCAGTAAGTTGTCACAATTTTTTATTGGGTTCACGTAAAGTAAGCATGCATCTACATACACATACGGAGCAAAATCCGTTGGGTTCAGTTGAACCCAACGCTTGGCCATATAGAGAAATGAGCAAGGTAACCTTGCTCGGCAAGGACTCATGCAACATCATGGAGATATACTCTCCGGCGGAGTCAACACAGAACACATGAATAGGTGTAGAGAACTGATGTGAACCATATCAACAAAATGCTTATAGATAGATAAGACCTCACTATGAGAAGGCATAAAATATATCCATGTGTGTAGAGAGAAATCATCTATAATGATAATATAGTAAGACCTCACTATGAGAAGACATAAAATATATCCACGTGTGTAGAGAGAAATCATCTATAAAGATAATACAGTAGCGATGACCTCCTTTCAAGGCAACGCAAGCTCAACCCTAGACATCAGAGTGAACTAAATCAAAAGGACGCCGAGACACAGTCTCGCTATGAGCATAAGGCAACTGGACCTGTTTACCAAGCTGGCAACCTTGACAGTATAAAAACACATCGCCGGAGACGGATTCAAGATGACCACGTCGAACTAAGGATGAGAAACAAGAGCCACACACAAATGGGGTAGACAAAGGGGCGAGCAGGGGGCTGCC
>LR738714.1:273524335-273551928 GCA_902687465.1 Secale cereale | reverse complement strand
ACCTTCAGACGGGGTTCACTCTCGTGTCTGGTCGCTCGCATGGGTTTGGTCTTTGGTGTGTGTGGCGGCTTGCACTCACGGGGGGACTGGGAGCTCCTCTTTCTAGGTCATCACAAAGGCTGGGCCTTGTGGGCTTAAGTGAGATGGGCCATACAGCCCATACCGGTTCAACAACACATATATATTCTTGTGCTTATATGTGCAAGACAAAATATAAACATGTAGCATTATAGCGAGCGTCGTCTCTTGCCCCCCTATGGTCAAATCCTGGCTCCGCCCCTTACCACACAAGTGACCAAGGCGATGATACCACTACTGAAAAGAGCTAGTAGACAAGGCAACAGAGGCGGATAAACTGGAGGTAGTGGCACCGGTGGGAAGGTGAAACCAGTCAAACTCCAAGAGACCCTCGGAGTCACAGCCCCAGCGGCTAGCACCAAGGAGAGTACCAATGTGATGGTCCACAACAGAACATGAGTTGCATGGTAAGTCGAGGAACATGAGCAACATCCATGAAAAGATGAAGTGCTAAGTATGCCTCGGCCATTAACCGGGGGGAGGTACCATCAACGGTAAGAATATGAACAGAAGAATTGAGAGATCGAAAAGAAGACAGAGTGGATGAATCATGAGTAATATGAAAAGATGCTCCAGCATCAAGAATCTCAAACTGCCAGAAGAGGCGGTAGCAGAAGCAACAGAACCTGTCAGTGGAGAACTAGAGGACACAGCTAGCCGGCATCGAAGTGCTTAATCTCCTACTCGGTCAACTGAAGAGGTCGACGTAGGTGCACCCGACAAGGAAGAACCAAAGGCAATAAGCAGGTCACAAAGTCGCACAATCTCTTGCTCAGTGAAGGACACAGCTGAAGTAGTCAATGTAGCAGCACCGAAAGGAGCGGCCACCACCACCTGTGGTTGCCGCTAGGGGAGGCGGTGTACCATGACCAGTATCGTCTACAGAGGCCAATGGGGGAGACGAGGTCGCATGCAGACAAGCACCAAGCGCCAAGGGAAGATGTGTGTGCAAAGCGCGGTCAACGGAGCCAGATGCACCGGCATGGCCAGTGAAAGTCGCGAGACGAGTCGGTGTAGAATCACCATGGGCTGAGGTCGCGAGAGGAGTGGCTGAAGAGCGACCACTACGGCCATGTGAGAGGTCGTGCGAGAAGTCGCAGAAGAGCAACCGTCTGTAGAAGTCGGTATTAGCGACCATCACCACCGGCAGAAGTCATGAGAAAAGTCGCTAGAGAGGGTACAACAGAGCATGTGGAAGACGCCGGAGGTGACGACATCACAGGCGGACGAGCACCAAGCACCGAGAGACGGCGCATGTGCAAGACGGGATCAATGTAGGGAACACTGTCAAGAGTGAGCGGGCAACGAGGGAGATAAGTACCCAACAAAAGCATCGTACCTATTTTTTCTATATAGATTAGAGAGATCACATAACTTGGAAAGCAAACCAAATCTTAACAGTTTGGAAAGTAAAAATAACTTCCTAATAGAGATATATTTCCCTAGGGTTAAACTTGGACTTATTTGCCGCCAAGGATTAGCCATGTGCCTACCTAAGGCCCAACTGTTGGTGTTGTGGTTATGAACTGTGCTGCAGGTTTGGGCTTGCGGTTATAGTGCTGCCTACAATACCTGGCGGCAACACTTCAAATTCTAGCAAAAAAATGTAAGATTACTTATGTAATATGCTATGATCCTAGTTTTTAAAATATAAATAGTTAATGCATATGTCTTTTTATGTTCAAAATCACCTTCCATCTATTTAGATTAAGTCTACACTTATTCATAAATTTGCATAAACAACACATTATTTCACTGGGATCATAGTTTTCAAATCAAGGCTTTTGGAGTACACATTAAATTGCATCATTTTCTAAGTACATGGAAAACAATAGAAAGTTTTATTGTTGGTAGAATCAAGTAGGACCACTAGATTCTGTGGTTTGATGCTAGTGATTCAATCAGAGCATCTCCAATTTAATTCAAAATATCAAAACTGACGAGTGATAACCTTACCGTAGCAACACCTAGTGCTAGGACAAATAACAGAAAACACATAAACCTGTCTAGAGATATGCTTATAGATCTTTTCACAATGGAGCATCAGTTACATGCAATATAAAATGACAAAGCAGGACAAAAAAATCAAAAGGAAGAGGCACGAAGCTAGTTCAATTTTACTGTAATCTACACAGCAGTATCTTCCCCCTTTTACTTGTGAGAATCTCACGACTGAGCGTTAAATCATGTGTGAAATAATATTTATTGGGAAATATGTGTCAAAAATAACAAGTACGGAACATGTATCAAGCAACATCTGAACAAATAATCTTTCAAAGAACTAGGATACCTGGGAATCAATAGGGAAGTACTCCAAATTCATCTGGAAATGACATGGAGAACAAATAGTGAATAGCCAACAGAACACTTTTTCATTTTAGCAATACTCAAGTATAAAATAGAAAGGAACGAAAGAGCTAAGGTAACCTCACTAAGAGCACCAATACGAGGTAATATACTTGAATCCCTTTTAATTTGAGCAACTAAGTCTTTCTGTATGGGAGAACTGAAAAACACATACGCCCTACAACACGAGCAACAGTGTATCAATAAATTAACCACAAAAGCAACTGTGCATAAAAGATGTGGGTGGTAGTTCATGTTTATTCAGGCGTACTTTTTGTATAACGGGCTTCTTCCTGACATGTCAGAGAGGAACATAACAACACTGCAATCACCGCCGTATGATGGTTAGTGAACAAAATCGACAATGATGCATGAAAAAAGAAATCAGAGTGAAACTTGTTAGGAATATGCAACTTGTATTCCCATGAGGCCATGGGCCAGTATAAAAGGTGTGATACGTTGTAGTCTGGGCCTTCTTGATACGGGAGCATCTTTTCATATGACTTATGATTCTTCAACTTTGACCTCCGTTCAACCTGTTGAGTCTCCTGTTCGTGTTCTTACGGCTTCTTACGGTTGATGGCACTCCCCTCCCTGTAGCTAGTCGAGGCACTCTTAGCACTTCTTCTTTTCATGTTCCCTTTGTAGCTCATGTTCCTCGACTTACCATGCAGTTCATATCTGATGGTCAGATTGTTGACCCTAGTTGTAGGGTCATTCTCGACTTTGATTCGTTGTTCAGGATCGTCGCACGGGCGCTCTGCTTGGTGCTGGCCCTCGACGCTCTGATGGTCTCTGGGAGCTTGACTGGCTTCGCCTTCCTTCAGCTGCAGCCGCCGACAGTCTCACGGCCCCTGTTGCTGCATCTACCAGCTCTTTTCAGCAATGGCATCATCGTCTTGGCCATTTATGTGGATCTCGTCTCTCGTCTTTGGTTCATCGCGGTATTCTGGGGCCTGTCTCCGGCAACGCTTCATTGGATTGTCTAGGTTGTAGGCTTGGTAAGCAGATTCAGCTACCCTGTCCTCATAGTGAGTCAGTGCCCGGGCGCCCTTTTGATCTCATTCACTTCGATGTCTGGGGTCCGGCTCCCTTCGCTTCGAAAGGGGGTCATCGCTAGTATACTATCTTTATAGACGATTTTTCTCGGTACACTTGGATCTATTTCATGTCTTCTAGTAGTGAGGTCTTATCTATATACAAAAAAATTGCTGCCATGGTTCATACCCAGTTTTCCACTCCTATTCGTGTTTTTCGGGCAGATTCAGCTGGTGAGTATTGTTAAGCTTCATGCACTAGCCAACGCAACCAAAAGTCCGAACTGATGGAAAGGGCTAGACAATCCACATATACTGTAACACCCCCTCTCACGTGTGACGGGGAAGACAAGTCAACACGTGCAACCGGAAGAGAGCGACGGCGCGCGAAACTCACGTATGACCCAAGAGGCCAATACGTGGACACAAAGGGGGGCAGCAGCAATTTTTTTAGATAAATTGCGAAAGCCAGGACTTGAACTCAAGACCTTAACTCCGATACCATGTTAAGCTTCATGCACTAGCCAACGCAACCAAAAGTCCGAACTGATGGAAAGGGCTAGACAATCCACATATACTGTAACAAGTATATCTCTCATGCGTTGCGAGGATTCCTTGCTGAGCAGGGTACTCTTACTCAGTTCTCTTGTCCTGGTGCTCATGCTCAGAATGGTGTGGCTGAGCGCAAGCATCGTCGCCTTCTTGAGATGGCGTGTGCGATGATGATCGCTGCCTCTCTTCCGCCTCACTTCTGGGCTGAGGCTATTACCACTTCCACCTATCTCATCAACATTCAGACATCTGCTGCTCTACAGAGTGGTATTCCTCTTGAGCATCTTTTTGGTCGTTCTCCTGATTATTCAGCACTTCGTTTGTTTGGTTGTGTTTGCTATGTTTTGCTTGCCGCTCGTGAACGCACCAAGTTTACCGCTCAGTCTGTTGAGTGTGTCTTTCTCGGATACAGTGATGAGCATAAGGGTTATCGGTGTTGGGATCCTATCGGTCGCCGGATGCATATTTCCCGGGATGTCACCTTTGATGAGTCCCGTCCCTTCTACCCGCGTCCATCCTCCTCGGTCTTTTCCACAGAGGACATCTCTTTTCTTATGTTTCCGGATACACCTCCCTCTGTGCGCAGTATTCCTACTCCTCGTCCCGTTGTTGCAGATCTGACACCGTCCTCTCCTATGGTTCCTTCTCCTCCCTCATCGCATGACTCTCCACCTTCATCACTGATACCTTCCTCTTCTCCACTTTCATCACCGATACATTCCCCGTCTCCATCTCCAGTGATTCCACCTCTCCCCTCCTTTCCTTTCCATTATACTCGTCGTCAACGTGTTGTGGATGAGTCTACTGATGTGCCCTCTACTTCGGGCGTGTCTTCTTCCTCCGCTCAGTCAACTTATGGTCTTCGTTCTCGGCCTTGTCCGCCCCCTAATCGATATTCTCCTTCTCACTATGGTCTTTCGACCGTTGTTGAGCCGACTTCTTATCGAGATGCTATTGTTCATCCTGAATGGCAGTTTGCCATGGCAGAGGAGATTGTTGGCCTTGAGCGCACCGGCACCTGGGATCTGGTTTCTCTTCCTCCTCGTGTCCGTCCCATCACTTGTAAGTGGGTCTATAAGATTAAGACTTGCTCTGATGGTTGTCTTGAGCGTTATAAAGCTCATCTTGTAGCTCGTGGCTTTCAGCAGGAGCATGGTCATGATTACGATGAGACTTTTGCTCCTGTGGCCCATATGACCACTGTGTTAACCACATTATATGTTGGGCCGGACTGATTGTCTTGTGCGCCAATTCTTAGATAGATAGAGATAGAAGGACTCCTCTGTATAAGTCGTACCTGACTCTATCTATACCTCCTGTATTCTTTCTCCTCTTCTCTCAATTATTCTCCTAACAGAGTACGGTTGTAATTCTATCGAGAGGATCTCTCTCGCATCTCTTAATATAACTCACACGGGCTCCCTCCTAGGAAGTTGAGATGCTTCATCATTAGTTTACATGGTATACAGAGCAGGCCTCTTCCTTTGCATCTAGCTCATCTACCCCCAACGATCTTCCCTGCCCACCCCCATCGATCAACTCCACCATCACCATGTCGACCTCCACCGTTGTTCCCACCTCCGGCCTCAACTACAACTTTTCCGAGCACCTCACCAGGACGAACTATGTCCTTTGGCGAGCTCAAGCCCGATCCCAGATAATGGGCGCCGGCTTGTATGGCTACGTCGACAAAACCATAGATGAATCTCCCAAGACCATCATCGCCAAGGACAAAGATGGCAAGGATCAGGAGATGCCAAACCCTGCCTATGCCCCCTGGCTTGTCCAAGATCAGCAAATCGTCGTCTACCTTCTTCGGAATCTCTCCAAGGAGGTCCTCGTCCAGGTGGCTTCGTTGGAGACCTCGCACGCAATATGGATGGCCCTGTCCAACATGTTTGTTGCGGTCTCTCTCTCGCGCGTCAACAACCTTCGAGTTGCCCTCACCAACGCCCAAAAGGGCACGCAATCTTCCTTAACATACTTCGGCTACATGCGTTCCATCTCCGACGAGCTTGCGGCGGCGGGCAGACTTCTCGAAGAGCCGGAGCTCATCTCGTTCATTGTAGCCGGCCTCGAGTATCAACCCCTCATCTCCGCACTGGATGTCCGCACTGAGCCCATCACGGTCGACCATCTCTTCTCCCTCGTGGCTAATTTCGATCAGCGGGTTGAATTGTACCACGGCAATGGCGCTGGTGGATTCAAGTCCTCGGCCAACTCAGCCTCCCGAGGCAGGCAGGGAGGAAAGGGTGGCGGCTACCGAAACCAAAAGAACGGCGGCAATGGATCCCGTGGTGGCTTTGGCAGCGGCGGACATGCTGGAAACGGCGGTGGCAATACTGGTGGCAACAGCGGCTACCAGGGAAGTGGTGGTGGCGGCGGCTACCACTCCAATGGTGGCTACAACAACGGCTATCCCCACAACAGTGGTGGTGGCGGCGGCTACTACCCCCCCAACAACAATGGCGGCAACAACAACCGGCGACCCCCCTTCAACAACAATCGGCGCCCCTTCCAAGGTTATGAAGGCTACGAAGGCAAGTGTCAAATATGTAAAAGAAAACATATTGCTAAGGATTGTGATTGGCGTTATGCCGATGACAATTCCCAGAAAAAGAAAGTTGCAGCCATCGCAGATGGATCATATGGACACCAACTGGTATATGGACACGGGGGCGACAAACCACATCACTGGAGAGTTGGAGAAGCTGACCATGCATGACAAATACCGTGGTCATGATCAAATCTACACCGCCGCCGATGGTGCAGGTATGGAGATTAGTCGTATTGGTCAATCAACTATCAAAACCCCTCATAAAGATCTTGTCCTAAAAAGAAATCTTGCATGTTCCTAATGCTTCCAAAACTCTTCTTTCAGTTCATCGCATTGCCCTTAATAACAATGTTTTTTTCTAGAATTTCACCCATATTTCTTTTTGATCAAGGATCAGGCCACGAAGAGAATTCTCCATAGAGGTGTCTGTATTCAAGGGCTCTATGCGCTGCTTCCTCAATACTGAAAGTTTAACAAACAAGTCTATGGTGCCATCAAAATCTCAGCCGAAAGATGGCATAGTCGATTAGGTCATCCGTCGTTTGCTACCGTTCATCAAATTCTTAGTAGAAATAAACTCCCAGTTGTTGGTGAGAGGAACTTAGAAACTATTTGTGATTCTTGTCAAAGAGCAAAAAGTCACCAATTACCATATCCTGTTTCCACTAGTGTATCTACTAAACCTTTACAACTCATTTTTTATGATGTCTGGGGTCCTGCACCCACTTCGGTTGGTAGACACTCTTATTATGTGAGTTTTGTTATGATTTTAGTAAGTAGACGTGGATCTATCTTCTTAAAAAACGTCCGGATGTTTTTCAAGTCTTCCATAATTTTCAAGCTCTTGTTGAACGCAAGTTCGATAGCAAAATCATTGCCATGCAATCTGACTGGGGTGTGGAATATGAGAAGCTGAATTCCTTTTTCCAAAAGATAAGTATTTCTCATCATGTCTCCTGTCCCCATGCCCATCAACAGAATGGTTCCGCCGAACGGAAGCATAGACACATTCTTGAGGTAGGCCTAGGCCTCTTAGCGGCGGCCTCCATGCCCTTGAAATTTTGGGACGAAGCTTTCCTAACTGCAGTTCATCTTATCAACATGTGGCCTAGTCGCACTATTGCTCATGAAACTCCCACTGAACGTCTTCTCCATGTCACACCTGATTATGCTACCCTTCGTGTGTTTGGGTGTGCATGTTGGCCTAATCTTCATCCCTACAACACTCGCAAACTGATGTTTCGCTCAAAACAATGTGTCTTCCTTGGCTATAGTACTCAACACAAGGGTGTCAAATGTCTAGATGTCTCCACTGGCCGTGTGTATATATCTCGCGATGTAATTTTGATGAAACTCAGTTTCCCTTTGAAAAACTACATCCCAATGTTCGTGCCCTTCTTCGCAATGAGGTACTTCTCCTTCCTTCCAACCTATCCGGTCTTAATTATGTGGGCAATGATGATTGTATTGATTCACTTGCGACTAACTCTCCTAATACTGTATCTAAGTAGGTTGCTACTGTTAGAGTTATAATATAAGTCATGTACCCCTTTGTATTTATCCCGTTGTATAAGGGCTTTCCTGCATATGTTCCACACCTGTACATGTATATATATATCGGCCTATGGCCTCATGGGAATACAAGTTGCTTTCCTAACATGGTATTAGAGCTTTAGGTTTTTCTCTCGCACGCGCAACTCGTGCTCCTATCGATCCAATCTCGCTGATCGATCTTCCTGTCGACAGCCGCCCGGGGCGCCCGATCTGCCGTCGCTAGCAGGGGTGCTGTCGGTGCCCGATCCCGATCCCCTGCAGCGCTCCGCCCGATCCGCTCCTCCCGTCCCGTTGCTGTCGGTGCCCAATCCCGATCCCCTGCAGCGCCCCGTGGGACCATCCTCTTCGACGGATCCTCCGGTCGCTCGCTGAGGTCGCACCTGCCACCGATCGATCCTCCAGTCCCCTCCCGTCGATCTCCTCACCTGCCACCGATCGATCCTCCAGTCCCCTCCAGTCGATCTCCTCTTCTCTGTCGAAGCAGTCCACGCCCCTACCGCTCGACCAAAGCCCGTCGATCTCTGGCAAGCCCGATCGCTCCAGAGGAATCAGCGCAGGCCCGTTTGTTCCAGCGTGATCTGCCTCTGCTGATTTGATTTCGGATCAAAAAAAATGTCTGCTGCATCGGGCTATGTTTCTATCCCTTGCTGTCCGGTGACCTTCGATGGTACTAACTTCACTGAGTTCACTGGCTTCATGCGCATTCACATGCGTGGCATCCGTCTCTGGGGTGTTCTTTCTGGCGAGGTCTGCTGTCCGCCACGTCCGGTTCCTCCGATGGCTCCTATTCCGCCGACTCCACCGGTTCTTCCTACGGATGCTAATCAAGCCGCCAAGGATGCGGCTAAGCTTGCTGAGGAGGCTGCTGATCGTGCTTATGATGAGAGGGTTTTGGCTTATGAGGAGGCTCTTCAGACGTATCATGGTGCTCTGTCTGTCTACACCCAGTGGCTTGATGATGATGCTAAGGCTGCAGCTGTTCTCACTGCTAGTGTTCTGCCCTAGTTTGCTTCTGAGTTTCTGGGTCTTCCTACTGTCTTTGAGATGTGGACCCGTCTTCTTCAGCGCTATGAGCCCTCTGGTGATGCCCTGTACCTTTCTGTGGTACGTCAGGAGCATGCTCTTCAGCAGGGTGACTCTACTGTTGATGACTTATATGCACAGAGTTCTGCTATCTGGCGCCAGCTTGATTCTCTCCGCAGTGCTGGTTGTCGTACTTGTCCCTGTTGCCAGGCTGTCCAGGCCAATTTGGAGTTCCATCGCGTCTACGAGTTCCTGTCTAGGCTTCGTAAGGAGTTTGAGCCCCGGCGTGCTCAGTTGTTTGCTCGTGGCCGTATTTCTCTCATGGAGGCTCTTTCTGAGATTCGTGCTGAGGAGACTCGCTTACGTGGTGCTGGTTTGCTGGAGGTTCCCTCTGTGTTCGCTACTCGGTCTTCTTCCACGCCACCTGCTGCACCGACCCCTTTTCGCTCGAGTGCTCCGCCACTCTTGCCCACTCCTTCTGATGGCTCAGGTCGCCCCCGTCCACATTGTGACTACTGCAACAATGATGGTCATTTTGAGTCCCAGTGCTACAAGAAGAAACATCTGCGCAAGGCCCGACCATCATCTTCAGGGACTTCGTCATCTACCTCGACAGCTTCAGCCATTGCTTTGACTGAGCAGGATATTTTGAGACTTAAGCGTCTACTCGCGGCTTCAGGTTCTTCCTCGACGGGTACTGCTGGTTCTATGACTGATGCTTCCCGCCCTGAGCAACCGCCCTCTACACAGTCAGGTACATCCCCATGGGTTCTGGATTCTGGAGCTTCTTTTCATATGTCTTCTCATTCTTCCACTTTGTCCTCTCTTCGATTGCTGGATTCTCCTGTTCATGTCTTCACTGCTGATGGTACTCCACTTTCTGTTGCTAGTAGAGGCAATCTTTCCACTCCTTATTATGTTCCTAATGTTGCTCATGTTCCTCGACTTACCATGAATCTGTTTTCTGCTGGTCAACTTACTGATTCTGGTTGTCGCGTCATCCTTGACGCTGACTCTTGTTCTGTCCAGGACCGTCGCACGCACACTCTGGTTGGGGCTGGCCCTCGGCGCCGTGATTCTCATGGTCTTTGGGAGTTGGACTGGCTTCATGTTCCTTCCGCTGCCGCCACCATCGCCAGTTCTTCCGCTTCTGTCGCCTCCGTTACTGGTTCCTTCTAGCAGTGGCATCATCGACTTGGTCATCTGTGTGGTTCTCGGTTGTCTTCTTTAGTTCGTCGAGGTTTTCTGGGGCCTGTCTCAGGAGATGTCTCTTTAGAGTGTCAGGGTTGTCGTCTTGGCAAGCAGATTCAGTTACCATATCATAGTGAGTCAGTGTCTAAGCGTTCTTTCGATTTAGTCCATTCTGATGTATGGGGCCCGGCCCCTTTTGCTTCAAAAGGTGGTCATAAATACTATATTATTTTCATAGATGATTTCTCTCGTTACACATGGCTTTATTTCATGACTTCTCGTAGTGAGGTGTTGTCTATTTATAAGCGTTTTGCTGCCATGGTTCATACTCAGTTCTCTTCACCCATTCGTGTTTTTCGTGCTGACTCCGCTGGCGAGTATATCTCTAAGATGTTGTGTATGTACCCCTTTGTATTTATCCCGTTGTATAAGGGGTTTCCTGCATATGTTCCACACCTGTACATGTATATATATATCGGCCTATGGCCTCATGGGAATACAAGTTGCTTTCCTAACAGCTACAGGTGCCAACAGTGGAGAAAACGGTGTGCACAATGGTGAAAACACGGCAGAAAACAGTGCTTCCATCCATTCTGTGGCTATCACGGAAGATCAGACGCGGTCTCCTTCGGGATTTGCATCCCTGACTGCGTCAGGGCCGACAACATCAGGCGCCACGGGTTTGCCTGCGGCTGGTGCTCGTCTCCACCCAGCCCGACCCACTCTTCCGATGCCACGTCGGCCGCTCCAGATGTTGGGCCAACGCGGTTTGCCTCCGAACCCCGCGTCTACACCCGGCGGGGGCCACCTCTGTTGACTGCGCCCATCACATGCACCCGCGCACGCTCTGAGCCGGCTTCTGCTGGTTCCCCGGGATCTTCTGTGGCCCCTCCATCATCTCCTGTGACTCGTTTGGTCATAGAAGATCCGGCGGGAGAGGGCGCCACTTCAGACGTTGCAGCAGCCTCCTCGGGATCAGTTCCAAGCCCTGCGTCTGACTCTTCTTCACCTGCGGCTACCGGATCTTCTGTGCAGCAAACTATGACACCGCCACGTACACGTCTCCAAGCAGGTGTCATTCAACCTGTAAATTACAAGGTAAAATATGGTTTGTCTGCATCCACAGGAGAACCACGCACACATCATGAGGCTCTATCTGACCCAACATGGAAGGCAGCTATGGATGATGAATTTTAGGCTCTTCAGAAAAATCGCACTTGGCATTTGGTTCCTTCATGTCAAGGTAAAAATGTGATCGACTACAAGTGGGTATTTAGAATCAAAAGGAGATCTGATGGAACAATAGATCGCTACAAAGCTAGACTTGTTGCTAAGGGCTTCAAGCAAAGGTATGGCATAGACTATGAGGATACTTTCAATCTAGTTGTTAAAGCTGCCACCATTCGTCTTGTGTTGTCTATTGTTGTATCTAGAGGATGGAATCTCAGGCAGCTAGATGTGCAGGCTTGATAAGTCTCTCTATGGACTGAAGCAAGCTCCTAGAGCGTGATACTCTCATTTAAGTACAAAATTGCAACAACTTGGTTTTGTTCCTTCGAAGTCTGACACTTCACTGTTCATTTACAATAAGTCACATATTTCAATTTTTTTGCTTATTTATGCGGATGATATCATTTCTACAAGTTCCTCAAATGAAGCAGTGACAGCTCTTTTGTCAGATTTGAACTCATAATTTGCTCTCAAGGATCTAGGAGATTTGCACTTCTTCCTTGGTATTGAGGTTAAGAAAAACAGGGAAGGTGGTCCTCATCTCTCTCAGGAAAAATATGCAAATGATCTTTTGAGGAGAGTTGGGTTGCAAAATTGTAAACCCTCATCAATACCATTGTCCAGTTCAGAAAAACTCTCTCTCACTGAAGGTGAACTTTTAAGTCAGGAAGATGGCACCAAATACAGGAGCTTGGTAGGTGCACTGTAGTACTTGATCCTTACTAGACCTGATATATCTTTTTCAGTCAATAAAGTTTGTCAATTTCTTCATGCACCCACGACTGCTCATTGGACTGCAGCAAAACGCATATTAAGATATGTGAAAAAACTTTAAGTGTTGGATTGACTGGGCAGGTTGTCTTGATGACAGAAGGTCCACATGAGGTTTTGCAGTTTTTCTTGGTCCTAATTTGATCTCATGGTGTGCAAAGAAACAGGCTACAATTTCACGGTCAAGTACTGAGGAGTATAAGGCATTGGCAAATGCAACGCCAGAAATTATTTGGGTCAAAGCCATTCTTAAGAACTTGGTTTACATCATACACAAACTCCTTGTCTTTGGTGTGACAACCTTGGTGCGACATACCTATCTGCTAATCATGTGTTTCATGCAAGAACCAAGCATATTGAGATAGATTATCATTTTTTTCAGAGAAAGAGTTGCTAACAAGGAACTGGACATCCAATTTGTATCTTCACGAGATCAAGTGGCAGATGGGTTCACCAAAGCTTTGGCTACGAGACCATTTGAAGAATTTAAGCGTAATCTCAACTTGAGGAGTTTAGATTAAGGGAGGGTGTTAAACACATTATATGTTGGGCCGGACTGATTGTCTTGTGCGCCAATTCTTAGATAGATAGAGATAGAATGGCTCCTCTGTTTAAGTTGTACCTGACTCTATCTATACCTCATGTATTCTTTCTCCTCTTCTCTCGGTTATTCTCCTAACCGAGTACGGTTGTAATTCTATCGAGAGGATCTCTCTCGCATCTCTTAATATAACTCACGCGGGCTCCCTCCTAGGGAGTTGAGACACTTCATCATTAGTTTACACACTATTCGCACACTTCTCGCCGTGGCCTCTGTTTGCCACTAGTCTGTGTCTCAGCTTGATGTTAAGAATGCCTTTCTTAACGATGAGTTGCATGAGGAAGTTTATATGCAGCCACCACCTGGGTATTCAGTTCCTGATGGCATGGATTGTCGTCTTCGTCGCTCTCTCTATGGCCTTAAGCAAGCACCGGGCCCCGTGCTGAGCATTTTGCCTCGATGGTCACTTCAGCTGGTTTTCGGCCAGTGCTCATGATCTAGCGCTGTTTGTCCACCTTTCTGCTCATGGTCGAACTCTTCTTCTATATGTTGATAACATGATCATCAGTGGCGATGATCTTGAGTACAAGATCTTGAGTACATTGCCTTTGTCAAGGCCCGTCTCAGTGAGCAGTTTTCTATGTCTGATCTTGGTCCTCTTCGTTACTTTCTTGGGATTGAGATTTCCACCAACTCTTATGGCTTTTTTATTTCCCAAGGAAAGTATATCTAGGATCTTCTTGCTCGTGCGGCTCTTAGTGATGAGCGCACTGTTGAGACTCCTATGGAGCTTAATGTTCACCTTCGTGCTTCTGATAGTGAGCCCTTGTCTGATCCGACTCATTATCGCCATCTTGTTGGGAGTCTTGTCTATCTCGTTGTCACTCGTCCAGATATCTCCTATCCTGTCCATATCCTAAGTCAGTTTGTTTCTTCTCCCACTTCGGTTCACTATAGTCATCTTCTTCGTGTTCTACGATATACAACTCTAACAGTGATATTGTAGGTAATGCAACAAATATGTCACCCGCAAAAAAAATGTGAATACCCTATTACAAGTCAACTTTCAGAAAATAAAAATTCCAAACGATGTCCAACATAGAGCCACAAAAGAGTACATGCTCGGACTGAACTAGATGATAAACTCTGACCTTATTAGACCCTAATACTAACTTGTCAACATTTCTGAAGATAACAGTAATATGGCGCACTGTTTGAATATATATAGAGATTGTATCCAACAAAGATTACTTCAAGCTAAACAAATAGTCATACAAACAAGAACTTACTTTTCTTTAGTTGGTTGGATGAAATATATAGCATCCAGTGAAGGCAATGGCTGCCTCCGTTTGTATAGATCTTCAACCACTGGAAAATGACTATAATTGCTTAGACTTAATATAGGTGACAAAAGCTGCATCTAATGGAAGAAACATGTACAATGTTACAAGAAATCACGTTTTGATGGAATCAAAAGGTTCAAGGTGCAAGCTCAGAATTGTTGAAATATATTAGCCATCCTTCCCCCATTAGCTTAAACTTTTGGGTGAACTGGTTAGGTGCATGTAATTCAATAAAAATATTTAATATCAACGGACATGTAACAGTTCAGGCTCGATCAACGATTACGAGTCGAACGACTAGTCTAGACTAGTCGAGCGACTAGTCTACGAGTCGCAAAGTGGCGGCCGACTCGTTTTCTCGTGTAGACTACAAATACGAGTCGAGTTGTGGATCGACTAGTCGACGACTAGTCTAGACTAGTCGACGTGTTCGAGTCGACCGACTCAAAAAACTGGACTAGTATAAATACGATGGCTCATCTCGCGGGAGACCTAATTCTTTCTTTCCCCTCCTCACCAGGACACGCCGCCGGCTGCTGGATGCGCCCGTCAAGCCCTCCTCGCGCCGCCGGCCGCTGGACGCCCGCCGCCGAGGATCTGACGCTCCACCGTCGCCGGCCCCACGTCGCGAATCTAAAGCTCCACCGTTGCCTTCGTCTCGCGCCCCTCCTGCTCCTTCGTCTCGCGCCCCTCCTCGCGCCGCCGGCCCCTCGTGCTCTTCCCCTCTTCAGGCAAGTGAGCCTCAGTGCCTCCTTTCTCCTCCTCTTTCTTCTTGGCTTGCTGCTGGTGCTGCTCTGCCTCACTGCTGGACTGCTGGTGCTGCTATGCTTGCTGTTTGTGCTGCTCTGCTCGCAGCTAGACTGCTGGTGCTGCTCTGCTTGCTGCTGGTTGCTGGTGCTGCTCTGCCTTAGTGACTCCACTTTGCTTGTTTCAATTTCCAGGTCCTGGGGTCTGAGCTACAATGTCTGCAACACCGAACATAGCTCAAGTAGTGTGTTCAGCAGCAGCTGCAGCTCAAGCCGATGAGCATTACGATCCATCGAAGGATCCTGCAAGGAAGCCACGTAGGAGCAAGGACCCAGCATGGAAATGCCTTTTGGCCTGATCTGCAGGACAAATTGACACTAGTGTGTTTTGTGTGGCAAAAACATCACTTTTGGAGTGCTAAGGATGAAGAAGCACCTTGGTGGGGGTTACAGAGGTGAAAATGTGTCTAAAAGCAACCGATGCGATCAGGAAAGAGATGCATTTGTACATGAAGACCAACTCAACCAAGTTCAAAGCCATGCAACTTGATGAGGATGAAGTTGAAGCAACTGATGGAGATGGAGGAGAGGAGGAGGTAGAAGCAAGTTCAAGGGCGTCGAACAGCACCGCAGCCTCCACGAAAAGGAAGTCTCTTTTTATTGTGACGGCGCCAGTGGCAGCAAAGAAGAAAAGCAAGTCAATTGCAGATGAGGTTAGGAAGACACCGGAGGAGGTGGTTGCTGAGAGGCATAGCACAAGAAGCACTCAGTTAAAAATCAAGGACTATGGAACAATGACAAAAGAACAAAAAGATGTTGTAGATGGCCATGTAGCTGACTTTCTCTATGAGAATTGCCTTCCACTCAATATTATCAATTCGAGAAGTTGGGAGATCCTATTGGAGTCTATTGGACAGTATGGATCAGATTATATCACACCTTCTTACCATGATGTGAGGGTTCCATTACTTGAGAAGGCAAAGCTCAAGACTGACACTTTGAAGGCCAAGCATCAATTGGCATGGAAGGAGTATGATTGCACTCTCATGTCCGACGGTTGGACGGACATGAGTGGGCGACACTTGATCAAGTTTCTCGCCAATAGTCCTGAAGGTACATTCTTCTTAGGGACAGCCAATGTTTCTTCTGAGTCTGTTACTGCTGAGTTGGTAGCAAAATTATTGAGTGAACAGATTGAGGCAATTGGGCCTGAATTGGTAATCCAGGTTGTTAGCGAGAATGGCTCCAACTACAAGGCAAACGGGAGACTTCTAATGGATAAGTATCCATCTTTGTATTGGACACCTTGTGCTGCTCACTGTTTGGATTGGACACCTTGTGCTGCTCACTGTTTGGATCTTATGCTAGAGGACATTGGGAAGATAAGAGAGTTCAGTGATTGCATTGTTAAAGCAAAGAGAACAACCAGATTTATTTATGCCCATGGTAGGATTCTTGATCAAATGAGAACCTTGAATGGCAAGAGAGATCTTGTAAGGCCTGGAGCAACTCGTTTTGCAACCTCCTTCCTCACATTGGCCAGAATGTGGAAACAACACCAACATTTGAAAGCACTATTTGTTAGCACAGAATGGCATGCAAACCAGGGAAGATGGCTGAAAATACCGTGCTCTCTGTGACGTTTTGGCAATCGGTGGAGAACTGCATGAGAGCTTCACAACCCATTCTCGTTGCTTTGAGGATTGTTGATGGTGATGACAGTCCAGCAATGCCCGAAATTTGGGCAGCCATGGATGTTGCGAAGACACACATAACGGATGCATTGTCACAAAGGCCAGGCCTACAAAGTCAAGTGCTAGCAATTGTTGACAAGAGGTGGGATAACCAGATGGAGCAAAAGCCACATGGGGCTGCAATGTTTTTGAACCCCAGCAAGTTCTTTAAAATGAAGGAGACTAACAAAAGACTAGCTGCACGGCTGCGTTCAATGTTCAATGATGTGCTATGGAAGATGGTGACCGATGATGAACTACAATCCAAGATAAGTAAATTGGCTGATGATTATGAGCGGACGGAGGGTGAATGTTTCACCAAGCAAATGGCAATTAAAGACCGCGAGAAAAAGAGTCCTCGTTGTTAGGAAAGCAACTTGTATTCCCATGAGGCCATAGGCCGATATATATATATATACATGTACAGGTGGAACATATGCAGGAAACCCCTTATACAACGGGATAAATACAAAGGGGTATATGACTTATATTATAACTCTAACACCCCCCCTCAAACTCATGGTGGAGGAACTACACTGAGTTTGGAGAGATAAAAGCCATGTTGTGCTCTAGTTTGGGCCTTCGTCAGGAAATCCACCAACTGTAACTCGGAAGGCACATACTGAAGAGCAATAACCTGATCCTGCACACCAGCGCGCACATAGAAAGCATCAACACCAATATGCTTGATGAGCTCATGCTTCACAGGATCGCGTGCAATGCTGATAGCACCTGTACTGTCAGATAAGAGCTGAGTCGGTGTAGTGACAGAAACACCAAAGTCCTGAAGTAACCACCGCAACCAAGTCACCTCTGCCGTCAAAAGAGCCATTGCTCGCAACTCAGCCTCGGCACTCGAACGGGAAACTGCAAGCTGTTTCTTCGTCTTCCAGGCAATGAGAGAACCACCAAGAAAAACACAGTAAGCAGAAAGTGAACGGCGATCCGAAGGATCACTAGCCCACGTAGCATCCGAATAGGCCTGAAGCTGTAAAGAACTGGAGCTAGGAAAGAAGAGACGGTGAGAGATCGTGCCTCGAAGATATCGGAGAACACGAAGGAGATGGCTATAGTGAACCGATGTGGGAGCAGAGACAAACTGACTCAGAATATGGACCGGATAAGAGATGTCCGGACGAGTGACAGCTAGATAGACAAGACTGCCAACAAGATGACGATAACGCGTCGGGTCAGGGAGAGGATCACCATCAGTAGCACGGAGGTGAACATTGAGCTCCATAGGAGTCTCAACAATGCGCTCGTCAGTAAGAGCAGCACGAGCAAGAAGATCCTGGATATACTTTTCCTGGGATATAAAAAAGCCATCAGAGGTAGAAGAGACTTCAATCCCAAGGAAGTAGCGAAGTGGTCCAAGATCAGACATAAGAAACTGCTCACTAAGACGGGCCTTTACAAAGGCAATATACTCGGGGTCATCCCCCGTGATGATCATGTCATCAACATAGAGTAGAAGAAGAGTCCGACCACGAGGAGAAAGATGAATAAACAATGCTGGATCATGAGCACTTGCTGAAAAAGCAGCAGCAGTGATCACAGAGGCAAAGCGCTCAAACCAGGCGCGGGGGGCTTGCTTAAGGCCATAGAGAAAGCGACGAAGACGACAAACCATGCCATCGGGAACAGAATACCCAGGTGGTGGCTGCATGTACACCTCCTCACGCAGCTCACCATTAAGAAAGGCATTCTTAACATCAAGCTGAGATATAGACCAGTGGCGTGCAGAGGCAACGGCAAGAAGTGTACGAACAGTGGTCATATGGGCCATAGGAGCAAAAGTCTCGTCATAATCACGACCATGCTCCTGCTGAAAACCACGAGCCACAAGACGAGCTTTGTGACGCTCAAGAGAACCATCGGAGCGAGTCTTAACCTTGTAAACCCACTTACAAGTGATCGGACGAACTCCGGGAGGAAGAGAAACAAGATCCCAGGTACCAGTGCGTTCAAGAGCAGCAATCTCCTCTGCCATCGCAAACTGCCATTCAGAATGAACAACAGCCTGACGGTAAGAAGTCGGCTCAAGAACAGCAGCACCAGCGGTGGGAAATCCAAAGCGATCAACAGGTGGACGAGGACGAGAACGCAAGCCATAAGTAGGCTGAGAGGAAGATGATGACTCATCCACAGAGGCATCGACAGGTCGTGGACGACGAGTGTAATGCTGAGGAAAGGATGGAATAATAGAAGGAGGAATCGCCAAGGTAGAATCGGGAGGTGGCGACGAAGAAGTCACCGGAGATGAAGGTGTGGAATCCGGTGACATGTGAGGAGAGGAGACCGGGGAGGAAGTCACCGGAGATGAAGGTGGAGAACCCTGTGACATGCTAGGCGAGGAGACCGGGGAGGATGGTGGCTGCAAATCAACTAGAGGTGAAGAAGGAGAGGAAGTGGAACGGAGAGGTACAGGCTCGACGGGTGTGATAGATGAGTCAAGAAAAGTGAGGAAAGAGATATCATGCACTGAAAAAGTCGAGGAAGATGGGCGTGGCAAGAAGGGACGAGACTCATCAAAAGTCACGTCTCGAGAGATACGCATCTGACGACCGATAGGATCCCAACAACGATAGCCCTTGTGCTCATCACTGTAGCCTAAGAAGACACACTCAACAGACTGAGCGGTCAGTTTGGTGCGTTCGCGAGGGGCAAGAAGAACATAGCAAACACAACCAAACGAGCGAAGCATCGAATAATCGGGAGAACGATCCAAAAGTCGCTCGAAAGGAACACCACCCTGTAGAGCAGCGGAAGGCTGTATATTGATAAGATAGGTGGATGTGGAGACGGCCTCAGCCCAAAAATGAGGCGGGAGAGAGGCAGCAATCATCAATGCACGAGCTGTCTCAAGAAGATGTCGATGCTTTCGCTCAGCCACACCATTCTGAGCATGAGCACCAGGACAAGAGAATTGAGAGAGAGTCCCTTGCTCAGCAAGAACACCACGCAACATCTTAGAGATATACTCGCCAGCGGAGTCAGCACGAAAAACACGAATGGGTGAAGAGAACTGAGTGTGAACCATGGCAACAAAACGCTTATAAATAGACAACACCTCACTACGAGAAGTCATGAAATAAAGCCATGTGTAACGAGAGAAATCATCGATGAAAATAATATAGTATTTATGACCACCTTTTGAAGCGAAAGGGGCCGGACCCCATACATCAGAATGGACTAAATCGAAAGGACGCTTAGACACTGACTCACTATGTGGATATGGTAACTGAATCTGCTTGCCAAGACGGCAACCCTAACACTCTAAAGAGACATCTCCTAAGACAGACCCCAGAAGACCTCGACGTACTAAAGAAGACAACCGAGAACCACACAGATGACCAAGTCGATGATGCCACTGCTGGAAGGAACCAGTAACGGAGGCGACAGAAGCGGAAGAACTGACGATGGTGGTGGCAGCGGAAGGAACGTGAAGCCAGTCCAACTCCCAAAGACCCTGAGAATCACGGCGCCGAGGGCCAGCCCCAACCATGAGTGTGCGTGCGACGGTCCTGAACAGAACAAGAGTCAGCATCAAGGATGACGCGACAACCAGAATCAGTAAGTTGACCGGCAGAAAACAGATTCATGGTAAGTAGAGGAACATGAGCAACATCAGGAACAGAATAAGAAGGAGTGGAAAGATTGCCTCTACTAGCAACAGAAAGTGGAGTACCATCAGCAGTGAAGACATGAACAGGAGAATCCAGCAATCGAAGAGAGGACAGAGGGGAAGAATGAGAAGACATATGAAAAGAAGCTCCAGAATCCAGAACCCATGGGGATGTACCTGACTGTGTAGAGGGCGGTTGCTCAACGCGGGAAGCATCAGTCACAGAACCAGCAGTACCCGTCGAGGAAGAACCTGAAGCCGCAAGCAGACGCTTAAGTCTCAGAATATCCTGCTCAGTCAAAGCAATGGCTGAAGCTGTCGAGGTAGATGACGAAGTCCCTGAAGATGATGGTCGTGCCGTGCTCAAGTGTTTCTTCTTCTTGTAGCACTGGGACTCAATATGACCATCATTGTTGCAGTAGTCACAATGTGGACGGGGGCGACCTGAGCCATCAGAAGGAGTGGGCAAGAGTGGCGGAGCACTCGAGCGAAACGGGGTCGGTGCAGCAGATGGCGTGGAAGAAGACCGAGTAGCAAACACAGAGGGAACCTCCAGCAAACCAGCAGCACGTAAGCGAGTCTCCTCCGCACGAATCTCAGAAAGAGCCTCCATGAGAGAAATACGGCCACGAGCAAACAACTGAGCACGCCGGGGCTCAAACTCCTTACGAAGCCTAGACAGGAACTCGTAGACGCGATGAAACTCCAAGTTGGCCTGGACAGCCTGGCAACAGGGACAAGTACGACAACCAGCAGTGCGGAGAGAATCAAGCTGACGCCAGATAGCAGAACTCTGTGCATAGAAGTCATCAACAGTAGAGTCACCCTGCTGAAGAGCATGCTCCTGACGAACCACAGAAAGGTACAGGGCATCACCAGAGGGCTCATAGCGCTGACGAAGACGGGTCCACATCTCAAAGACAGTAGGAAGACCCAAAAACTCAGAAGCAAACTGGGGCAGAACACTAGCAGTGAGAACAGCTGCAGCCTTAGCATCATCATCAAGCCACTGGGTGTAGACAGACAGAGCACCATGATACGTCTGAAGAGCCTCCTCATAAGCCAAAAACATCTCATCATAAGCACGATCAGCAGCCTCATGAGCAAGCTTAGCCGCATCCTTGGCGGCCTGATTAGCATCCGCAGGAAGAACCGATGGAGTCGGCGGACTAGGAGCCACCGGAGGAACCGGACGTGGCGGACAGCAGACCTCGCCAGAAAGAACACCCCAGAGACGGATGCCACGCATGTGAATGCGCATGAAGCCAGTAAACTCAGTGTAGTTAGTACCATCGAAGATCACCGGACAGCGAGGGATAGAAACATAGCCTGATGCAGCAGACTTTTTTTTTTTAGGAAACCGACGGAACCGATCGGAGGCTCGAGCTGGCGGGCGAACGAGCGAGCGGAACAGGCGAGCAGATCGGGCGAGCGATCCCGCGGGCAAGCGGCCGCTGGCAACGGACGAGCGGGACGGGCGAACGAATCGCGGGTGGGTGAGCGATCCCGCGGGCGAGTGTTGAGAGATCCCGCGGGCGAGTGGCGAGCGGACGGGCGAACGAATCGCGGGCGGGTGAGCGATCCCGCGGGCGAGTGTTGAGCGATCCCGCGGGCGAGTGGCGAGCGATCCTGCGGGCGAGTGGTCGCGGGCGGGCGAACGGGGCGCCCTGCTGGAGGATCGCGACGAGAGGATTCGCTCGGAGGCACGGGAGAGAGGATCGATCCCTGGAGGATCCGCTGGAGACGGGATCCGGCTGGACGAGAGGATCGATCCGCTGGAAGATCGATCAGGAGATTGGATCGGTAAGAGCACGAGTTGCGCGTGCGAGAGAAAAAACCTAAAGCTCTAATACCATGTTAGGAAGGCAACTTGTATTCCCATGAGGCCATAGGCCGATATATATATATACATGTACAGGTGGAACATATGCAGGAAACCCCTTATACAACGGGATAAATACAAAGGGGTATATGACTTATATTATAACTCTAACACTCGTAAGTATCTATGTTGTTGCAGCTTGTACTCTTGACTCTATGTTTCAACTTCTACTTGCTTGTTTCAACTCCTACTTGCTGATTTTTGTAGTACTTTGGTGGAATGCATATGGTGGCCTTGCTTATGACCTCCAATGTTTTGCAAATCGGATCATTAGTCTATGTTATTCATCGTCTGGCTGTGAGCGCAATTGGAGTGCATTTTCTCATGTAAGTAACTAGCAATTGGATGGTTTGATAGATAATTGCAGGCTATAGCAGCTTCTCACAAAAGGATTTGCTTGCAGATCCATACCGAAGGAAGAAACCGTTTGGAGTATAAGAGATTGAACAAGCTAGCATATGTCTCATACAACCGGCAAATGACAACTAGGTTTGAAAAGTTACGCGAGCAAGGTTCCAAAGGAAAGAGGGCTAATGCACTTATCCTAGAAGAATTTCAATGGGATAATGAATGGGTTGATGTTATTGCTGAATTGGTTCATCAAAATGGCGCTATGGACGATGACAATCCACTACTTTGGTCCCATGTTGATCAGGCCGTTGGCGCGACCGATGGTCTAAGTGGACGCCATCTTCCAAGGAGGGCTCGTGGTGATTTCAGTGAGTCTAGTCCTCCCGCTGGCTCTAATATCTTTTACACTCGAAGGACAAGTGTGGTTGTCCATGATGAAGACTTGCGGACTGAATTGGAAGCTGAAGATATTGATAGTGACATGGAGGCCAATGGTGAAGACAATGATGGCCCTACACGAGCGGATGATATTGACCCAGATTTTCAGCTGGATATAGATCTGGATTGATTTGAGGGCTAAGGCTACAAGATTTCTTTTGCTGGACTGGACTTGTTGCTTGTGGTGTTGTTGAACCTTTCTTTTGTAATTCAGACCTTGATGTTGGACTACATGTTGAACCTTATGTCGGTCTTGTGAAGTTGTCACACACTAATGTGTTCTGCTATGCTTGCAATTGCATATGGATTATGGAGTTCTGAACTTGTTCTTTATGCTAGTGCTGCTGTGCTGGACTGTAAGTTCAGTGCTACAGTACCATGTCGACTAGTCTAGCACTAGTCTAGACTAGTCTATGAGTCTCAACCTTGGAACGACTCGTCGACTCTTCGACTCGTAAACGTATCATAGAAGGTTAGCAGCAGATAAGGGCAGTTGAGGCAAAACTGCTATAGAAACCTGATATGGTGCATCGGCGCAACTTCCAGTCAGGCACGGTTGTCGCACAATTATAGACCAAGGCAGTTCTTTTAGATAACATAGATGGCATTTTAATAAATTTTGAGGGTACACCTACAGAGGCAGGAATTTTTCAAGCTACCGTTGGATCTATTGAAGATTCGTCGCCTTCAAGTGCATATAATGTAGTTATATAGCCCTCGCAAGAGATATCATAATCCAACAGTTGCCACCGAGAACCAACACTCATAATTTTATGTGATGACATGATGAAATTCCTTGAATCAAATCATAGGATCTTCGCTAAACGATACGCTCCATCAAAATAGATTTGCAAATGATGACAATAACGTCAAAAGGGCTTTTCAACGCAAGACATGTATGAGGTGAGAAAAACTTCTAGAAAGAAAGCAGTAGACATATCGCATGTAAAGCGGGTAATCTACAATGAGAGTGCTATCCGCCGGTTGCGGCATTTGGAATGTCACAAAATTTGAAAAAACTTCCAGGATGGTAAAAGTTATATAAAATGTATCACCCAAATGTCATATATGTTCCATCATTTGGAAGGTTCAGGATAACATATATATTGATCCCACTTTTGACAAATACTCCCTCCGTCCCAAAATAAGTGACTCAACATTGAACTAGCTTTAGTACAAAGTTAGTACAAAGTTGAGACAAAGGGAGTATATATTAAACCCACTGTTGTGTGGGTCACATGATCAAATTTGACCCAGAACGTCCGAAAATGTACCTACATGTCCTACATCCATATGTCATTTAGAAATCCTAACTAACAGGCATGTCGGGTCCAATGGAGCTTGTCCAGTTTGCCACCAGGAGCAGAGGACATAAAGCATTTACTGCTCCAATGCATGCATGCGAGGGACCTCTGGACACGTCTCGTCATGATACAGATGGTTGACCAGGCGTTGCCTGGACAGGTCAGATTCGGTTATAGTTGAACATATTTAACTATGCCAGATAATCAGCTAAGGTTGCATCCGACTTTGAACTTCAAGCAGGTTATTTCAGTTGGCAGCTGGTTCTTGTGGTGGATTCGCCAGCAAATTACCCATAATGGACCTGTTCCACCAGCATGGAGGTGGCCACTTTCAGTTTTATTGATTGCAAGCAATTTTCAGGAGTCTTCATTCCCAACGCCTGTTATATCTGAAAATAAATGGAGTAGGCCGGACCCTAGATTCACAGAACTGAATGTGGATGCAGCGTTTTTTCCTGATGAAGGGGTGGGTGCGACGGTGGTACACGGCAGCAGCATTTTTTGCAGAATGTGTGGACTTAGGTACTTTGATTGGGAAGGTCATTTTAAAGCATTTGTTTTCGTTCCTATAATCAAGCAGCTCATTTGCTAGCAAATTTCAGTTATTCTCAACGGCAACACATGGGCCCGAGACATCCAAGGCGTCCTTGGCATACATGAGATTGGTCAGTACCTGCAACTCTGGCAGCTCACGCAGCAGGTCACCCTCCACGACGCCCCTGATCGCCTGATATGGAAGTGGACGACGAATGGCACATACACAGCGCGGTCTTGCTACGAGGCCACCTTCCAGGGATCCCTACAATCCTATTCCTGGAAGCTGATTTGGAAGGTTTGGGCCCCCCCTCGGGTCAAATTCTTTCATTGGCTCGCCGACTTGGATCGATGCTGGACTGCTGACAGGCTGGCCCGTCACGGACTGCAGCACCATCCGCGCTGCGTGCTATGCGACCAGGAGCCTGAGACGATGCAACATCTCATACTCCACTGCCCCTTCTCCAGGCAGGCATGGCACGAGACTCTTGCATGGCTACGCATACCGGCGCCAATACCCAACCAGGAAGCTTCACTCATGGATTGGTGGCAGCACGCCAGGGACGGCATTCCGCACGCACAACGCAAGGCCCTGCAATCTGCGGCACTCCTCGTACCATGGTTGGTCTGGAAGCACAGGAATAGCTGTGTATTCGACAACGCGACGCCCTCCCTAGGCACTCTGGTAGACCGGATCAAGGAGGAGGCCGGCTCCTGGGCCAAAGCAGGAGCTACAGGTCTTAGAGTAGTACTGCCACCCTCATGGGATGTGCACTGAGCATTGTATCCATCTGCCGTTTAACCGTCCTAGGACGACTGTAACAAACCCCCCCACCTTTTCAATGGAAAGAAACGCAAAGGTCTTTTGCGTTTTCTCGAAAAAAAATCAGTTATTCTAATAAGGCTACTTTTCGTTGGTTAGATGAGCCTCCTGACTGTATCGTCGGTAAGCTCGTAGACGATGTATCAGTGTTTTGATTTTAATAAAGCTAGCCATGATGGCCTTCCCTCAAAAAAATTGAAATACTTATACAAGAAATGTTTGTCTTTGAACACAAAATAAATTCACGGCCAAAAAGAGATATGGCTACTTACATGAAACCCCTTCTTCTGTTATATCTGCCATCTTACATGAGTAGGACATTATCTTGACTGTAAACTTATCCATGATAAGAACCTAGAAGAGGTCATAAATATTTATTATTTATGTATAAGGAAGTACACAAATTTTATGAGGTTATTTGCTAGAGTGAACATTAAATATATGGTACAGCAATTAGATGTTCTCAAGATCACAACCGAGTATTAAAAGTATATTTGTAGTGTCTTTAATCTTATTAGAAAGGTTGATATATATGCACCAATATATATAAGATAATTAGTACATAGCCCAATCAATAATTGCAACAGAATATGATTTTGGTGCCAATGGCGCCCATGCCCTGTTTATGAAAATTGCATGATGTGTAATTTCCTAAGACTATGATGGAATCATAGATGTGGCACCTGTCTACCAGCAAATTATCAATGTCAAATGATAAGCAGTACATGCACTGCATCTGAATACTGCACGGTGCAGTATTTAACATTTAGGTGTATATAACATTAGATATACAACATAGAAAATTTGTACGTGTAGTTCCCGTACTCATCAGAGTCTGTTCCTTGGATTTCAAGCAAAGCTGGCTAGACCTAGTTAGGTTGATGCAGACAAAGACATTAATAAACTGACAGCGCTACCTATTGTTTTCCTATTTAAATCACAATAAGAGAATAACTTGCCAATGGATTATTTATATCGAAGTCGTCCATTTAAAGAAGTAATGGCCAAAGTTTGACATAACAAGCTAATAACATCATAAACCTGATAATCATTTCTCTTAAAATAATTAACACAATACCCATACACAAATTATAATGAACAGTAAAAATAGGGTATAGCTACTGTAATATCAGGAAAAAATATCTAAGGATGAGTTCTTGATATAACAGGAAAACCATGGCAGAGATCGGTTAACATGTCCAATGGAAAAGGATACCTTCCATGCTGATTTTGAATCCTTCCTAGTCGACCTGAGCATTTCAAACAATAATCCTGCGTGATCAAGAAATTTGAACAGTCTGAATAGATACAAAAATAAACTGAACCACAGCACCAGGTTCTATAGTTGCACCAGCAATTATAAAATCAGGATAAAATGATACTCCCTCCGTCCCAAAATAAGTGTCTCAAATTTGTAATAGCTCTAGTCCAAATTTGTACTAAGCTCAAGACACTTATTTTGGGACGGAGGGAGTGAATAATACAGTGTGCTAGGGCAATAGCAATCAGAGTTAAGAAAAAGTAAGATATAGCAAAAATTTAAGCGGTGATCATCCACAGGAAAATTGCAGGCTCCCACAACTCTTAACAACGTGGGAGGAAGATTCCTTTGTTATTGTGACACCCACAACGCATGATTGTTTCAACACAAAATGGAAAATGACAAGATCTGTGTATTAAACATGAACCTAGGCAGCTGATTAGGCATTCGAAGCCATAATCATCTCTGTTAAACGCTCGACTGAAGCAGGGAACGGCAAGAAGAGAATAGAAAAGGAAGCAGAATCAAGAGACAAGAAGAAGTGAGCGGCAAGAAGCAGATGTGAGCAGCTTACAAACAGAGGTGGAGGTGAACATGGAATCAGGGGTTAGGATAGAGATAATAGGCTGACCATGTAACCCGCCTAGGCGCGCGCGCGCGCGGGGGGGGGGGG
>LR738714.1:273507461-273524244 GCA_902687465.1 Secale cereale | reverse complement strand
GGGGGGGGGGGGGGGGGGGGGGGCATCTTATTATCTTTGATAGCGAGCAGCCCAACATCACCGGCCTGCCCAATGCTACCCGAGCTTAGTCTCAATGCGTTGGCCCGCGACCCTTCTTCCATCGACACCTCGCACTTAGGATCAGGGGTGTGGCATTGTAATCAGCGTCATTTATAAGGGCCTGCCCCATGCTACCCGAGCTGAGTCTCAATGTGTTTGCTCGCGACGCTTCTTCCATCGACACCTCGCACTTAGGAGCAGGGGTGTGTCATTGTAATCAGCGTCGTTTATAAGGCGGTAAAGCAACCTAAGGAGAGCACCACCCGCTCTAACGCCTACACGCCTAAAGCGGGCACTTAAGCACCTGAAGCGAGCATATTTCTAAGGCACTGACAGGGCGCTTTATCGCTTAAGCGTCTAAAGCAGGACACCTTATAAATAATCAGGGCATTGCCCTATCTCGGGATTGTCAGCTTTTTCTTCTATCAAGGCATCTAGACGCGAAGCTTTTGTGCTTCCTTGGGGAAAAAAGAGATGTCAAGTCCCGATTGTCCAGTGTGTTAGCTTGCCCCATAATCCATTAGACATGATCACCGTATATTAGAGAAACACATACTCGAGCAACAAATATAACGAAACAAATGGCTACCCAACTGGCTGATACGACTACTTTATCACTCACAGTTCAACGGTAATGAAGCATTTTGAAGACCTAAAGTTAAAGGCAACAAACGTGTACAATAACTCCACAAGCAGCTAGATCCAGCGGCCCAGTTCCAGTGAAAGCATTAGGCAAGCAAATCAAAGTCAGAAGAAGCGGGGGAGGAGGGGAGCAAAAGGGGTGGTTACGGTCTCGTGTGATCTGCCGGAAGCTCCGGCGGTCGCCGCCCTGCGAAGAGGAGTCCGAATCCAACGACATGCCGCCGGGAGATCTCACCGCCTCCCTCCGGTGACGAGGCCTCTGTTTGTGGCCGTAGGGTAGAGACAACCCACGGCTTTAACTTGCTGAAGTTGGGTGCGATCGGAGGACAGGAAGTAGAAGCAGAAACGGGGGTGTTGGGGAATATGCAACGACCGCGTGCGAGAGGAAGAAGAAACGGGAGTACGAGCCTCAAGACCAGAGCGAATTGCACGCTTAATGGGGCTAGCATTGTGCAAAACACCTACTCCCTCCGTTCGGAATTACTTGTCTCGGAAATGGATGTATCTTGTCGTAGAAATGGATGTATCTAGACGTATTTTAGTTCTAGATACATCCATTTCCGAGACAAGTAATTCCGAACGGAGGGAGTACTACCTTCGTCTAGGTGAATAAGTCATTCGCGTAGTTCTAGGTCGACGATTTAACTATCTAAATATGTATTACATGTGACAAAAAACATGTAGTTAGAAACTACATCCGTGTGAAATCTAGTGATATACTTTTCATGACATATAACACATATTTAATTCCTCAAATCGATGATCTAGAACTACGTCAATGACTTATTCATCTAGACGGAGGTAGTACTATACGGCTTTGTTGTGGAAAACATCATCTATTGGTATACTCCCTCCGTCCCGAAATTCATGTCGCAATGGCGTGTTTCCAGAAAACCCCTCGCCAAACTCCTGACACAACCCGCGCTGCTCGTCGTCTCCAAACGACAAAACACCGCACCCTGACATAGGCGCATGGACGCCGAGCTCCCTGGTTGAGGTTCGCCGCTCTGCTCCCCTGCTCTCCCGCGCATTCTCCGCCTCCACCGCTCCCTTCTCGCTCGCGCAGCTTCCCCGCCCCTTTCGCCTGCCTCCCGCGGCTCCCCTCTTTCACCCTAAAAATCAGTTCTTCTTCCTCCTGCTGCGTGTCCTGCTCGCGCGCGGCGACGACACGTCCTCCTCGTTGCCTCTGTTGCGTGTCCATTTCTGGCAGGAAGAAGTGGCTCGCGTTGCGTCTGCGCGACCTCGCGTGCGTGTCGGCCGCCGCGTCACGGTCCATGCGCCGGTCGCCGCCTCGGCTGTGCGTCCATCCGCAGAGGAGGAGGGGGATTCCGTTTGCCGCCAATACGTCCTCGGTAGACTGCTTCGTCGTAAGTCCCTCCTCTCCCGCCTGATGCGCCGTCAAGGCTTCCATTTGAAACATGTTCAGCAATTGACATAAGTTCAGAAATGTTCAGGCTTTGAATGTTGAGTCTTTGCTAAAGCAATTCAGATGTCTGGGCTTGATCTTGGAGTAGAAAATCTACTGTAAATTCAGATCTTTACAAATCCAAAGAGTTCAGATGTTTACTGGATTCAGTTTGAAATGACCCTTGTTCAGCAGCAACAACCCAAAATTTTGTCTGGCAAGTGAACTTTAGTAGTCTGGATTCAGTTAGCATTCTAATCTAAAACGTCTAATAAGGGAATTGTTTTGTGATGTCCTTGTTTTGCACACCCCCGGGAATGATTTTAATTTTCTTGGAGATGTTGAACCGCAGCAGTGTGGCATCAATGTGCCATTTTGGGGCGCTTGCATTTTACGTACTTCAGTCTGCAATGTGTTGGAGGGAGTGATGATTCATTTACTACCATGATTAGCAATGGCATTTCATTGTAGCTACTTGATAGGTTCATCATGACAAGATGACGAGATGAGAATGCCTCTCCCTTTCCTAGATCAGCCTCATTGTTACTGGATATGCTCAATTAATTTGCTTGAATTATCAAAATTACTGTCAGAACCATTGTATGCTTTGATGTTATATGTCCCATTTTGAAATTTAAAACTACACACACCGTCAAAATGACAAGATGTTATAGTGTTGTCAAAACCACACACACAAACACATTATATGCCTGAACTATCTTGTTTTGATTCTGTTTCAAATAGAAATGCCCTACATTTTCTGCCCATCTCCAGAGTTCCAAACACTTCATCCATCCATAATAGAACAACAAGTCCGGGAAACTCTTCCATAACATCACAACAAGTCCAGAAATTGTGTTGTTAGTTAGGGCCTGTTCTGATCTCCTCCCACTCCGAACTTCACCAATTTTCGGCCCGAAGCCCACCCGAACGAGATAACTCCAAGAAGCTGAAATTCAGGAAGCGGTCATGGGCTCTAGTTCATTTTCGTGGAGCGAGGGATTCCCAGCTCCACGTTTTTCTGAATCTGGAGTTCGAGTTTTTTACGCCTGTAATGCCACCGCCAAGAAAACGCTTCGACCAGATCCTCCTCGCTAGATCCCGCACGCACCCTGAAAGGATCGATATGGTTGACTAGAGGGGGGGTGAATATGCAACTAACGATTTTTAGCTTTTCTTAACCACTTAAAATTAAGCGACAAAATAAGTTGTCTAGATATTCTACCAGGATGACAACTAGGATAAAGAAGGACAACAACTACACATGCATGCTATAGACGTTGAACAAGTAAAGCATGCAAAAATAAAGGTAAGAAATAACCACACGTGGAACCGGTGGAGACGAGGATGTGTTTCCGAAGTTCCTTCCCTTTGAGGGGAAGTACGTCTCCGTTGGAGCGGTGTGGAGGCACAATGCTCCCCAAGAAGCCACTAGGGCCACCGTATTCTCCTCACGCCCTCACACGATGCAAGGTGCCGTGATTCCACTAGTGGTGCCCTTGAAGGCGGCAACCGAACCTTTACAAACAAGGTTGGGGCTATCTCCACAACTTGGAGGCTCCCAACAAACCACGAAGCTTCACCACAATGGAATATGGCTTCGAGGTGACCTCAACCGTCTAGGGTGCTCAAACACCCAAGAGTAACAAGATCCGCAAGGGATTAGTGGGGAGAATCAAATATCTCTTGGTGGAAGTGTAGATCGATGCCTCCTCAAGCAATCCCGAGCAAATCAACAAGTTTGATTGGCTAGGGAGAGAGATCGGGCGGAAATGGACCTTTCGGAACAACAATGGAGTAGTGGGGGAAGAGGTAAGTCTTCTTGGAGAAGAAGACCCCCTATATATAGTGGGGGGACAAATCCAACCGTTATTGGAGGTTTCAGCCCGCAGAGAGCGGTAGTACCGCGCATGAGTTGCGGTACTATCGCTGGCTGAGCGGTACTACCGCTTGGGAAGCGGTACTACAGCATAGGCAAAAGATTGCAACATGATTGACAACCACGGATGAAATAAATTACATCCGTGGCTACATCCGCAGGGAAAACGGTAGTAGCAAAACGTGACATGGTACTACCGCTTAAGTTAAGCGGTACTACCGCGTTGTATGCGGAAGTAAAATATTACTTCCGCATCCACTTCTGTACTTAGACTCAGCGCCTGGGCCAGATACACGGTACTACCGCTCTGGGGACGCGGTACTACCATGGGAGCGGTACTACCGTGTCGGCAGGCGGTACTACCGTGTAACTGCGCGGTACTACCGCTTGGTTGAGCGGTACTACCGCTTGCCAGGCAGTTGATCAGTTAAGAAGCCACAGTTTTGCATAAACGAAAAATAACCGGTTGGACCTCCAGAGAAGCAAGGAAAGGTGGTGAGGGAGAAGGATGTGTACGTGTTGATTCTACCCAATCCTTTCCGACGCGGACCCCCTCTTAATAGTACGGCTTTCCTATTACTCAAAGCCACCGACAGGGAGCAAAAAGAAAACACCGTCCTTCATAGAATCCGAGGGGCAAGCAATCGTCTTGTGCCATAAGGGAGATATACCTGTATGAGCTTAGAGCACACGATTAGTCCGCAAATGTATTGTCATCAATCACCAAAACTACTTAGGGAGAAATATGCCCTTATAATCTCCCCCTTTTTGGTGTATTGATGACAACACAAGATTTGCTCAGAGAAGAAATAATAGAGTATGCAATACAAGCCCAAGAGTATAGGTGAGCTCCCCCTGGATGTGTGCCTTCACACGATTGTGCTTTGGACTGCACAACACACATACTAGGTATAGTGCTCCCCTATAATCTACACACGAGATACTCTATATAACACTAACTGCACTGGATAAACATTAAAGACATAATAATAAGTTCAACGATAACGGGGCATATGTCTTACACCATATGATAGTCTCACGCACACGACACAAACACGCAAATAAACCAGAGTTCAACGAAAAAACACACGAACAGGCACAAGACGGCAGATCACTCTCCCCCTTTGTCATCGAGACACCACAAAGGGGAAAAGAGGACACGAAGACGGGTGGCAGCCCGGGAGAAGCTCAGTCGTCATACTCATCATCAAACCCCTGCTGCTCCTCCTGATACTCATCATCAGATCCCTGCTGCTCTGGCTGATACTCCTCATCAGACTCTGACCACTTGTACCCCTGGCGAGCCATCCAGGTAGCCTCAGGTGTGATGTTGTCCTCAGATCCATTGGAAACCTCCTCTCCATACAAAGCCAGAATCTTCTTGTCACGCTGACATGTCTTCTTGTCAGTCACATGAGCACGGTATTGCCCCTTAGCCTGCATGCAGAAGAGGGCCTTCATCTTCTGCTGAAGCCTTTTAGCCCAAGAAGGCTTCTCCACTGCAGAGGAAGAAGAAGGGGCAAATCTGCCAGAGCGGACATCAGCAGTCTCCTCCACAGGCTCATCCTCAGTGCCCATCTGGGCAGCAGCAGCCTGAGCACGTGTAGTGGTGTTGGCCCAACGAGTCTTGACGCGAAGCCGGATAGGATCATGGCGGTAGCAGTCAGCCTCGAACTCCTCCTCTGGGTACAACTTCTCCCAAGTCTTAGAGATTAGCAAAAATAAGTAAGGACCATAGATGGGTACCTTGCGAGAGTAGATGGCAAACCGGAGCTCATTCCACATGATGTGGGAAATGTCAAGCGGTGCAGCCTGGGCTGAGCGAGCCTCTTGACACATCAGAAGCATATCAACCAGATAGGCATGGACCTTGTCCTTATCGCCAACACGAGGGAACAGAGTGTTGCGAAAGATCCGATACATGATGTCCAAGAAGGGGTTCAACACCCAAGTCGTTTTGCCACTAGCAAGAGTCTTTTCCTCATAAAATGGAAGCAGTTTGTCTTTGTTTGCTGATTCAGGATTGGCGTGAGGCCAAAAACCAATTGGGGTATGGAGACCCTCATCAGGAAGCTGAAGAAGATCCATGAACTCCTTCCAAGTAGAGGTCATCTTGTGACCATTGGCCATCCAAGTCATGGGGCGATCCTCCTTGGCTTGGAAATTGACAGAGGCATAGAACTGCGCAATAATCTCAAGGTCAAAGTCGTTCTGGAAGGTCATGATGTGCTCCAGACCCAACTGCTCGATCAAGTCAAGGGCTTCTGCAAAGTATGCCCGGTTCTTGTCCTTCCTCATGTGCTCCACATCCACCCAGTGAGCATCCACATAAAGATTGGCCTTGGTCTTGAGCACCTCATGATAGATGCGAAACTGCTGCTTGGTCCAGAAGATATCATCTCCAGGAAAGTGCTCACGGGGTTCTCCATACGGGTTGATCTTCCTTCGAGACATGAACTCAGTAGCAGGCATCTCCTCCATAGACATTGAGGATTCCTTACGTTTGTTGGCTGAAGTCTTGTACCGGCGCTGGGGATTGGAGCCCTCTGGCACATCACTTGGGGTACGCAGGCGCTTGGAACCGGTGTCGCGGACAGGGTTGGTACGACGACCCTCAAAACCGGAGCCACCACCTAAAAACACAAACACAAGACCACAACAACACAAACACAAGAAGAATCAATGCCAAAGCCTCGAAAGACGCAAGAAACCAGGAGAAATAGGAAACAGATCATGCTACGAAGAAAATATGACACAAGCGGTAGTACTGCTGACCCTTGCGGAAGTAAAAAATTAGTACCGCAGGGTAAGCGATAGTACCGCATGTCACATGTGGTAGTACCGCATACGCTGCGGTAGTAATATTTTACTTCCGCCAGAAGAGGCAAAACTAAAAAATTAGTACCGCAGGGCAAGCGGTAGTACCGTAGGTGGATGCGGTAGTACCGCGTACACTGCGATAGTAATATTTTACTTCCGTCAAAGGGGCGGAACTAAAAACTTAGTGCTGCATGCGGAGCGGTAGTACCGCATTGAGTCGCGGTAGTACCGCTCGGCAAGCAGTACTAAATTTTTACTTCCGCCCGAAGGGGCGGAACTAAAAACTTAGTGCTGCATGCGGAGCGGTAGTACCGCATTGGGTCGCGGTAGTACCGCTCGGCAAGCAGTACTAAATTGTTACTTCCGCCCGAGCGGTAGTACCGCTGAGGACAGCGGTAGTACCGCTCAGGTCAGATCAGATCTGGATTACATCGTGCGGTAGTACCGCGGTTCTCCAGCGGTAGTACCGCACGAAACAGATCTGAGAAGAGCAGATCTAGAAACTACCAACAAGATCGACACACGGTACTACGGCTGATCATAGTAACTTCGTAGCAACAGCTCTAATCATATTTCTAGTGCACAAACACTCTCCCACATCCTAAGCATCCATGGATAAGATCACGAAGAACACAAGAACACTAAGCATCTCCCCTAACCCTAAAAACTTAGGCGAGGCAAAAAGAAGGGGGGAAACGGGGAGAAATCTGCATCCATGGCAAGAGGACGTGGTGGGGATCGATTCCACCGGTCGAAAAGCGAGAAGAGTGGCCGAGGGAGGAGATCCGGCGAGGTCCTCCGGCGGCGTTCTTGAGAGAGAGAGAGACAGGGACGATGTGGGGGTTAGGAGTGAATGGGTATGGGGAAGATGGAACTCCTCCTGCCAGCTTATAACCCCCACACGTTCGGATGTATGCGGTAGTACCGTGGTCATCGCGGTAGTACCGCTCGCCGGGCGGTAGTACCGCCCTACCAGCGGCAGTAAAAAATTACTGCCGTGCTGGAGGTGCGGTAGTACCGTATGTCCTCCGCGGTAGTACCGTAACCAGTCACGGTAGTACCGCTCCCCCAAGAAAATGCACGAAAAAGGCAAGAGGCTTTAAGAACTAGAGAGAGTAAAAACACCATGTGCACAAGCAAAACAAGAAACACAAATTCCTCATAAGAGGGCGGTGGCCGAGGCCACCTATGTTTGAGTTTTATAGATATGGCACCGCGAAGAATTATCCTTGGGCCCATGATCAAAGCTCGACTTGAAGCATTTAAGCCAACTATGTATGGCAAATGAAAAAGTTTTGGTTAGTTTATGCATAATGGGGGGAGGAATAGTTCATTGAGAGAACAGTACTCCCCCTAAGTCCATGCCTACATATAGACAAGATAGCTATGTCGAGTGTGAGGAGTGTGTGCACAGATTCAAACCACATTGCTCAAATCAATGATATTTAGCTCATGCCTTAACTCGCGAAATCTTGCTTCATCCAGAGGCTTCGTGAAGATATCTGCAAGGTTATCATGAGTGTTGACGTAGTGAAGCTCGATTTCTCCTTGCCTTATGTGATCCCGGATGAAGTGATACCGAATCTCAATATGCTTCGTCTTGAAGTGTAGCACCGGGTTGAGAGAAATCTTGATGGCACTTTCATTGTCACACCAAAGAGGCACTTTGTCACAAGTGACACCGTAATCCTTTAAAGTTTGCCTCATCCATAAGAGTTGAGCACAGCAACTGCCAGCGGCCACATATTCTGCTTCGGTGGACGAGAGAGATACACAACTTTTCTTTTTGGAAGACCAACTAACAAGAGAGCAACCAAGAAATTGGCACCCTCCCGAGGTGGACTTCCTATCCACTTTGTCTCCCGCCCAGTCAGAATCAGAGAAACCAACAAGGTTGAAATTTGCTCCTCTTGGGTACCATAAGCCAAAGTTTGGGGTATGAGCCAAATATCGAAAGATTCGCTTGACGGCCACAAAGTGACTTTCCTTAGGTGAGGCTTGAAACCGTGCACAAATTCCCACACTCAACATAATATCCGGTCTAGATGCACAAAGGTAAAGCAAAGATCCGACCATAGAGCGATATACCTTTTGATCCACCGCTTTACCATTGGGATCAATGTCAAGTTGGCATTTGGTTGGCATTGGAGTAGTAGCCGGCTTGACATCACTAAGGTTGAACCTCTTGAGCATGTCTTGAGTATACTTGGATTGTTTGATGAAGATGCCTTCTCTTCGTTGTTTGATCTCAAATCCAAGGAAGTACTTCAACTCTCCCATCATGGACATCTCAAAATGTGTGGTCATGAGTGCAGCGAACTCATCATTGAAAGCTTTGTTAGGAGAACCAAAGATAATATCATCAACATATAGTTGGCATACAAACAACTACCCTTTGACCTTCTTAGTAAAAAGAGTGGGGTCGATTTTCCCAATTTCAAACCCACGATCTTGTAAGGTGCTCATACCACGCTCGTGGGGCTTGTTTAAGGCCATAGAGTGCCTTATCAAGTTGATACACATGATTGGGGAACTTAGGATCCTCGAACCCCAGGGGTTGTTTAACATACACCAACTCATTAATGGGACCATTAAGAAATGCACTTTTCACATCCATTTGTTGCAATTTAAAGTTATGATGGGAAGCATAGGCAAGCAACAAACGAATGGATTCAAGACGAGCAACGGGGGCAAAGGTTTCACCGTAGTCGATACCCTCGACTTGGGAGTAGCCTTGAGCCACCAGACGTGCCTTGTTGCGGATGACAATGCCATGGGCATCTTGCTTGTTCTTAAAGATCCATTTGGTTCCAATGACATTATGGTTCTCCTTTGGTCTTGGCACCAGGCGTCACACTTTGTTGCGCTCGAAGTTATTGAGTTCTTCATGCATGGCATTGAGCCAGTCAGGGTCTTCGAGCGCCTCATAGACCTTCTTAGGTTCAACAAAGGAGACAAAAGCTTGATGAGCACAATAGTTTGCTAATTGTCTACGAGTGCTTACCCCCCTTTTGATGCTTCCTAAAATGTTCTCGATGTGATGCTCGTTGGAAGCAAGCCTGGAGGCAACTTTTGCAGCACGACGCTCTAATTGCTCTTCAAGTGATAACTGAGGAGCATTGAGTTGATCATCTTGAGCGTCATCATGAGCAAGATCTTGATCTTGAGCTTCCTCTTGACCTTGATCTTGCTCGGGAGACTGAACTTGGCCTTGTGCATCAATTGGAGGTTCTTCACTAACTTGAGGTTGATCTTGCACTTGGCCTTGTTCATCAGGCTGAGGGACTTCATTTTGTTCTTCGGAAGCGTGTGGGTCTTGGGTTGGTGATGGTTCCACTTGAGTGGAACATTGTCCTTCTCCTTCGGCCACAAGGGGTTCCTCAACGGGTAGGATATATCCAACACCCATTCTTCTTATGTCTTGAGGAGGAATTTCATCACCTGCATCACAAGTACCACTTTGCTCCACTTGGGAGCCGTTATTTTCATCAAACTCTACGTTACTCGTCTCCTCTATGAGTCCAGTGAATTTGTTGAGGACACGGTAAGCATGAGAGTTTGTAGCATAACCAACAAATATGCCCTCATGAGCTCTAGATTCAATTTTAGACAAACGAACACCTTTCTTGAGAATGAAACACTTACACCTGAACACCCGGAAGTACTTGAGATTGGGCTTGTTACCGGTAAGAATCTCATACGGAGTTTTGTTCAAGCCTTTGCGGAGATAGAGACGATTTGACGCATGGCAAGCGGTGTTGATGGCTTCTGCCCAAAAGTTGTATGGAGAGTTGAATTCAGCCATCATGGTTCTTGCAGCATCTATTAAGGTTCGGTTCTTTCTCTCCGCAACACCGTTTTGTTGAGGGGTATACGGGGCGGCATACTGATGTTTGATCCCCTCATCACCAAGAAACTCATCCAAGGTGTAGTTCTTAAACTCGATGCCATTGTCACTTCCGATCATCAAAATCTTTGCTTCATGTTGTCGTTGAGCTTCATTTGCAAAGTTGATGACGGTTTGTTGGGTCTCACTCTTCTTCTTGAAGAAGTACACCCAGGTATATCTTGAGTAATCATCCACAACCACCAAGCAATATTTCCTACCCCCAAGACTATCAAAAGTGGGAGGCCCAAAGAGATCCATGTGGAGGAGCTCTAGAGGTCTCTTTGAATAGATGATAGTCGTGGGAGGGTGAGCCTTCTCATGTAATTTTCCTTCAATGCACGCCCTGCAAGCACGATCTTTGGCAAAGCTAACATTTGTTAGTCCTCGGATATGGTCCCCTTTGAGAAGACTTTGCAAAGATCTCATATTGACGTGGGCCAAACGGCGATGCCAAAGCCATCCCACATCAACTTTAGCCATTAGGCATGTCGCGACCTTAGTGGGTTGCTTCGAGAAGTTAACCACATAAAGACCGTTCTCGACATGCCCAACATAGGCTACTTTAAGAGTCTTGCTCCACAAGAGGGCCACAGAATCAATATCAAAGAATGTAGCAAAGCCCATGAGTGCAAGTTGGCGAACAGAAAGTAGATTGTATGCAAGGGACTCAACAAGCATGACTTTCTCGATCGTGAGATCATGAGAGACAACAACCTTGCCAAGTCCCAATACCTTAGAAGATGAAGCATCACCCCATTCGACGTTGGTGGCCATAGATGAACCGAGATGCACGTCCACCACCAAGTCTTTGCTTCCGTTCATATGATTTGTGGCTCCGCTATCGAGCAACCATGATCCCCCACCGGAAGCAAACCCCTACAATAGATTAATGCTTGGATTTAGGTACCCATTTGGTAATGGGTCCTTTGAGGTTAGTGACAAGGGCCTTAGGAACCCAAATGGACCATTCAATGTACTCATAAGAAGAACCAACAAATTTAGCAAACACATGGCCATCACTAGCACGACATAAAACATATGAAGGATTAAAATCGCCGGCCATGTTTGATGGTATGGTGGAGTTTTTCTTGACACCACCACTTTTCTTCTTGGTTGGCGTGCCCTCTCCTTCTTTCACAAAGGATTGTTGGAGAGGGAGTGGTTGCTTTGTCTTGTCATTCTTCTTCTTCTTGGGCTTAGGAGCAAACCCAATTCCTTCCTTTGCCACAACTTCCTTTTGATTGCTCAAAAGGGCGTTGAGGTTCTTCTCACCTTGTATGCAAGTCACAAGGCCTTTCTCAAGTCGCTTCTTTAGTTCGGCATTTTCTTCAACAAGATGCACATGCTCACAACATGGGTTAGTAGCATTTGCATTATCAATTAAAACCATGCGAGGAAAGATAGCCTTTTCCTTGGTTAGCGAAACTTGAAGTTGATCATGAGACTCCTTGAGAGTAGCATGCATTCCTTTCAAGGCCTTGTGAGCCCTGTCAAGTATGTCAAACTCCTCTTTGTGTTTAGCATGGTCAACCTCAAGTTTTGCCTTCTCGGAGTTAAGGACACGAGAGACAACTAAAGCATGATCAAGATCTTTCTTTAATTTAGCATGATCATCATTGTGTGACTCCTCAAGAGTCAAACGAAGACCACGCTCTTCCTCTAGGGCGTTAGAGAGATCCGATATCTCATCGGCATAGTCTCGACTATGCCCTTCCATTTTAGTAATGGTTTCCTCGTGAGCCTCGATAATGTCATTGGCCTCACCGAGTTGTTCCAAGAGAGCAACAAAATGCTTCTTGGGTTTGCCCTTGAGATTCTTTATGAACACATCAAATTCATTTTCTCCCTCCTTAATACCCTCACCCTCATCAATACAATTAGTCAATGAAGGGTTAGAAGAGATAGTAGTATTGATGTTTGGGGTTACCTTATTGGTGGCCTTGGCCATGAGACACTTGGCGGTGATGTTCTCGTTTGGTGAGTTGAAGAGAGATGAGTGCGGAGTGGTAGCAATTGCAATTGTGGCCATAGTGGTCACCTCATCGTCTTCATCATTGTCATCATCCTCCACATATTCTTCTTGAGCCACCAACACTTTCGGAGGAGTCTTCTTGATGAAGTTGTTCTTGTTGGGATAGGACTTTGACTTGTCCTTTCGAATAAGCTTGCCTCCAAAGTCTTCTCTCTTCTCATATGGGCAATCCGCAACGAAGTGACTTACATTTCCACAGTTGAAGCATGTCCTTACTCGTTGCTTCCCTTTGTTCCCACTGGAGTTGTTCCTGTTAAAGTTGGACCTTGAGTTCTTCTTGCCCCAGAATTGCCTTGAAGCAAGAGCCATGTGCTCGTGATAGGCATATTTGGTGTCCTCGGGGCAACACTCATCATCATCTTCCACTTCCTCCTCTTCCACACAAGCCTTGGCCTTCAGAGCAAGATTAGGCTTCTTGGATCGTTGAGCTCTTAGGACCGCATTGTCGGCGGTTACGTCAAGGATCCTCATGGCAACAAATTCATCCAACACTTCGTTTGAGGATAAAGTGTGGACGTCCGGTCTCTGACGAATGACATAGGACATGGCCTTATGATAGGGCATCATGGCCTTGAGGAACTTGCGCTTGATCCAATTGTCATCCGTATCCTTACTGCCATGATCTCGAAGAGACACTGCAAGAATAGTTAATCTTCTATAAAGTTCACGAGGATCTTCATCTTCGATCATAGCAAACTCATCAGCTTCATCTTGCACCACTTCATAGCTGGAGCGTTGAATACTTGTGCTTCCCTTGTACATTGTGCCAACATGCTCCCATGCTTCCTTGGCCACAGTGAAGGGACGAAGGTGAGCAATGTCTTCAGGAGGGATGGAATCTTGAAGAATGCAAAGTGCGGACTCGTTGAACTGATGATCGGCAGTTTCTCTTGGAGTCATGTTGTCGGGATCATACGGATAAAAACCTTGCTCAATGATTCTCCAAAGGTTAGTGGAACAATGATTAATATGACGTTTTAAACGAAACACCCAAGTAGCAAAATCAGTATTTTTAACAAACTTGGGAGGGGGCCCAACAGAATTTAAATGCGGTGTGGGAACGGGTCCTCCATAGTGAGTAGGAGGAGCAGATTGGGCAAATTTCCCACTCCCATTCTTAGTGACCGGGGCTTGCTCACTACTAGCTTCTCCCTTGTCGGGATTAGCCTCCGACACGTTGGTAGCGGACAACGGTGAGGTGGATAATTTAAGCCCCTCAAGCATTTCTTTAAACATGCCTTTGACCTCGCTCGCTAGTGATTCTTTCAATGTGGTCAAGGCCACATTGAACTCCTCACGAGTGACCGAGGCTCCCCCATCTGACGTAGGCAAGGACGGATTTCCACCGGAATGGTCCTCCGTCTCGACTACGTTGTCAACCATACTCTTCGGACGGTAAAGTCCTTAAAAAGAGATGAGGCTCTGATACCAATTGAAAGGATCGATATGGTTGACTAGAGGGGGGGGGGTGAATAGGCAACTAACAATTTTTAGCTTTTCTTAACCACTTAAAATTAAGCGACAAAATAAGTTGTCTAGATATTCTACCAGGATGACAACTAGGATAAAGAAGGACAACAACTACACATGCATGCTATAGACGTTGAACAAGTAAAGCATGCAAAACTAAAGGTAAGAAATAACCACACGTGGAACCGGTGGAGACGAGGATGTGTTTCCGAAGTTCGGTGGAGACGAGGATGTGTTTCCGAAGTTCCTTCCCTTTGAGGGGAAGTACGTCTCCGTTGGAGCGGTGTGGAGGCAGAATGCTCCCCAAGAAGCCACTAGGGCCACCGTATTCTCCTCACGCCCTCACACGATGCAAGGTGCCGTGATTCCACTAGTGGTGCCCTTGAAGGCGGCAACCGAACCTTTACAAACAAGGTTGGGGCTATCTCCACAACTTGAAGGCTCCCAACAAACCACGAAGCTTCACCACAATGGAATATGGCTTCGAGGTGACCTCAACCGTCTAGGGTGCTCAAACACCCAAGAGTAACAAGATCCGCAAGGGATTAGTGGGGAGAATCAAATATCTCTTGGTGGAAGTGTAGATCGATGCCTCCTCAAGCAATCCCGAGCAAATCAACAAGTTTGATTTGCTAGGGAGAGAGATCGGGCGGAAATGGACCTTTCGGAGCAACAATGGAGTAGCGGGGGAAGAGGTAAGTCTTCTTGGAGAAGAAGACCCCCTATATATAGTGGGGGGACAAATCCAACCGTTATTGGAGGTTTCAGCCCGCAGAGAGCGGTAGTACCGCGCATGAGTTTCGGTACTACCGCTGGCTGAGCGGTACTACCGCTTGGGAAGCGGTACTACCGCATACGCAAAAGATTGCGACATGATTGACAACCACGGATGAAATAAATTACATCCGTGGCTACATCCGCAGGGAAAACGATAGTAGCAAAACGCGACACGGTACTACCGCTTAAGTTAAGCGGTACTACCGCGTTGTATGCGGAAGTAAAATATTACTTCCGCATCCACTTCTGTACTTAGACTCAGCGCCTGGGCCAGATACACGGTACTACCGCTCTGGGGACGCGGTACTACCGTGGGAGCGGTACTACCGTGTCGGCAGGCGGTACTACCGTGTAACTGCGCGGTACTACCGCTTGGTTGAGCGGTACTACCGCTTGCCAGGCAGTTGATCAGTTAAGAAGCCACAGTTTTGCATAAACGAAAAATAACCGGTTGGACCTCCAGAGAAGCAAGGAAAGGTGGTGAGGGAGAAGGATGTGTACGTGTTGATTCTACCCAATCCTTTCCGACGCGGACCCCCTCTTAATAGTACGGCTTTCCTATTACTCAAAGCCACCGACAGGGAGCAAAAAGAAAACACCGTCCTTCATAGAATCCGAGGGGCAAGCAATCGTCTTGTGCCATAAGGGAGATATACATGTATGAGCTTAGAGCACACGATCAGTCCGCAAATGTATTGTCATCAATCACCAAAACTACTTAGGGAGAAATATGCCCTTACACACCCGCTCGCCCACTTCTCCCCTCTTCCTCGTCTTCTCCTCTCAAACCCTAACAGCGCCGCTCCCGCCGCCACGCCCTACTGCCCCCGTCACCGACCGAAACCCGTCCTCCGCTTACAGATCCGACCATCTCAGGTTGATTCCCGCCGGATCCCATCCTCGGCGCCGCTGGTCGTGCTGGGTAGAAGGAGCTGCGACCCCATGCCTCGGAGGAGCTAGCCCTGACGCCATTGACCTGTGTGAAGTTCGGCCCAGTATGGGCTCCTTCCAGCCGGCCCAAGGTGGCAAGAAGAAGGCCTTCAGCGTTCCAGCTGGGCTACCGACTCAACCAGGCGCAGGAAGAAGCCGCCTCGCTCCAGAACGGTTTTTAGCTCGCCACCAGAAGTAAGAAGTCACCTTAGAAGCTAGATATGAGAAGTTTTGGAGAAGCTGGGGAGTTTTAGAACAGGCCCTTAGGGACTGAAGAAAATGTGTTTTTAAATTTCTTCAATGTAGATCCAGTAGAACAAATTGGGTAGGCAAAAAAATTAACTGTAGATCCAGTAGAAAAAAATTGTTCACTAGACTAAAGAAATTGTGTTGGCAAATTATCCTGCCATCATTGCTGCATCACTGTGATTCACTGTAGAACAAATTGCTGCATCATTGAACTATGAACTCTGAAATTAGTACTGCCTCATAATTCAGTTACAAAATAATTAAGGACTACTGAAAATTCAGTTACTGTCAACTGAATTTGACATTATAATTTATACTATGAACTGAACACTAACATTTTTACATCAAATTAGGACTGCACAAACACTTTAACAGTTCTGAACATTTTTCGCAAGATGAAGCTCTTGATCTTACAGTAAATATTCAAGTTAGGACTACACTTTTAAAGTTCAAGATACTCATGTAAATTAAACCTCGAATTGCAGAGTTTTTGTTTTCAGTTAACTGAAATTACACCAAAGAATTTCGGTTAAAAGATGTCCTTAAGTTTAGTCATGTTGTATTGTACCCCATGTTGTTGTTGTTGTTGTTGTTGTTGTTGTTGTTGTTGTTGTTGTTGTTGTTGTTGTT
>LR738714.1:273457178-273507361 GCA_902687465.1 Secale cereale | reverse complement strand
TATGCCTTCACATGCCAAAGATGCCTTGTGATGGTACCGTCTTGTGAATCCTTCAAAATGGAAGAACATGACAAACACTCGGAAAAACAAATGAGGTTAGCCATAATGCAAAACCTAGCATTCGTGTGGGAAAATACCCAACAAGTGCTTGCATCATTCTTATCATAAGAAAGTACAAGGGTGTGGTGCATGGTATGTAGGCATAAGATGCGAGAACAACCAAGTGCAATAGGCTCAATCAAGCAAGTATGCATCACAAGAAGGGTGTCAAAGTCTCCAATATCAATAGGCATAGCATGGTTGCACTCAATAAAAGGGAATGTGAGAGATGCAACGAATGGAGACAAGTGACAATGATCAATGTGAATCATGTGAATGGCATGAACATATATGTCATCAACCCAAGAAAGCAAGTAAGAGTCGAACATGGGTGATGCAATATAGCAAGCAAGCATAGCAATCAAGTCAAACAAGCTAGTAGTGCGAAGATGCAACGTACTAGAGGTAATCATGGCAAGCATGTCATGTGTACAAATAGTGAGCATACGTGATGCACATGGCATAGCACAAGCATGAAAGCAAGATATGAGCAAAATAGCATCAATGTGTTGATGAGAGGCCATATGGAAATAGCAACGGGATATCATGACTCTCCCAACATAAGAATCGACAATAGCATGGGGCACAAAGAAATCATGGTAGTAGCTACAAGTATCTCCACCAAGCATGCAAATACACATAGGAGTATCATAATGGTGAATCATGGGTAATTGCAAGCAAGGGTCACAATTGCATGGCAAAATCATAGCAAGAGGCATAATATGCAAAGTGAACACGGTAGTATGGGCATAATGTGACAAGTGGCAAATAGCCCATAGTCGTGTGAGAGCGAAGTAAAAGAGATGCGCGTAGTGGTTGCGCGAAGAGAGCGGTGGTAGGGACAATCCACGGGATCCCAAATCGTCATTGCTCTCAAGAGCTCGTTTTGTCAACTCATGGGATTGTGAGGTTGACAAATGTTCATGAGTACCTACACAAAACAAAGACAAAGGAAAAATTGTGTGTGCGTGGTATATGTACACATCATCCATCATGATGCGCACGTGCATGTGTTGGTTAGCACAAAATAGCCAATGCTCAAATAAATGAGATGCGTGATATAGAAACATGTCATCCATCATGAGAGGTTTGTTGTTATATATAGCATAATGGAGACTCGAATTGTGTAATGCATCAGAAGAAATATGGGCATTGTTATTCATGGAATGCATATGGTGCACACAATCATGGTAATCATGCAAGGTATGGAATGCATCAAGATCTCCTAGTATGTACGAGGAAACTATGGGGGTCTCCTCATGAGCATCAATGGAAACATCACATGGAGAATATTGACAACATCCAAAGCAAAGCATATTTGGCACAATGTGTTCATGGCATGGCATAGTAGATGAATTGCGCAAATTATGTAAAGGGAGCATGGCAATATCATCGCAAGAGAAACACAAGCCAATGACCATCATCTTGTCATCTATGCCACAAGTGCAAATAGTATTTACTATAATTTGGCATGCATAGTTACTATGTTGAGATTGAAATGATGCAATATGGGAGATCTCACTCATAGCATATGACAAGTTTAAAGGGTTGTCGAACATGATGTGACCAAAAGAATTTTCACATGATATCCTATGGAGCATAGCATCACAACTAGGCAACTCAACATGCTCATCATCATATTCATCATAAATGGGTAAGTCATGACATGAAGAATTTGCACTAGCATGATGCATGGAGATAGGTGTGTCAACATCATGCAAGCAATCATTCTCAAGATAGTCCACAAGTGGGACGAAAGAAGCACCATCACCTATGTTACCTTTAGAGCTCCGCTCATGTGTTGTAGGTGAGGTTGCAACTTGATGGTACCATGTGGGGGTGCATCTTCTTCCACCATGGCCATCGGGTTTTCCATTGGCGGGATGGACTCGTCGAGGATTGGCGCGTCGTCATGTAGGAGACCTAGCACCAAAGAAAACACACTCGGAGTAGAGGTTAAGTCGTTAGAAATCATAGTGGCCTCAAATGCCCTCTCAACTACCTCACTCACTAAGTGGTGTGGCTCCCTCACTTCCTCTTGGATGCTCTCACTCATATGGTTGGTGGAGTCACTCAAATGGTTCTCAACCTCACATATGATGTGTGGCATGCTCTCATGTGTGGGGATAGTGGTGATCACTCTCGTCCTCTCAAAAGAAATGCTCTCAATCTCACATATGGTGGAGTCACTCATGTCACTCATATGGTGGTGTCTCTCCTCACATGGAAATTGGGCCATCTCATGATATATGGGTGTCAGAGAGATGTAGGTGCAAACGTCTCCAAACTCAACTCCTTTCGTCGCCTCATCCATAACGCCTCCAAAGGTGAATGCCATAGGGTGTGGCAAATCATCACTCTCCTCCGAGACCAAAGGAAATGTCTCATGTGCGCTCGCGTAGCTTGACTCGGAGTAGTCGTCATATTTGGGCGCCGTCTTCATGTTGTTGAAGAGGTTCATGCTCGTTGCCGTAGTTGAAGGGGATGGCCCTTGATCGACCATCTTGTCGCCGTCTTGATGTGGGGAGCTTCCGAAGATGGAAGTGTCTCCCTCGCTCGCAGGTGGTCGACTTGTAGTTGGAGATGTCGATGTAGGCGAACTCATGGGAAGTAGGCAAAGATGCCGTACGTCCGAAGGCGAAGATGCCTTGATAGCACTTGGCGAAGATGCCGAAGTGGTGGTTGTAGCCGTAGCTCCATCTTGGGTGTGCTTGTCTCGCGATCTTCTCTTTTGCTCTTGAAGCTTGGCCTTGGCGTGATGTAGAGCTTCTTCGGACTTGTAGATATGCGCTTGTCGAGCATCTTCATGATGATGATGTCGTTGTCGTGCTTGAGCTCTTGGTAGATGTCATTCGTCGTTGTTGTGCACATGATGCTTGGAGGTGACCTGCCCTTCATGACGATGTCGATGGTCGCCATGGCGGTGTGGACGTGGAAGATTTGCACTTGCATCATGTTTGCGCTCCGAAGACTTGTGACTTGAACATCGCCGCCGAGAGGATGACGAAGGGGAAGAAGATTTGTAATCGACCACCAAGTGTCGGAGCTCCGCCATTTGTTTGTTGAAGGAGTCGCACATGTCGTCGAAGGAAGCCATTGTCCTTATCTTGGAGTGTCGTAGTTCGATGGCGATGTTGCCCAAGCACTCTTGCATTTCTCGTTGTAGTCCGATGGTTTTCGCGTGGATTTCCTTGTTCGCGCCGTCAATGTCGAAGACCGGAGATGAAATGCCTTGCCTATCCATCACAAGACGCTAGCAAGTATGAGTGGGAGAAAGAGAAGAACTATACCAAATGTACCTTGACCGATGTTGAAGATGGATCAATGATCACTCAAATGTGGAACAAGGAAATAGCACAATTGGTACCAATTCTTGTCGGTTTCTCACACCTACACAAGTAAAGCTTATGGTGGAGCTCGCTGAGGATAGTGGCACAAAAAATTGATGTGAAATGTTAGCAAGAGTCAATAAAGTTGAAAAAGATTCACAAATTCGCAAGTGAAACAAGTAGACCAATAGCAATATGGGTGGCACACGGAAACACACACACGGATAGATAGATGGGGTCGTGCAACCAAGGAATGAGCCAAAATGTGGAATCCACGAAAATGCTCGTGTTGCACAACACTAGAGAGACGCTAGCGCGATTGCACAATAGGCGGATACGAACTTGTGCACAACCTACTAAGCAAAATGCAACGACTTCTATCCCATGTATGCTATATGTATGGTATTCCGGTGGTATGATCCAAAATGATCGAGTATGACAATCTTAATGTAGTATGATGCTATGGTTCTTGCTTAAAAGCTCTTTGCGTATCTTTTTCTTTGTGCTTAAAAGCTTGTTTGGCTCTTTCTCTTTTGAGCTCTTTTCTCATGCAAAACTTCACGAACCAAGATAGCAATTGAGTATATGCGATGACAACCTTGTGTCACAAGAGATGATACCAAGATATGCACCACGATGATATGGTATGTATGATATGGGAAGTATGATCACTAATGTGCACAAGTCACGTTGCCGGCAATACTCAAATGGCTAGTCTCGATAGGTAGGTGACGCAAAAATGGGCTAGGGGTTAACAATGCAATTGCAAGGGAATATACAATGATGTCGTCGAAGTTACCGTCCGTGTCGATGATGAGAGGTGGTGCTCTTGATGTAGACCCGTTCCTAATTAGCCGAAACACCTTAGGAAACGGAAAAACCACAACTCAAAATCTCAAGGACAAATGTCAAATGGTGGTAGCGGACAAGCGGTGGTGGTTGCGGAATTGTTGGTGGAAACCCGGTCAAAATGGGTTATGGTGGTGGAAGTGTAAGATGAGCTATACACGGTGTCAGAGTTGAAGTCACGATCCCTAAGTAGCCGAAACACCTTAGGAGACACAAGCCACAACTCAAACAAGCTCGAACAAAATTGGGTTAAGTTTGGTTGGCTATGTATAATGGGCAATGGGTATGCGGAAGTGGTGGTGGTGGTTGATGAAGAAGCAATGGTCCCTAAGTAGCCTAAACACCTTAGGAGACTCAAATCACTACTCAAGCAACCACAAATGGTATGGGAACAAAATTGGTTAGGTTGCGGAAGTCGGTGGTGGTTATGCAGATGATATGGTGGAAGCCCTAGGCAAAGATGCCAAAATCCACAAAATATGATGGAGTCAAATGATGATGGTGGTATTTTTGTGTTATGGGTGATGTCAAGAGCTTCAAAACGAGCTCAAGAACGTCGAAATCGGAGTTCGGATGAATTAGTTATGGACAAAACGGTGAAACACGGGTGGCTGAAATCCCAGGGGTCGGACATCCGGGGTGGAGCCCGGATTTCCGGGGCCTGATGTCCAGAAACTTGCGCGATTTTGCCCTCCAGGAGCCGGATGTCCGGCCCGATGGCCCGGATGTCCGGCCAGTGGCCCGGATGTCCGGCCCGAAGATTCCAGATCTGAATCGGGACAAACTTTTCGAATTGGGGGCGGAAATTGATGATTTGGGGCTCAAAATTTGAGAGATTTTGTGGAGGAAAGATGGGGAAACTTGGGGAAATGCTAGATCCACTTGAAACCAAGCAAATCCACGGATCAAAATCAACAAAACATCATCTAACCAACAGATCACAAAAAAATTTGGGGCTTTTTTTGGTGATGAATTTTTGAATTTAGGGAAGAACACAACAAAACAAGGCTAGAAAACGGTGGGGAGGCTCCAAATTCGTGAGAAACCGTGGCTCTTGATACCATATGATCAGTAAACTAGGTGGGGGGCTCCAATTTCGTGAGAAACCATGGCTCTTGATACCATATGATGTAGGGTGGAACCCTAGGTGGCCGATCTTTCACGAAATGGAGTGGATCCCATGAAGAACACGAAGAACACGAGAGGGAACACGAGGGGAAACACGAGAGAATCACTCAAACCAACAAGAACAAGTCACACATATGCTAGATCCTCGAAACACAAAGAGATACAAGATCCATGATCAACAAGGGACGATACAAGTAGCGATAGTCTTCTCCGTGAGGAGGTCTTGGTATCCCGTAGGATCTTCTCCGCAGAGGTCTTGAATCCGTGTGGATCTTCTCCGTGGAGGGGCCGCAGTCACTCACAAGGAGATGAACCACTAGTGGATGAGCAAAGCTCTATCTCAAATGAGCTAAACCTAAGCTAACCCTCAAATGGAGGAGGGGGAGGAGTATATATAGTCTAGGTCCACGAAGGGGTAAGTGGGAGAGGGATACATGGGCCTCAGGCCCGTCTCTGCGCGCAGGCAGGCGCCGGATGTCCGGGCCGGGGGCCGGATGTCCGGCGGCTCGCGAGGAGCCGGATGTCCGGGCCTCTCGCCGGATGTCCGGGCTGAGCGTGGCCGGCTTCGGTTCCCTTCTGTGATGAGGGGCCGGATTTCCGGCGAAGGGGCCGGATGTCCGGGGCTTCGAGTGGAGCCGAATCTCCGCGGCATGGGGCCGGATGTCCGGGCTTGCGGTGCTCCCCTCTGTGAAGGGGCGCCGGATGTCCGGGCTTGGGGGCCGGATGTCCGGGGCCTGTAGATGCTGGCCCTTCTTCCTTCCCTCTCGCGCTCACTTGGCCTTGGTCCTTGGGCTCTCCATGGGTGTTCCTGAGCATGCACAAGGTCCGTGCTTAAAGTAGCATCCATGTCTTGCGAGAAAGGAAAGGGAAAGCGTCGAGGAACGGGATCACCTTGCGTCCAAATGGTGTACATGGGGATGAGCGAAGGATGCTCCGCATCACATTCTGACTGGGAAAGCATCCTAGTTCGCATGTTCGTCTCCAAAGAACTCTTCTTCGAATTCCTGCTCTTCCATGCCTGACCAATTAAATAACTAGTGGCAAGCCAATGAGTACTTTGAATGTACTCGCAAGCAACCCATGATTTGGTTCAAAGTAACAATGCAAGTTGTACAACAATAAGCAACCTAGCTTCAAGCTAGATGAGGTGTTCTACCAGCTTGTGAGACATGCATCAATGAACTTGGGTAACCTTGAGGACAGGTTACAGATATCAACATAAATAGAGTTTGAATTAGTACTAGCTCATTCAACACGTCAAGTCACCACCTTGACTCAAATAGTTCTCTTCCACACACATATGCACTGAGATTGTAAGACATAGTTTAAGTAGCACCTCCCAACTGTCCATGACCGTGGACACGGCTATTCGAATAGTTTGACACTCTGCAGAGGTTGAGCACTTTACCCACAAGATCTGGGAAGCTTTCGTGTCATCCATGATCCCGCAGTACCTCAAGTACTCGGGGGAAGCACCCGATCATTACCTTTCCCCAGACGATACTAACATATGGTCCACTCGTTGGTGCACAACCCTCGTGTATAAGTAAAGGATCGTGGGACTCTGCCCTTTTCGCATTATCACGTATACATGAAGGGACCAATGGTGTGTCCGGTGCCCTGTGAAAACAGTCATGGCCGCCTATCCAAGCACGACCCCGTCCCGAGAGTGACCTCAAGTCACCCCCGTCACTAGTAATGCAGGCACCATGCTAGTATCAGCCTAAGTAATAAATAATGCCCCGTCGCATAAAGGGGTAGAGTGGTTGCACATGTTTTGTTGGGTCGGTAATCACACATAAATCTAATCCATCATTTTACACACACTCCAAAAGCTCTCTTCGGTACACCACTTATTCCTCAAGTGGTGACCTTAGTTCAACATCACCCAAGGGCATTAGGGCACCCAATGGGGTTTTCGAAAGAGTGTAACCATGAAGAGTTCATGGTACACATGCAGCATTATGCATCAACTAGTCTTTTGACATTGCATTTATGAACAAGGTAAAGTCATGAGTAGGGGTATGCATCATGTGGTGGTTCACAACAAGTTCACCACCGCCATATTTCATCATCATGCAATCGGAAAAGGGTACCGATGAACAAGAGGGGTGTCATGGTCAAAGGGTTGCTTGCCTTGATTGGCTTGGTATTCAAAGTCTTCAAATTCTTCTCCTTCTTGTTCTTCGGCAACTTCGTCAAATACGGGATCTAATCATCGCAAGAAAATAACGGAAAAATAAGACAATAATAAAAACAGAAAAGTCAAAGTGCTTAGAAAAATGTCAACTATTTTTGTAAAATACTAGGATAAAAACTAAGAAGGGGAAAATTCTTAGTTTCTGATTTGGAGTTGCATAATAGAATGGATGGATTTTCAAACAGAGACTTATTGTTCAAATTTGAATTTAAATTTGAACGGTACAGAAAAGGTTGATGAACATGTATGAAAGATATACCATTTAGTAGGTGGGAATATTACAAGATTTGTGGAATTGGAATTATTTGATTTGGACAGTTATTTAAATTTGTGGGATTATTTGAAGTTTTATAGAAAAATAAAAATAAAATTGGCGTTGTGTCACTGGGCCGGAAAGGCCATAGTGCAGCAGGCCCAGTGGGAAATCAGCCCGCGCGACGTGGCCAGTCGAAGGTGTAAAGGCTGAATACGCCTTCAGCCAACGGGCGAACCGGTGCGCGCGTGTGCATTTTTTAACCGGATGGGTGGGTCCCACCCATCATGGCGTGAGGCTGACGGACAGGGCCCACGGCCGCCGTTGTCTATCTCCGTCCAGAGCCGATGATGAGCTCGCCGCCGGCGATATATGGCACGGCTGGAGGTGGGGAAGGTACCGTCGGGCTCGGCAGGATGTCGCCGTTCTGGTGGAAGAGGAGTTGGCCGCCGGGGTGGCCTGGCTCACCGGCGACGAGGTGGCTGGGCGGCGGCGCATCGGGTGGTGGATGAATAGCTCCGACCGGCCTGTGATTGATGCAGAAAAGAGAGGGGAATCAATCAGTAGGTCCATTTGGTTCTAGATCGAGTGAGATCGGGGGCGGAGGAGGCGTGTACCTCTAGATCGACGGCGATCCGAGGCGGCGGAGCTCCGGTCGATCCCGTGCACAGAAGCCCCTTGAGGGCGTTTGGGTGGTGCAAGTAGGTGTGAGGAGGAGGCGGATGCCACTAGAGCGGCCCGGTGCTGGCTTATATAGCCGGGCACCGGTCCACCATGGACTTGTGCGCCGGCGAGGTCAGGGGCAATGCCAGAGGAGGGGCATCCGCTCGGGATCGACCAGAGCTCCGCCGCCTCGGGTCGCCGTCGATCCAGAGGTACACGCCTCCTCCGCCCCCGCTCTCACTCGATTTAGAACCGCACAGACCTATGCGATTCAATTATGACACAGCCAGCCTATGAATTCATCGTTGCCGGCAGCGGCCGTGCCAACCTCGATCCTGATGATGTGGTGGCTAGGCTCAAGCACATCCTTGGCGGAGTTGATGTCCCCGACGAAGTAGAACATCACCAACATGGTATCTTGAGGATGCAATGATGGACGGAATTTTCTACCAGGCCAGAGACATGGACATGGAGCAGTTCCATGGGTGTGTCATGCGCGCGATTGCACACTGTCAAGCTCTACTGGAAGAGGCCCAGCATCGCCCCGAGAGCCTCCCAGCGCTAGTAGCTCCGTAGGCAGAGACGAGTACTGTGGCCGAGGGTCGGGACATATGGAATGAACGGCCGCAAGGGTGCTATGCTCATCATGGAGTCCGAGAAGACCGTCGTCGGAAGGCCGTCAGCTTAGCCTTTTAGCCTATATTTTATTACAACTGTATGCAAAGGTCACATGTTGACATATTAAGTCACTAAGCATATGTAGGTCATGTGTGTTTTGGGCATTGCCGCATGTGGCATTTTAAATTATCCTAAATATGTAAGACAATTATTAACAATTCCCGTTGTTAATTTGCCTCAATGGCGAGCAGAGCGCGCACAGGGATGCCAGAGCGGAGCACGGCGCGGCCGCCTCAATGGTGAGCAAAACAAGCGAACGAACACGAGCAAAGCGCGTCGTGGCCGCCTCAACGACAAGCAGAGCGCGTGGGGGCGCGAGTAGAGCAATCCTTGGCCGCCACAACGGCGAGAACCAAACCTGCATATTGCAATTGTGGTCAACATTCTGGCACCACGTGGGAGGCGTGACGGCCAATCCATCAGACGCAATGGTGATATCTGCACCATGTGTGATAGTAGGCAGACACATACACATCCGAGAACATGGGCCTACGTATGCCATCCTACAACCGTTTCGGGCTTCGATGAGTTCGATCGGAGAACCATCAATAAATTTTGACCTTCTTTCTCGTCACATTCCAGATTACCACGCAATAAGTAATTGCAATTCAGTTCCTGCCGATCAAACCTAGCGTGTTCCCACTCAGCACTGGGCTATAAAAACTACCCACTCGACAATTATTTCACAATTCCTTCCTCATCACCCATAAAATAGATCTTTCCTATCAAGTCGTTCTGCCATGACCGATAGGAGGAGTTTCGGGTCGACATATAACCAGGGAGCAAAGACCAAGGCCACGGAAGCTAGAGAGAGGCCCGCTGCTATGCGGCAGCCATATCGGTGATGTCCTGGTGCGTCGCAGAGCCTGAAAGTGCAACTAATCCCCGGGTGGTTTTGGTAATTAATAACAACATATATATCATTGAACTAATATTCTCTTGAGAATCATTTCAGAAAAGTTCGATGATGTGGGTATGGAAATGTCTGAAGAAGTGGACCCCTCAAAATGCTAAGACAAGCATTGGCAAAAGCTCAAGACTCCATTTTTGGTTTAGTGATCAAAGATCACATTGAGTCCATAGGAAAGCCAATACTATTAAAAGGGGATGAGGTTGTGTTAATGTTCTTGTTGCTCAAGTGCTTGGTGATCTAACTCCCTCAACTATCAGCACTATTCACTACTTAACACACACCCATAAGTAATCTCGGTCACACCGATTTCTCCAACTCAGTCCCACCGAGATGAACCACTTCAGTTGTTTCTCCAAACCCTAGATTCTCGGTCAAACCGATTCTGAGTTTCGGTCTCACCGAAAAAGGGCTGCCAACCTTCTGTGATCAGTTGACATCAATTCGGAATATCCGAGTTTATATTTTCGGTCTCACCAAAATGGCAAACCCTAACCTTTGACTCACTTCGGTCTCACTGAGATGGTATTTTCGGTCCCACCGAAAATCCCAACGTTCACTATATTTGAACTTTCGGTCTAACCGAGTTTTCACTTCGGTCTGACCGAGATTGGTCAAATGTGTGTGTAACGGTTGGATTTTGTGTGGAGGCTATATATACCCCTCCACCCCCTCCTCATTCGTGAGGAGAGCCATCAGAAAGTACCACCACTTCTACCACACACTTTCTGAGAAGTGAACCACCTACCCTTGTGTTGAGATCAAGCCATTCCATTCCTACCATATGAAACTTGATCTCTAGCCTTCCCAAGTTGCTTTCCACTCAAATCTTTCTTCCACCACAGCCATATCAGTGAGGAGAGTTGAGTGTTGGGGAGTTTATCACTTGAAGCACAAGAGCAAGGAGTTCATCACCATCAACACCGTCTATTACCTTTTGGGGGGCGGTGCCTCCTAGATTGGTTAGGTGTCGCTTGGGAGCCTCCGTCGTGATGTGGAGTTGAACCAAGAAGTTTGTAAGGGCAAGGAGATCGCCTACTTCGTGAAGATCTACCCCGAGTAAGGCTAGTCCTCCGTGGGCGTAGGCCGTGATGGAATAGACAAGGTTGCTTCTTCGTGGACCCTTCGTGGGTGGAGCCCTCCGTGGACTCGCGCAGCCGTTACCCTCCGTGGGTTGAAGTCTCCATCAACGTGGATGTACGATAGCACCACCTATCGGAACCACGACAAAAATCTCCGTGTCACCAAACTGCGTTTGATCTTCTCCACCTCTCTTTTACATGTGCAATTTACTTTCCGCTGCATAAACTCTAGAATTGCATGTGTAGGGTGTTACTTGAACTGATCTTGTTTGTGAAACTGCCAAAAACTTTGCATGATCTAAAGGCAGATTTTTTATATTGTCAAGTAGTCTAATCACCCCCCCTCTAGACCTACTTTCGATCCTACAGAGCCCTCGAACGAGCTCTCACAGGCACACAAGGGCTCTCACAAGCTCACTCGCCGCGTCAGCGATTGAGACGAGCTGGCGGTGCTGAAGTCCTTGGCCACCGACGATGACAGTCTTACTGTCCTAATTAAGTAGCAGGAGCTGGTTGACAACTTGGTGAAGCTGCTCGAGATTAGCAATGGATCAGTTGAGAAGGCGACCGGCCTTGTCGTTCAACTCATGGTTGACAATGCAAATCTCCTCAAGGCGCTCGCCGAGAAGGAGGAGGAGGCCGCCGACTGGAAGAAGCTGAATGAGCAGAGCGGTTCCTCGGGGAAGACGCTGAAAGTCGTCATCGAGGAACTTATAGGTGACTCTAGGAAACTCCGCATCGAGCGCGAGTTGGAGGCGAAGGAATCCGTGGCTGCTGTCAAGCAAAGCCATGAGGAAATGAAGGAGCTGGAGGATCTCGTCGCCCGACGATCCATCAAGGAGTAGATACATTAGCGAGCCACATCGTTGAGTATGATTTCCTTATTCTCTTGCCCCCGTGTCTTCCAGGCATTGCCGCATGTGGCATTTTAAATTATCCAAAATACGTAAGACAATTATTATACACGCCATGTAAATCTATCGTCCTATTATCTGTTGCCATTTTATTTTGTCGTCGTATTATCCATTGCTGCATGTGGCATTTTAAATTATCCGGAATACGAGTTGAAAACACGGACAAAGAAAATGCTAACATTGAGCGGGGCCATGGGATCACAAGCAAACACCCTCCATCCAGATGCTTTAATTAACCGCATGTTAAACAGCAGCTTGGCCGTCATTAATGGGGAAGTTGTGAGCGAGGCGGGTAGCTGGTGGATGGCGAGGTCAAAGTGCTCGCTTCCCAGTGAGCATGTGTGGTGGATTGCTCGCACGCGTCATGTCTAGCATGCGCGGTGGACAGGTCATACGCGTCCTGTCGAGCCTGCGCGGCGGATTCCTCGCACGCGTCCCATCGATCCTGCACGGCGGACTTCTTGTGCGTGTCCCGTCTGATCAAACAGCTGTTGTTTGATCACAAAAGATAAAGAGGACCAATGAACCAGGACCAAGGTAGTACTCCAATAAAATAGGGAAACGTGGATGTACTTAAATGGTTGCAGGAACACATACGATTCAAAAAAATACTACCGTTTGCGATATTAACGAGTCAGCTATTTGTTCCAAAAGGGTTTCATTGGCTATTAATATGTGCGCCTCGTCTCAAACTGGAGGATTTTTTACCACGACATATATGTGCCATGTCATGAACCCATGCCAAGTTTCATGATTTTTGGGTTAGTTTTGTATTTACTCGGATCTAAAAACCAAGATTCTCAATGTTGAAGGGCAACAAGACATTTGTAATTCATTCCCATTCGTACAATGAGACCTAAACATGCACCCAAGGACACATGTATGATTTTCAAACCATTTTGGTTCACTGGAGCACGTGCTTGTAGTTTAGATTTGAATTATGGACATTAATCACCGCGAGCAATCCACTGGAGCGGGTAGGGGTGAGGAAGAGGCGGATGCCACTGGAGTGGCCCGGGGCTGGCTTATATAGCTGGGCGTCGGTCCACCATGGACTTGTGCGCCGGCGAGGTCACGGGCAAGGCCAGAGGCCGTGAGTGCACTCGTGAGCGAGTCCAGACCGTTTGTGGAGGAGGTCCACGACCAGAGGAGGGAAGAGAAGGAGCGGGGGAAGGCTCCAGAGAGCTCGTGCGTGTGAGGCCGAGGATTGGAGCTTGTATGCGGCCGGCGCGCGTGCGAGGGAGGTCATAGGAGGGAGAAGGAGGAGGGGGACCAGGCTAGGGCATGTGGTGGACGTCGAGGCGCCTCGGCTGGCGTGAAGGGGAGAGCCAAGGTGGCCGGAGGCTCTTGGCCAGGAGCAGCTATAGTGCTAGAGCGTACTGTAGCGTGCTCCAGAGCACGCGTATGGCTGGCGTTGGCATTGTTTAGTGGCCGTGGGCACGGCCACTGGTGTCTGGTAGCTAAGCGGGGTGTAAACAATAGAGAAATGGCTTTGGATGCTTTGGAGAGCTTCTAGAATGAGAGGGGCTTGAGAGAGAGGAGTGTAAGGGGCTGTACAGAGAGGTAAAAGAGGTGGTTTCACCCCTTAATCATTGAGCTGAGGTGCTGCTATTGTTACTTGAGGTATAAGGGTACCTAGTGGGGCTGTGGTAAAAATTTGGGCTCAGTTGGATTAGTGGAAGAGGCCATAGTTGCTATTTTGGTAAATAGACATAAGTTGTTTGTAGATTGTTTGGGTATAAGATGGATTTCATTTGGCATGAGACTCCTCAGGATGAAATGGCACATATAATTAGGCCCTTCCACCAATTTTGAGCTCATTTGGGCAAAGTTGCCAATGCAACTTTTGAAACCCTAGAAATCAACATAAATGCATTTATCAAGATCTAGTCATGCAAGACCATTCCCCTTGATGCACTATTTGGTGTAGTGTCATCATATGGGGTTGTGAGCATGTCCACAAAGTTTGGAGGAATTTGGAATAAGTTGGTAATGTAAAGTTGTTCAAATTTGAATCTGAATAGAAATGGTTTTGGGGCACTTTCGTGAACCAAAACAATTTGGATTGAGCTGAAACTTTACAGGGTCATCATATTATGCATATGTTACTTGCTAGAAGCTTCCTAGAATTTTCAGAGAATATTTCCTTTGTAAATATTTCAAAAGCTTGAAATATCCAGAAAGGGTTTTTGAGGGATTTGTCCAATATTTTGAACATGACCATGTGTTGAAACTCTTGTATATGGACAATATATGTCCTATGAGTCTCTCTGAAGTTTCTCAAATATTTTTGAAACATTTAAATAATTTTAACGTATTAACGACCATTTCTGGCCTAAAGAAAAAGCCTTTAAATAAAATAGGAAAATAATTTTTAAAATTATAATTTTGTGGCTTATGGGAGTCCTATACCTAATAAGATTCAAATAAACCTTTGAAAGATTTTTCACGCCCCAAACCAAGTACTTGCAGTGCAAATCTCAATTAAGGGGTTTTTGGAAAACTAATTTTAGAAAATATTATTTGGCCAAATTATTTTTGTAAGAAAATACTATACTGTTCTATACACATGGTATGATCATTGGGTAGAAGTTTGGAGCAAGGAGATGAAGTATAGAAGGTGAAGCTATGTTGACCTTAGAGAGCACTTGAAATCAGAGAGAGAAACCAACTCCAAATAAAAAGCCAAATGATGCAATAAGTTGTTGTCGGTCCAAATTTTCATGTTTTATTAATGCAATAACCATGTTACAAAATGCAGGGTGTGACAGCTCCTACCTTGTTTACGTGCAGCACTGTGATTTTGTTAGTGTTCTAGGCTTGCGTCTCTAGTACAGTCTAGCCTAGGACTAGCACCGTACCATCGTTGAGCGTTTATTCAATGTTGCATATCTGAATTGATCATTGCTGGAATTTTTTGCTACCATATTATAAGCCATCCCAGATCCACATATATCTACGTCATGTGTCCGACTCCTCCTGGTAATCGCTCTATCCAAGCTTTGAGGTGTTTTGAGTACAACGATCGCCGATCACCACCTGCAGCTGGGTAAGAACTAGTAAAAATTTGAGATTCGCTTGACGGATTTGTGACTCCCCCACTACCACTTCCTAGTAGTCTGCAGGATCATACTCATTGTTTCTATTGCTGCTAACCATGACAGGATCGCAAGGCGACGAGCTGGATTGGGAGAAAATGACAAACAAGGAGTTGCATTATAAATTTCAGCAAATGATGAGTGGCCAGGTGGGAGATGTGCTAAACAGATTTGAAGAGGCCATGGAGAAGATAGATGGCATGGAGGAAGTCGTTCGAAACAAAGCTGCATAACAAGTTTAACGAATTGCTCACGCGTCTTCCACAACCTCCACCGGCTGCACCTGTCGCACCTCTGCAACGACAACAACAACGCCCCATTCTGAATTAGTTTGGACGGGCGAAGTGTGTTCCTCTTGAGGATGGCCAAACTTCTGGTGCTGATGTACCCACTATTGATGCTTCTTTGGCTCATGCTACCACTGCTGCTGGTGCCGAGGAGGATGACCATTATGAGGGCGATTACGAGGATGAGGTTGATCAAAATCAGAACTATGTGCAACCACCTGCACCACAACCACCAGGTCATCCACATGCATATAATCGCAATGGTAGGGCTGCACCACCACTTCAGGTATGAGATCCAGACCATCTCCATAAACTAAAATTGAGTATTTCACCATTTGCGGGTAGATATGTTCGTGATATATATATCTTACTTGGGAGTTAGAAGCTGAACAACGTTTTACATGTTTACAATATCCAGAGGAGAGACGTGTTGCTGCTGCTCTTTGTGCTTTCACTAGTTTTGCTTGTGTGTGGTGGTCTGAATAACGTAGATTATATCCGAATAATATCCCAACTACCTGGGTTGCTTTGAAAACTGCTATGCGTGCTCGTTGGGTTCCACCATATTATCAATGTGAATTACTACAAAAATTGCAGCGTTTAAGACAAGAATTTTTTTGTAGAAGAATATTATCAGGAATTACAAACTAACATGATTAGATGTGGTATTGTTGAGGATAATGAAGCTATGCTTGCCTATTTCATAGGTGGGTTAAATAGAGAGATTCAGACCATCTTAGAATATAAGGAATATAACAATATCACACGTTTATTCCATCTTGCTTGCAAAGCTGAACATGAAGTGCAGGATCGGCAGGCATTGGCGCGGACTATTTTTTCTGCAGGTTGACCTTCATCATGGGCACCACATACATCATCTACTTCCACTCATCCGGCTGCACCACCGCCTACTTCATTCGCCATCTCCAACTGTGATACAAGAAAGCGGGCACAACCACAACTATCTGCCAAGAGCACACCTTCTGGGCCTGCACAGAGCTCTTCTTCATCCATGACATCGACAAGGAAAACACATGATATTATTTGTCATCGTTGCAAGGGTAGAGGTCATTATGCGAGAGAGTGCTCATCTCAGCATGGGATGATTGCTACTGAGGATGGTGGGTATGAGTTCACTAGTGACTATGATGAGGAGACTTTGGCTCTTATTACAAGTGAAGAATACGGTGGAGTTGATTCAGAACAAGAGACGCAATACATGGCTGCTGACAACGCTGACATGTATGAATGTTTAGTTGCTCAACGTGTTTTGAGTGTGCATGTCACACAAGCTGAGCAAAATGAGAGGCACAATTTGTTCCATACAAAGGGAGTTGTGAAGGAACATTTTGTTCGCGTCATCAAAGATGGAGGGAGCTCCAACAATTTGGCTAGCATGGAGATGGTGGAGAAGTTGTCTCTCACCACAAGACCACATCCACATCCTTACTACATCCAATGGTTCAACAACTACGGCAAGGTTAAGGTAACATGTACTGTTCGTGTGCATTTTAGTATAGCTACATATGTTGATTATGTTGATTGTGATGTGGTACCCATGCAAGCATGTTCCTTATTACTTGTTAGACCATGGAAATTTGATAAGAATTTTGTACACCATGGTAGAAACAGTCAATATACTCTTGTTCATAAGGATAACCATATTACTTTGCTTCCAATGACTCGTGATTCCATTTTGAAAGATGATATTAATCGAGCTAGTAAAGCAAAACAGGAGCAAAATAAAAGTGAAAATCAGATCGTGGCAAAAGAATTTGAGCAACAAATGATCGTCGGATCGTGATCGTGTGGGCAAAACCGCACCCCATTTGGACTCTCCTAGCTCCCAGAATCTATAAATAGGCCCCATCCCCTCCATTTTTGCGGATGAAACCCTAACCCGAGCTCCTCCGCGCCGCCGGACACGTCCGTTCCGGACGGACGCGTCCGCTCCGCCCCCCTCAGCCACTCAGCCGCTGCCACGTGTCCACCTCGCCGACCCCCTCCACCGCACGCGCCGCCAGCCCGCCGGGCCCGCGGGAGGCCCGCCCGGCCCGCGCGCCGTGCCCGCCAGCCACCGCGGCTCCCGTCGCGCGCGTCCGCCGCCGCCGGCTTGCCTCCGCCCTGCACCTCGGCCGGAGCCGGCTCCGCCGCCGCCCGGCGCCGGCCGTGGACCCCGCCGCCGCCGGTCTCTTGCGCCACCTAGCCGCCATCGCCAACCGCAACCGCCGCCGGCGCTCCTCCACCATGCCCTCCGGCCGGCCACCTCGTCGCTTCGACCGGCCCTCGGCGAACTCCGGCAAGTCACCGCCGCTCCGGCCATCTCCTTCAACTCCGGCGAGATCCCGCGGATCGGGACCAGATCCACTGTCCCCGAACCAAATGCCCGGATCCCTCCGTCCCAGATCCGTCCCGTCCCGCGTTGACTTCACGGACGTGAAATATCACGAAGTCCCATATCTGTTAATTTTTTTGCCCTCTTTGACATGTGGTAACTTTTCGCTCGTAGCTCCGTTTTGCATGTATGATATATCGAAAAGTTCATCTCATCGTGCTCTACATGTTAGCATCAGTTTCATGCATGTTAGAGTTCATCTAGTTGACTTAATCTTCGTGGCAAGATTGCTTCGTGATGTAACTGTTTTAGCACTTGTTGTCTGTGTAAATTTGTTGGCATGTTCATGAGGTAGTAACTTTGTGCATGTTGATCCAAATGGAGTGAATGATATGTCCAGATGTTCGTCTTGTGATAATCTTCAAGATGGTTGTATTTTCTTGCATGATATGATGCATTATGCCATGTTTATCTCTATTACAAAAGTGCATTTGGCTGATAAGTTTCTGAACTTGTTATGAGATGATGTTTTGTCTTGCTTGTGTATAATAATCCATGTGTCATATGAGCTAGGTGTCAACATGAGTTTTGCTCATGGGATTGTGCTCTACATGATAGATTCATTTTCATGTGATGATAAGTTTAGAGTTGAGTGCAACAAGCTTGTTAACATGTCTTCATGATGTTAAATTTCTGCTAAGTGCGAATCTGTTAATTTTTATGCCATGTTTCCATGATGCCACCGTCATTGTTGTGCATGTTTAGAGTTGTCCAGTGGGTGTTCCTTGATGTATATTTTATGCTGTAGCTATCTGTGCTCTTGTTTTCCTTGATACCTTGCTATAGCTTGTTGTTTTCATGCTCTCAAGTTGCTATAAAATGTTTATGTCAGCATGTTATCAACAAGTTCATTTTTGCCATGTGAATAGCTAGTGTTCTATGCATCCTATGACCATGTTCTTGCCATGAGTAGCTTCACAAACATATCTTCTTGCTGTTGGTTACATTCACATGCCATGCTATGCTTTGAGTTGAGTTGCACAAGCTTGCAAACATGCCTACTTGTTGTAATTTCTGCCATGCCTTGTAATTTTCACTAAGTGTGAGAATTCTATAAACTTATTGTATCTTTCCATGCTTGTTTAATTGTGTTCCAGCAAGTTTTTGGGTGTGCTCTAAGTTCATGCTTGTTAAGTATCATGTCTATTTCACATCCATGCCTTTTGTCTTCATGTTTGGGTGCTGTAGCATATTTATTTCTTGCTCAAAAGATGACATGTTGCTGATAACTACAGTTTTGCATTGCATATTGTTTTGCTTGTCATTTGCAAACCGTGCATCTGTTTCCGGTGATCTTTATATCAATTTCAACCGAAATCTTCCCCTCTATCCAATGGCTTGCTTGGTTGCCCAAGAAGAAGCTATTTCCATCATCTTCTCCTTAGGCTTGAGAGCATCCTCATGCATACGCACATCATACTTGCATCCCATGACATGTCTTGCATCATGTTGATTGTGCATTGCACCATGTTTGATATTGTGTCGTTGTTGTGCTCTTGTGTTGGGTAGAGCCAGGAGCCGATACAGAGTTTGAGGATCTTGTCGATACTGAGTTCGAGGAGCCATCTTACCATTCCACCGATGACTTACTAGGCAAGATGACCGTTCCCCGATATCACCTCTATCTTTGCCTATGCTAGTTGTCTCGTTCTTTAGCTATGCCTCGATGCCTATTCCTGTTTGTCAGGCTCCTATTGTTGCCATGAAACACTCTAACCGCCTTCCTAGCAAACCGTTGATTGGTTAAGTACGCTTTTGCTCAGCCCCTCTTATGGCGTTGCTAGCTGCAGGTGAAGTTTGAAGATTGCTCCATGATGAACCTGTTTATTGGGATAACACAATATATATATATATATATACATGTTAATCAATGCACATATATATTGGCAATGGGTGTAAGGCTTGGCCTTCTGCTTGGTGTTTTGTTCCACTCATGCCACCTTAGGACCCGACAAACCGGTGTTATGTTCCTTGATTTTGCGTTCCTAACACGGTTGGGGTTTATGGGCCCCCCTTGATAATTCGCACTGCTTAAAGATTTTCCAACAAGGCCCAACATTGGTACTCCATTTGCCTAACAACTAAAATTTGCATATGGACTAGCTACCCCGAGGACTTAATTAACAACCCCGGGCCAGTGCTCCTCATGAGTGTTGGTCCAAACTAGAGCCACTTGTGGTGCCACCCAGATTCTGGGGTCTTTGGTTGCCGTACGTACTGCTCATCCGGTCGTGGCCTGAGACGAGATGCGCGCGGCTACTATTAGGGTGTCAGCACGCTGGGAGGTCTTGCTGGATTAGTTTTACCTTTGTCGAAATATCTTGAGCACGGGATTCCGAGAATACTCAGGTCTTCACACTTTGGAGTTGCGACTCCGTAGATCGTGAGCTTGTGATGGGCTAAGTTGGGACACCCCTGCAGGGTTTGATCTTTCGAAAGCCGTGCCCGCGATTATGTGGCAGATGGGAATTTGTTAATATCCGGTTGTAGATAATTTGACACCATATTCATAATAATACACTACCTGTGTGAGTAACCGTGATGGTCTCTTTCCGAAGGGCTTCGGGAAGTGAACACGGTAGGGTTATGTTTGACCGTGAGTAGCTAGGATCACTTCTTGATCAACTTGGCGATCGTTGGCACATACTCTCTTCTCGCTCTGGACTCGTAAGCTAGTTGCTTAGAGCTTGCTGCAAACACTTTATTACCCATCCACACCTAAGGCTTTGTTAGTTTTGATACCCGGGAATGGGATTGCTGAGTCTTTGTGACTCACAGATTACAACACACACCAGATGCAGGTACAGCCGAGTACGTTGCAGGAGATGGATCAGAACTTCACTGGGAATTTGATGAAAAGCGTGGTCGTTACTATGTTTCGTATCCCGATGATCAGTTGTGGTTCCTACTAGGGGCGATCATGCCTTGTGTTTATGGTATCTTTCTCGTTTGGATTTCGTCCGTAGTCGGACCCTGTGTTATTCGGATGATTGTATGTTATTGTATTCATTGTGTGACGTGGCGAGTGTAAGCCAACTATCTTTTACAATTTCATCCCTAAACTTTTACATGAGATGTGCACAGATACCATACTTGAGATCATTCCAGAATGCGCTTATGTCTTTAAGTCGTGCCTCGACACGTAGGAGACATAGTCACATCCTGGGCATTACAAGTTGGTATTCAGAGCCTTCTCCGACCTAGGAGCCCCCTGATTGATCGAACCGCTGACGGTTGAGTCTAGGTACACACACAAAATGTTTTGAGTCCTATATATATATATATCGAAGAGTAGGATTTATTTTGCTCCTCATCCCCTTCATCGCTCTGGTGAGGACTCGTGACGTTGTTCTATCTCCTCTAGTCTAAATTTTTTTCACCAAATACTATTTTTAGGATCACGCAGGTATTGTTTGGATTGTTCCGATATCTTTGTGACGAGAACATTGTTCTCGATGCCTCCTGTCATTTAGGGGTTGTGGCAGTGTCCCGGGGAGTTGAGCTCCGAGCTGTTGTCGTCACAAATGTATCGTAGCGGTTCTAGAATACCAGAGGCGGCCGGCATAGAAAATTCTTCTATGCATGTCTGGTGGTGAGATAACCCCGACGTCACCCAGTACTGGGGTGATAGTTCGGGAGTATTGCCACAACTAGTATAGCAGATGCGTTTCGAAGGTCCGAGGTAAACAGTTTCCGAGGATGACTGGTTATGTGTTGACGGATGGATACAGCTGGATGTAGGTTTAGAGTTGAGTGCGCGGTGCTTCCCCTGTATCCCCAACACCAGATTGCATAACCAGAAAACTTCGGGAATTAATAGGTGGGTTTCAAGTAGCTCTTAGGCAATTTTCCAACGAGTGCATAGTATGAGGTTTGGGGTTCAACATCTAGTGAAGAGGTTTCATGGGCGCTGTTCCAATTGGGAGTTGCATCTTAAAGGATCCCTGGCTATGCTGATCCGGGGATTGCAAGACCCTTTGTAATACGTGCCATGGGGCATTCAGCACGAACATGTGGGACAAAACTTCTATTATGTATTTGTTCCATCTGTACCTTGTTGTTTTATTTTATCATTTTGTTCTCCCAAGTGGCTTCTCGACAAGTTGTTGTACCATTAAGCTATGGAATTCTTTCGTTCAATTTTGTTCGAATGTTTATTGTGAAGACTATATGTTGCAAATATCTAGCCGTTGATTCAGCTTATCTATTTTGCATCAATGGCTAATGGTTGTCATCATCTTCAGGATGGCACCTAAGAAGGTTCCCAACCCAAACCAAGAGGGTGAAGAAGAGCGTCCTCCTTCCCCTCCTCCTCCGTCTGAGGCATGGAGAGCGATTATGCAGGCAACCAACCAGAACACTCAGATGCTCATGCAAATGATGCTGAGTTTTCAAGCAAATCAAGGCAATCAAGGGAACCAAGGCCAAGGCAATATGTTCAATCAACCTCACTTTGCTACTCTGAACTAATTTCTGGCAAACCAACCAAAGTCTTTCAGTTACTGCGTGGACCCGCTAGATGCCGAAGATTGGATCACATACATCAAAAAGCACTTTGAATGCAGTAACGTCAGAACTGAAGATTATGTCAAGTTTGCCACTTTCCAACTCAAAGATCAAGCTGCAAATTGGTGGCAACGGTACAAAGACTCCAGAGGTGGTCGTGAGATCTCGTGGACTGATTTCTGCAGAGATTTCTGTTCTCATCACATTCCAACCTGTGTCATTGAAGGCATGCGTGAACAATTCCGCAACCTGAAGCAAGACACCATTTCCGTCTATCAATACAATGTCAAGTTCCAGAATCTTGCTCGTTATGCGAAGCAAGACATCCCCGATGCCAAGAGCAAAATCTACCAATTCCGAGGTGGTCTGAAAGATGAACTCCAACTTGCTCTCACCTTGTTTGAGCCGGATGAATTTGACCAATTCTACAATATGGCTCTCAAGCAAGAGGCAACTTAGCTCAAGTGCGGAGCTTCTAAAAAGAGGATAAGAGATGTTGTTCACTTCTCCTCTTCCTCCCAAGTGGTTGCCAAGCAGCAGAAGTTCTGGCTACCGCCTCTTCCAGTGCTCCGTCCTCCAAGCAACAACAAGCACTCAGGTGGTCGTGGATTCTCCCACCCACCCAACCCAAGCAACCAGTCCAAGCCTCAGTTCCAAGCTCCAAGACCAAGTGGTCCTTATCATCGGCCTCTCTCAGAGGTTACTTGCAACAAGTGTGGTCAGAAGGGTCACTATGCAAACAAGTGTCCCAACCCAAGGCGCCTTCCGCCTCCTCCACCTGTCAGCAATGCTATTGTCAAGCACAATCCCAAATCAGCAAGAGTGAACCTGATGAATGCAGCTCACGTAGAGAATTCTTTCGATGTGATAATTGGTAATCTTTTGGTTAACTCAATTCCTGCAAAAGTCTTGTTTGATTCGGGTGCAACACTTTCTTTCATTTCAAGACCATTTGTTGCCAAGCATGAATTTGTCACTCAAGTGTTGCCAAAACCATTGAATATTATTTCTCCCGGATTGCAAATGTCCTCTCGAGTGCATGTCCCGGATATATCTATTCATATGGGTGATTACAGTTTTCTGGTTTCCCCGGTTGTTCTTGGTAACTCCGACATTGATCTTATTCTTGGGATGGATTGGCTCTCCAAGCATGATGCAAATATTGATTGTGCAAACAAGGAGGTCAAGCTAACTCATCCTGACGAAGACGTGATTATCTTCGTAGCTCGAGATAACACAATCAGGCTATTCTCTCTCAATGAAAAGGGCGAGATTAATGCCATTTCTCAGATTCCGGTGGTTTGTGAATATGAGGATGTATTCCCTGAAGAGCTTCCTGGCATGCCTCCCAACGTCCAGTTGAATTCGTTATTGAACTTGAACCTGGTACCGAGCCAGCCTGTCGGCGTCCGTACAAGCTTTCTCCTGATGAGTTGAAGGAGCTAAAGAAACAACTTGATGAGCAAGAACAAATGGGTCTAATCAGACCAAGTACTTCTCCTTGGGGCTGTGGTGTTCTTTTTGTCAAGAAAAAAGATGGCACGGAACGTCTTTGCGTTGATTACCGGCCATTGAACAAGAAGACAATAAAGAATAAGTACCCGCTCCCCAATATCAATGAATTGTTCGAACATCTCAAAGGAGCCAAGATTTTCTCGAAGCTCGATCTCCGGATGGGTTACCATAAGATTCGTATCCGTGAAGAGGATATTCCCAAGACAGCATTCAGAACGAGTTATGGCTCCTATGAATACACGGTCATGTCTTTCGGGCTTGCAAATGCTCCACCCACCTTCTCTCGAATGATGCACTTCATATTCAACCCCTACAGCAATGAATTCGTTCTCGTCTATCTAGATGATATTTTGGTATTCTCCAAGAATGAAGAAGACCATGCCAAGCACCTCCGTTTGGTCCTTGACAGGCTCCGTGAGCACCGGTTCTATGCGAAGTTCTCCAAGTGTGAATTCTGGCTTGATAAAGTCCTCTATCTTGACCATATTATCTCTGCCGAGGGCATTTTTGTTAACCCCGAGAAGGTTGAAGCTATTGTCAACCGGGAACCTCCTCAGAATGTCAAACAACTCTGAAGTTTCCTCGGTCTCGCAAGCTATTGTAGAAGGTTCGTTGAGAACTTCTCCAAGATTGCCAAGCCTCTTTCCAACCTGTTGCAGAAGAATGTCAAGTACTCATGGACTCGTGATTGTGATGTGGCATTCAACACCCTCAAAGAGAGGCTCATTTCTGCTCCGGTTCTTACTCCTCCGGATGAGTCCAAGCCTTATGAAGTCTTTGTGATGCTTCATTGCAAGGTCTTGGTGGTGTTCTCATGCAAGACAAGAAGATCTTTGCATACACTTCACGTCAGCTGAAACCAAATGAGAAGAATTACCCCACACATGATCTTGAGCTAGCAGCAGTTGTTCATGCCTTGATCACGTGGAGACACCTTCTGTTAGGCAGAAAAGTGGATATCTTCACCGATCACAAGAGCTTGAAGTACATCTTCACTCAGCCAAACCTTAACCTCCGCCAGACTCGTCGGTTTGAGATGATTCAAGAGTACGATCCAAGCATTGAGTATACTCATGGCAAGGCCAATGCCATTGCAGATGCCTTTAGCAGAAAGGCTTATTGCAACAGTCTCCTTCTCAAACCGTTCCAACCTGAACTTTGTGAATCATTCAGGAAGCTCAACCTCCAAGTCGTTTCGCAAGGATTTCTCGCCAACCTTCAAGTTGCTCCTACCTTGGAAGATCAAATCCGTGAGGCCCAACTTAGTGATGCTATGGTGCAGAAAGTGAAACATGGTATTGCTAAGGTACTCCCAAGTACAAGTGCTATCGCATTGATGACAGAGACACTTTGTTCTTAGAGGACAGAATTGTGGTTCCCAAAGGTGATCTCAGAAAGCTCATAATGAACGAAGCACATGACTCACTCCTCTTGATACATCCAGGAAGCTCCAAGATGTACCATGACCTCAAGCAATCATATTGGTGGACTCGCATGAAAAGGGCGATTGCCCAATTCGTGAACGAGTGTGATGTCTGCAGAAGAGTGAAGGCAGAGCATCAACGTCCAGCCGGACTCCTTCAACCTCTACCTATTCCCGAGTGGAAATTCGATCACATTGAGATGGATTTTGTCACCGTTTTTCCCAAGTCCAAGAGATGAAATGATGCTATCTCTGTGGTGATTGACAAACTAACTAAAGTGGCTCATTTTCTTCCAGTCAAAGAATCCATCAACGCAGCTCAGCTAGCAGAGTTGTACACCTCCAGAATTGTCTCTTTGCATGGCATTCCTCAAGTGATCTCCTCAGACCGTGGAAGCTTGTTCACTTCCAAGTTTTGGGATTCCTTTCAGTCAGCCATGGGCACCAAGATTCGCTTCAGCACTGCGTTTCACCCTCAAACTAGTGGTCAAGTCGAAAGAGTGAACCAAATCCTTGAAGATATGCTCAGAGTTTGTGTCATCTCCTTCGGTATGAAATGGGAAGATTGCCTTCCATTTGCCGAATTCTCCTACAACAACAACTTCCATGCAAGTGCAGGCAAAGCTCCGTTTGAAATCATCTATGGCAGAAAGTGCTGTACCCCTCTCAACTGGTCCGAGACTGGTGAACATCAACTCCTTGGAAATGATTTGATCTCAGAAGCCGAAGAAATGTGCAAAGTCATACGTGAGAATCTCAAAGCCGCACAATCGCGCCAAAAGAGCTACTATGACGGCAAGCATCGTGACTTGGATTTCGACATTGGTGATCATGTCTATCTCCGTGTTTCTCCCATGAAGGGCACTCAGAGGTTCGGTATCAAGGGCAAGCTTGCTCCAAGATTAGTGGGCCCTTTCAAGATTCTTGGCAAGAGAGGCGATCTAGCCTACCAACTCGAGCTTCCCTCCAACTTTGCAAACGTGCACGATGTGTTTCACGTGTCATAACTCCGCAAGTGCTTCAAGACGCCAGAACACACCAATCCTTTCGAAGAGATTGATCTTCAGCAAGACTTGTCTTATCATGAGCACCCCGTTGCTATCCTTGAAGAAACTGAGCGCAAGACCCGCAACAAGTCCATCAAATTCTTGAAAGTGAAGTGGTCACACCATCCCGACCGAGAAGCTACATGGGAACGAGAAGGTCATCTCCGTTTCGAGTATCCTGCCTTCTTTCAGTCCTAGATCTCGGGACGAGATCTTTTTGTAGTGGAGGAGAGTTTGTAACACCCCGGATGTAACAATTCTATTTATGGCAATATATGCAACGTTGACTTCATCAATTCCATTCTGGGCTCTTCCTGCATTTCAGGTTTCTTCGTTTTGCCGTGTGCGTGTGTGCATATCATCCATGTCATGTCATCATGTGCACTGCATTGCATTCGTGTTATCATTTGCACCCGGTCATGCTCGTCTCTTCCCGTTGTCCGTTTCGAGTTCCAACACCCACACACGTGCCCGTGGCACCTCCGAGTCCTTCTTTCATATGTGGCCGTAGAACGTTCTCAGAATGAGGTGAGACTTGTCGTACGTTGTTGTTTTAGTCCGTGGAGACCGCCTGTCAAGTTTTGTCGCGTTTGGAGGTCGTTTGATACTCCAACGGTTAACCTCGTGGGCTAAAAGCTCCTCTTTCTTTTGGCCCAACACCCCTCACAACAGCCCACTAACCCAGCACAACCAGCCCCATCCTCTCGGTCGTCGGATTGTGATCGTGTGGGCGAAAACCGCACCCCATTTGGACTCTCCTAGCTCCCAGAATCTATAAATAGGCCCCATCCCCTCCATTTTTGCGGACGAAACCCTAACCCGAGCTCCTCCGCGCCGCCGGACGCGTCCGCTCCACCCCCCTCAGCCACTCAGCCGCTGCCACGTGTCCACCTCACCGGCCACATCCACCGCGCGCGCCGCGCCCGCCAGCCGCCGCGGCTCCCGACGCGCGCGTCCGCCGCCGCCAGCTTGCCTCCGCCCCGCGCCTCGGCCAGAGCCGGATCTGCCGCCGCCTGGCGCCGGCCGTGGACCCCGCCGCCGCCAGTCTCTCGCGCCGCCCAGTCGCCATCACCAACCTCCACCGCCACCGCCGGCGCTCCTCCACCACGCCCTCCGGCCGGCCCCCGGCGAAACTCCGGCAAGTCGCTGCCGCTCCGGCCATCTCCTTCTACTGTGTCGAGATCCCACAGATCGGGACCAGATCCACCGGTCCCCGAACCAAATGCGCGGATCCCTCCATCCCAGATTCGTCCCGTCCTGCGTTGACTTTTCGCGGAGGTGAAATATCACTAAGTCCCAGATCTGTTAAATTTCTTGCCCTCTTTGACATGTGGTAACTTTGCGCTCGTAGCTCCGTTTTGCATGTATGATATATCGAAATGTTCGTCTCTTCGTGCTCTACATGTTAGCATCAGTTTCATGCATGTTAGAGTTCATCTAGTTGACTTAATCTTCGTGGCAATAGTGCTTCGTGATGTAACTGTTTCAGCACTTGTTGTCTGTGTAAATTTGTTGGCATGTTCGTGAGCTAGTAACTTTGTGCATGTTGATCCAAATGGAGTGAATGATATGTCCAGATGTTCGTCTTGTGATGATTTTCAAGATGGTTGTATTTTCTTGCATGATATGATGCATTATGCCATGTTTATCTCTATTGCAAAAGTGCATTTGGCTGATAAGTTTCTGAACTTGTTATGAGATGATGTTTTGTCTTGCTTGTGTATATTAATCCATGTGTCATATGAGCTAGGTGTCAACATGAGTTTTGATCATGGGATTGTGCTCTACATGATAGATTCATTTTCATGCCATGATAAGTTTAGAGTTGAGTGCAACAAGCTTGTTAACATGTCTTCCTGATGTTAAATTTCTGCTAAGTGCGAATCTGTTAATTTTTATGCCATGTTTCCATGATGCCACCGTCATTGTTGTGCATGTTTAGAGTTGTCCAGTGGGTGTTCCTTGATGTATATGTTATGCTCTCGCTATCCAAGCTCTTGTTTTCCATGATACATTGATGTAGCTTGTTGTTTTCATGCTCTCAAGTTGCTATAAAATGTTTATGTCAGCATGTTATCAACAAGTTCATTTTTGCCATGTGAATAGCTAGTGTTCTATGCATCCTATGACCATGTTCTTGCCTTGAGTAGCTTCACAACCATGTCTTCTTGTTGTTGGTTACATTCACATGCCATGCTATTCTTTGAGTTGAATTGCACAAGCTTGCAAACATGCCTACTTGTTGTAATTTCTGCCATGCCTTGTAATTTTCACTAAGTGTGAGAATTATGTAAACTTATTGTATCTTGCCATGCTTGTTTAATTGTGTTCCAGCAAGTTTTTGGGTGTGCTCTAAGTTCATGCTTGTTAAGTATCATGTCTATTTCACATCCATGCCTTTTGTCTTCATGTTTGGATGCCGTAGCATATTTATTTCTTGCTCCAAAGATGCCATGTTGCTGATAAGTGCAGTTTTGCATTGCATATTGTTTTGCTTGTCATTTGCAAACCGTGCATCCGTTTCCGGTGATCTTTATATCGATTTGAACCGAAATCTTCCCCTCTATCCAATGGATTGCTTTGTTTCCCAAGAAGAAGCCATTTCCATCATCTTCTCCTTAGGCTCGAGAGCATCCTCATGCATACGCACATCATACTTGCATCCCATGACCTGTCTTGCATCATGTTGATTGTGCATTGCACCGTGTTTAATATTGTGCCATTGTTGTGCTCTTGTGTTGGGTAGAGCCGAGAGCCGATACCGAGTTCTAGGATCTTGTCGAGACTGAGTTCGAGGAGCCATCTTACCATTCCACCGATGACTTACCAGGCAAGATGACCGTTCCCCGATATCACCTCTATCTTTGCCTATGCTAGTTGTCTCGTTCTTTCGCTATGCCTCGATGCCTATTCCTGTTGGTCAGCTCCTATTGTTGCCATGAAACACTCTAACCGCCTTCCTAGCAAACCGTTGATTGGCTAAGTACGCTTTTGCTCGGCCCCTCTTATAGCATTGCTAGCTACAGGTGAAGTTTGAAGATTGCTCCATGATGAACGTGTTTATTGGGGTAACACAATATATATATATATATATATATATATATATATATATATATATATATATATATATATATATATATATGTTAATCAATACACATATATATTGGCAATGGGTGTAAGGCTTGGCCTTCTGCTTGGTGTTTTGTTCCACTCATGCAACCTTAGGACCCAATAAACCGGTGTTATGTTCCTTGATTTTGCATTCCTAACACGGTTGGGGTTTATGGGCCCCCCTTGATAATTCGCACTGCTTAAAGCTTTTCCAGCAAGGCCCAACATTGGTACTCCATTTGCCTAACAACTAAAATTTGCATAGGGACTAGCTACCCCGAGGACTTAATTATCAACCCCGGGCCAGTGCTCCTCATGAGTGTTGGTCCAAACTAGAGCCACTTGCGGTGCCACCCAGATTCTGGGGTCTTTGGTTGCCGTACGTACTGCTCATCCGGTCGTCGCCTGAGACGAGATGCGCGCGGCTACTACCAGGGTGTCGGCACGCCAGGACGTCTTGCTGGATTAGTTTTACCTTTGTCGAAATATCTTGAGCACGGGATTCCGAGAATACTCGGGTCTTCCCACTTTGGAGTTGCGACTTCGCAGATCGTGAGCTTGTGATGGGCTAAGTTGGGACACCCCTGCAGGGTTTGATCTTTCGAAAGCCGTGCCCGCGGTTATGTGGCAGATGGGAATTTGTTAATATCCGGTTGTAGATAACTTGACACCATATTCATAAGAATACACTACCTGTGTGAGTAACCGTGATGGTCTCTTTCCGAAGGGCTTCGGGAAGTGAACACGGTGGGGTTATGTTTGACCGTGAGTAGCTAGGATCACTTCTTGATCAACTTAGCGATCATCAGCACATACTCTCTTCTCGCTCTGGACTCTTAAGCTAGTTGCTTAGAGCTTGCTGCAAATACTTTATTACCCTTACAAACCTAAGGCTTTGTTAGTTTTGATACCCGGGAATGGGATTGCTGAGTCTTTGTGACTCACGAATTACAACACACACTAGATGCAGGTACAGCCGAGTACGATGCAAGAGATGGATCAGAACTTCAATGGGAGTTCGATGAAGAGCGTGGTCGTTACTATGTTTCGTGTCCCGACGATCAGTAGTGGTTTCTACTAGGGGCGATCAGGCCTTGTGTTTATGGTATCTTTCTCGTTTGGATTTCGTCCCTAGTCGGACCCTGTGTTATTCGGATGATTGTATGTTATTGTATTCATTGTGTGACGTGGCGAGTGTAAGGCAACTATCTTTTACAATTTCATCCCTGAACTTTTACATGAGATGTGCAAAGATACCATACTTGAGATCATTCCAGAATGCGCTTATGTCTTTAAGTCGTGCCTTGACACATTGGAGACATAGTCGCATCCTGGGCATTACATGAAGGAGGAATCACCCTCCGTAGACCACGATTGATTTGCTATACTACAGAGATCTCATCAGAAGTGCTATACGAGGTATCACCCTCGGCACTCGATAGTAATTCTGTAGAGTCGTACAACTAAGGAGCTGTGAGGTGATGTGTCGGGCACATGACGTCAATCACGTTGATCGAGTCATTGATCATGAAGCGGGCGCAATAGGGATAAGGTGAGGGGTCACTAGTGGGTCACCAAGCAACCTATACTAAGCATATAGGATAAACAGGTAGGTAACAATAATAGGTTACAAAAGCAAGCCATGCATCCGAATAGGAACAATCAATTATAGTAGCAAAATCTAGTGCAAGCATGAGAGAGAAGGAACTAGGTTATATAGGAATAATGAAGGGGTTTTGCTTGCGTGGAAGCTGTGCAGACAGACTCGGACCCTCGACCGTGAAGTAGTCGATCACCGGATCAACATCACTCTTGGGGTCTACCGGAGAAACAAGGAGAAGAAACAATAAATATCAGGCATACAAATGCAACAAAAATATGACATGATAGTAGGCTATGCTAAGGGTGACCTGATACGTCTCCGTCATATCTACTTTTCCTAATGCTTTTGCTCTTCTTTTGGAATCTAATTTGCATGATTTGAATGAAACTAACCCGGATTGACGCTGTTTTCAGCAAAATTACCATGGTGTTGTTTTTTGTGCAGAAATAGAAGTTCTCGACGAATTTTTTTGGAAAATTATTCTGCAATAAATAAAAAAATACCGAAACCAATACCCATTGGAGGGGGGCCTAGCTGCCCACTAGGCACCAGGGCGCGCCACCCCCCTCTGGCGTGGCCTGGTGGGTATTAGGGTCCGCGAGGCTCCGCTGACCCTAACTCTGACTCTATAAAATCCTATTTTTGGAGAAAAAATTAGGAGAGGAAGTTTCATCGTGTTTTACGATACGAAGCCACCGCCACCTCATGTTCTTCATCGGGAGGCCAGATCTGGAGTCCGGTTTGGGCTCCGAAGAGCGGGATCTTCCGTCTTCATCATCATCAACCATCATCCATCACCAATTTCATGATGTTCACCGTTGGGAGTGAGTAATTCCTTTGAAGACTCGCTAGTTGGTGAGAGGTTGGATGAGATTCATCTTGTAATCGAGTTAGTTTTGTTAGGGATTGATCCCTAGTATCCACTATGTTCTGAGATTGATGTTGTTATAACTTTCCTATGCTTAATGCTTGTCACTAGGGCCTAGGTGCCATGATTTCAGATCTGAATCGTTTATGTTTTCACCATTATATCTATGTTCTTGATCCAATCTTGCAAGTCATATGCACCCACTACGTGTTAGGATCCGCATACCCCAAGGTGACAATAACTGGGATTCTTTCCGGTGATTACCGTAGGTTGAGGAGTTCATGTATTTACTATGTGTTAATGCTTTGTTCCGGTTCTCTAAGGAGGCCATAATATCCCTCAGTTTCCTTATGGATCCTGCTGCCACGGGAGGGTAGGACAAAAGATGCCATGCAAGTTCGTTTCCATAAGCACATATGACTATTTACGGAATACATGCCTACATTATATCGATGAACTCGAGCTAGTTCCGTATCGTCCTAGGTTATAACTATTATATGATGAATATTATCCAACGATATCACCAATTCCTATGAGCTTTTCACATATTGTTCTTGCTAAGTTACTAGTGTTGTTGCTACTGTTACAATTGCTACAAAACTGTTGTTACTACTATTACCATTACTACTGCTATCAAAACCATCATACTATTGTGCTACTGATCACTTTGCTATAGATATTTAATCTCTAGGTGTGGTTAAATTGACAACTTAACTGCTAATCGAAAGTGCGTTATACCGACTAGAGGGGGGAGGGTTGAATAGGCAATTTCTGCAAATTCATCACTTGGGAATTTCTACTTGAGGAAATTGCTAAGTGACGAAATACAAGCGGTGGATAAAGTACTCAAGTGCAAGCATAACATGACAGTAACACCGTCATCATGGTGAGATAAAGCATACACAGAGCACAAGAAGCATGTAAACAAGATTAGCGGGCAGAAGACAATGTGAATGAAGAATTTGGGATGAGGAAACTAAGAAAGTCTTCAGTTAAAGTCTTCAAACAATAATGATCAATTTCAACAACAAGTAAGCGAGGAATTGAATGGGTTCAGGAAATAGAACTAGTAGCTCGGTGAAGACAGTGATCTGGTAGACCAATTCCAACTATTATGACAGTCGATTGTCTAGTTGGATCAGCTTGGTATTTAAAATAAAGAAAACTCAGTCCCAGGACACAAAATCCTTATGGTATTCTCCTTGAGCTAAGGTCACACAGACCTATCCTAATCACCCGAGGTAAGTCTTCAAGGTGACTTTCAAACCTTCACAAACTCGGTCACCCGGCGGTCCACAATTCCTCTTGGATGCTCTAGACCATCACGCCTAACCGTCTGGAAGATGCATAGTCTTCAAAGGTAAAAAGCGTTGACACATGAACAATCTCTTCAGTGATGCTCAATCACTTTGGATTTTAGGTGTTGGGATTTTGGATTTTTCCTCAATGATGATTTTCTCACAAAGTCCTCGGAGGACGGGATGCTCTATATGACAAGTGTCAATGTCTCTCGGAGCAGCCAAACAACTAGTGGTTGAGGGGGTAGCTATTTATAGCCAAGGTGCAACCCGACATGATAAGACTTAAATGCCCCTAATGACATGACCGTTGGATGGATAAGATATTTTGGACAGCCGGCGCAAAGCACAGTAACGATCGGAGATTCGAACCAAGAAAATCCTCAGGGCTATCATGTTCCTCACTGTAGGAAATTTGCACTGGCGAAATCCTAACTCCCTAGTCAGAACAAACTCCTGAGAGACCAGAAGAACGTCGTCTCTGTCACTGAAGAAATTGACAGAACTACAAGAGATTTCCAAAGGCTTCACTCAAAGTATTGGGTATGTGTAGGCTTTGAGATGAGCATCACAATCGAAATTTTTCCTTAATACCTTGGCCCCCTTTAATAGTACGATGTTTTCTATGACTCAAAAGAAGGAAATGAAATTACGAAAACAAAAGTCTTCACGCTTCATAGTCCTCGCATCAATATCTTCAAGGTCACACCAATTTCTTCATTTTCAAAGTCTTCAAGAAAAGCACAAAGTCTTCGGTTGAAGACATTCATTTTTAGCTGTCTACATTCTTTGGATATATCGAACTCCTCATACACTTATAAGACATGTGCACACTCATAATCACATTAGTCCCTTAACCTATAACTCTTCAATACACCAAAATCACTAAGGGGCACTAGATGCACTTATAATCTCCCCCATTTTGGTGATTGATGACAAATAGGTTAAGTTTTCAATGGGGATAAACAAGTGTAAATACTGATTTTGAGGAATTTGATTGCAAGATATAGAAGAACTCCCCCTGAAGATGTGCATATTTGAGGAATTTGCTTTGGACTGCAAATGCACATGGTAGGATAACACCATGGGGATCTCCCCCTATATCTTGTAATCCATTCATGCATTTAACATATAGTATGATGAATTTGAGATGCATGAAGGAAAATGGTGTCTGACGAAATTTAGCACACGTGCATTAAGGAACTTTAGGAAATAAGCATGAAGACAATAGTTGAAAAGTGTTAGATCTCCACCGGACTTAAGTTTACAACTCCTCAAACAAAAACCTCAGAAGAATGAGAGTTTTAACTTAAATAAAAACAACCCATATAGAGAGACCCGCTTGAAGACTAACTCAAATTTGTCCACCTTTGTCATCAAGTGACCAAAAGGGACGAAAATTGAGGACTAACATCCCTCAAGAATATCATCTGGAAGGTGGTGGAGGAGCGCCAGCGTTGTTGCCGGAGTCATTTGTTGGTGTAGGGCCTCCTGTAGTGTCGTTGATATCCTCAGCTTCATCCATGGCATGCGATGAAGAAAAATAACTTGTGGCCAGCTGAGGAACTTTGACCTTCTTGAATTTTTTCCATGGGATGTGACCAGCCAAAGTTCTGCTGAAATTCCATCTCCTTGAGGTCTTCAGGAGTATAAAGTTTTGACAGTATGGCCAAAATGTGGTCGAAGATTTCATGCACATAGTAGTGATTCTTCTGCACAATGTTCTGCGTGACTGTCATGTTCTGAAGAATTGAGCCGAATTGACGCTTGACCCACTTGTAATTTTGATCGACTTTCTGGTGAAGACTTATGAGAAGTTCACGACTAGTCATCACATGCGGGGCAATGGCATGAGGATTTTGCCTTGTGGCTTTTACAGCAGAGTCCTGTGTGGCAAAGTCATCATTGGTGGAGTAAGATGCAACCTTATGAAATTGGCCATCCAATTGACAAGTTCCTTCACCAACAACAACCTTTCATTTTTCATCAACCAAGGAAAATGTCTTTTTGAGGACTTCAACAGGAGGCAGAAAGCTAAAGTGATTCTGAAAGTCAGCCTTGTATGGAATTGAAGACCTTGTTATGATGAACCTCACAATCTAGGGAGCATAAGGCTTCAAGTCAAAAGTTGACAGTGCAACATTAGCCAAAGTCCTCATAGTATTTCAAAAAAATTCCTACGATCACGCAAGACCTATCTAGAAGAAACATAGCAACAAGCGGGGAGAGTGTGTCTACGTACCCTCGTAGACCGTAAGCGGAAGCGTCTAATGACGCGGTTGATGTAGTCGAACATCTTCGCGATCCAACCGATCCAAGCACCAAACGTACGCCACCTCCGCGTTCAGCACACGTTCAGCTCGATGACATCCCACGAGCCATTGATCCAGTTGAGTGTCACGGGAGAGTTTCGTCAGCACGACGGTGTGATGACGGTGATGATGAAGTTATCGGCGCAGGGCTTCACCTAAGCACTGCAACGATATGATCGAGGTGTGTATCTATGGAGGGGGCACTGCACACAGCTAAAACTGATGTTAACTTGTGTGTTCTAGGGTGCACCCCTGCCCCCGTATATAAAGGAGCAAGGGGGAGGCCGGCCGGCCCTTGTGGCGCACGGGGAGAGGAGGAGTCCTCCTCCTAGTAGGAGTAGGACTCCCCTACTCCTACTAGGAGGGGGAAAGGAAGGAGGAGAGGGAGAAGGAAAGGGGGGATCCACCCCCTTTCCCTAGTCCAATTCGAACCAGAGGGGGAGTGGGCGAGCGACCTGCCCTGGCTGGCCCTCTCTCTCTCTCCACTAAGACCCATGTGGCCCATTAGTTTTGACGGGGGGGGGGGGTTCGGTAACCCTTCGGCACTCTGGTTTTCTCCAAAACCACCCGGAACACTTCTGGTGTCCGAATATAGCCGTCCATTATATCAATATTTATGTCTCGACCATTTAGAGACTCCTCGTCATGTCCGTGATCACATCCGGGACTCTGAACTACTTTTGGTACATCAAAACACATAAACTCATAATACCGATCGTCATCGAACGTTAAGCGTGCGGACCCTACGGGTTCGAGAACTATGTAGACATGACCGAGACTCATCTCTGGTCAATAACCAATAGCGAAACCTGGATGCTCATATTGGTTCCTACATATTCTATGAAGATCTTTATCGGTCAAACCGCACAACAACATATGTTGTTCCCTTTGTCATCGGTATGTTACTTGCCCGAGATTCGATCGTCGGTATCATCATACCTAGTTCAATCTAGTTACCGGTAAGTCTCTTTACTCGTTCCGTAATACATCATCTCGAGACTAACTCATTAGTCATTTGCTTGCAAGGCTTATTATGATGTGTATTACCGAGAGGGCCCAGAGATACCTCTCCGACACTCGAAGTGACAAATCCTATTATCGATCTATGCCAACACCACAAACACCTTCGGAGACACCTATTGTGATAGCCTGGCTTATTAGGGATGATAGACTACTGATATCAATAAGGAATTCCTTATTTTCTGGGAGCCCATTCAGACAGAACTCCAAAGTTAAGCGTGCCCAGCTTGGAGTAATTCGGGATGGGTAACCGACCGGGAAGGTTCTCCCGGGTGCGCACTAGTGAGGACAAAGTGTGCAAAAAAGACTAGTATTGATTTGTGGGGCCAGTCTAGATCCCGCCAGGAGTAACGACCACCGGCGGGTGTGTCCGGGGCGTTACAAGTTGGTATCAGAGCAGACCCTCGCGGTTACACGGGTGTTTGCGGACATGTGCTCGGTCATGTTATTCATGACGTTTGTGACCCGTCGTGGCACACGACATGGCACATGTATCAGACTAGATGCACAGACGTTTGTGCCAAGAGGAAACGTTCTTGTGGCCCGACGGGGACGTCGGTTCCTCTGAGTGGGGGTGTATGTAATAGCCTGGCTTATCGGGGATGATAGACTACTCATATCAATAAGGAATTCCTTCTTTTCCGGGAGCCCATTCAGACAGAACTCCGAAGTTAAGTGTGCTCAGCTTGGAGTAATTTCAGGATGGGTGACCGACCGGGAAGGTGCTCCGGGGTGCGCACGAGTGAGGACAAAGTGCACAGAAAAGACTAGTATTGATCTGAGGGGCCAGTCTAGATCCCGCCAGGAGTAACGACCACCGGTGGGTGTGTCCGGGGCGTTACACCTGTAGAGCATCTTTATAATCACACAGTTACGTTGTGACGTTTGATAGCACACAAGGTGTTCCTCCGGTGTTCGGGAGTTGTATAATCTCATAGTCGTAGGAACATGTATAAGTCATGATGAAAGCAATAGTAGTAAAACTAAACGATCAAGTTGCTAAGCTAACGGAATGGGTCAAGTCAATCACATCATTCTCTAATGATGTGATCCCGTTCATCAAATGATAACTCATGTCTATGGATAAGAAACTTAACCATCTTTAATTAACGAGCTAGTCAAGTAGAGGCATACTAGTGACACTCTGTTTGTCTATGTATTCACACATGTACTAAGTTTCCGATTAATACAATTCTAGCATGAATAATAATCATTTATCATGATATAAGGAAATAAATAATAACTTTATTATTGCCTCTAGGGCATATTTCCTTCAGTCTTCCACTTGCACTAGAGTCAATAATCTAGTTCACATCACCATGTGATTTAACACCAATAGTTCACATCCTCATGTGATTTAACACTTTATAGTTCACATCGCCATGTGACCAATACACAAAAGGTTTACTAGAGTCAATAATCCAGTTCACATCGCCATGTGATTAACACCCAAAGAGTACTAAGGTGTGATCATGTTTTGCTTGTGAGAGAGGTTTAGTCAATGGGTCTGCCACATTCAGATCCGTATGTATTTTGCAAATTTCTATGCCTATAATGCTCTGCACGGAGCTACTCTAGCTAAATGCTCCCACTTTCAATATGTATGTAGATCGAGACTCGGAGTCATCCAGATCACTGTCAAAGCTTGCATCGACGTAACTCTTTACGACGAACTCTTTATCACCTCCATAACCGAGAAATATTTCCTTAGTCGTCTAGGGATAATTTTGACCACTGTCTAGTGATCTACTCCTAGATCAAAATTGTACTCCCTTGCCAAACTCAGGGCAGGGCATACAATAGGTCTGGTATACAGCATGGCATACTTTATAGAACCTATGGTTGAGACATAGGGAATGACTTTCATTCTGTCTCTATCTTTTGCTGTGGTCAGGCTTTGAGTCTTACTCAACTTCACACCTTGCAACACAGGCAAGAACTCTTTCTTTGACTGTTCCATTTTTAACTACTTCAAAAACTTGTCAAGGTATGTACTCATTGAATTTTTTTATCAATCGTCTTGATCTATCTCTATAGATCTTGATGCTCAATATGTAAGCAGCTTAACCGAGGTCTTTCTTTGAAAAACTCCTTTCAAACACTCCTTTATGCTTTCCAGAAAATTCTACATCATTTCCGATCGACAATATGTCATTCACATATACTTATCAGAAAGGTTGTAGTGCTCCCACTCACTTTCTTGTAAATACAGGCTTCACCGCAAGTCTGTATAAAACTATATGCTTTGATCAACTTATCAAAGCGTATATTCCAACTCCGAGATGCTTGCACCAGTCCATAGATGGATCGCTGGAGCTTGCACATTTTGTTCGCACCTTTAGGTTTGACAAAAATTTCTGGTTGCATCATATACTACTCTTCTTTAATAAATCCATTAAAGAACGCAGTTTTGTTATCCATTTGCCAAATTTCATAAAATGCGGCAATTGCCAACATGATTCAGACAGACTTAATCATCGCTATGAGTGAGAAAATCTCATCGTAGTCAACACCTTGAACTTGTCGAAAACCTTTCGCAACAAGTCGAGCTTTGTAGATAGTAACATTACCATCGACGTCAGTCTTCCTCTTAAAGATACATTTATTTTCAATGCCTTGCCGATCATCGGGCAAGTCAACCAAAGTCCACACTTTGTTCTCATGCAGGGATCCCATCTTAGATTTCATGGCCTCAAGCCATTTTGCGGAATCTGGGCTCATCATCGCTTCCTCATAGTTCGTAGGTTCATCATGGTCTAGTAACATGACTTCCAGAACCGGGCTACCGTACCACTCTGGCGCGGAACGCACTCTAGTTGACCTACGAGGTTCAGTAGTAACTTGATCTGAAGGTTCATGATCATCATCATTAGCTTCCTCGCTGATTGGTGCAGGAATCACTAGAACTAGTTTCTGTGATGTACTACTTTCCAATTCGGGAGAAGATACAATTACCTCATTAAGTTCCACTTTCCTCCCACTCACTTCTTTCGAGAGAAACTCCTTCTCTAGAAAGTATCCATTTTAGAAACGAATATCTTGCCTTTGGATCTGTGATAGAAGGTGTACCCAACAGTTTCCTTTGGGTATCCTATGAAGACACATTTCTCTGATTTGGGTTCGAGCTTATCAGGTTGAAACTTTTTCACATAAGCATCGCTGCACGAAAACTTAAGAAACGACAGCTTAGGTTTCTTGCCAAACCACGGTTCATATGGTGTCGTCTCAACGGATTTAGATGGTGCCCTATTTAACATGAATGCACCTGTCTCTAATGCATAACCCCAAAATGATAGTGGTAAATCGGTAAGAGACATCGTAGATCGCACCATATCTAATAAAGTGCGGTTACGACGTTCAAACACACCATTACGATGTGGTGTTACAGGTGGCGTGAGTTGTGAAACTATTTCACATTGTTTTAAATGAAGGCCAAACTCGTAACATCAAATATTTGCCTCCGCGATCAGATCGTAGAAACTTTTATTTTCTTGTTACGATGATTTTCCACTTCACTATGAAATTCTTTGAACTTTTCAAATGTTTCAGACTTATGTTTCATCAAGTTGATATACCCATATCTGCTCAAATCATATGTGAAGGTAAGAAAATAACGATACCCGCCGCGAGCTTCAACACTCGTTGGACCGCATACATCAGTACGTATTATTTCCAATAAGTCAGTTGCTCGCTCCATTGTTTTGGAGAACGGAGTCTGGTCATCTTGCCCATTAGGCATGGTTCGCAAGCATCAAATGATTCATAATCAAGTGATTCCAAAAGCCCATCAGCATGGAGTTTCTTCATGCGCTTTACACCAATATGACCTAAATGGCAGTGCCACAAATAAGTTGCACTATCATTATTAACTTTGCATCTTTTGGCTTCAATATTATGAATATGTGTATCACTATGATCGAGATCCAACAAACTACTTTTATTGGGTGTATGACCATCGAAGATTTTATTCATGTAAACAGGATAACAATTATTGTTTGACTTTAAATGAATAAACGTATTGCAATAAACATGATCAAATCATATTCATGCTCAACGCAAACACCAAACAACATTTATTTAGGTTCAACACTAATCCCGAAAGTATAGGGAGTGTGAGATGATGATCATATCAATCTTGGAACCACTTCCAACATACATCATTACTTCACCCTTAACTACTCTCTGTTCATTCCGCAACTCCCGTTTTTTGTCGGATCTAGGGATCCGGCAAAACCATTAAGGTTCGAACTCTGGGTGCGCACGAAGATCTCTCCTTCCACCCTAGATCGTCTACTCAACAACCCTAGGCCTAGCTCGCCAGATCCGAAGAACAAGGGACACAAGATTTATACTGGTTCGGGCCACCGATGTGGGGTAATACCCTAATCCAGTGTGGTGTGGTGGATTGCCTCGTAGGCTGATGAAGAACTAGTACATGGATGAACTGCCTCCTGAGGAGAGGTGTTCTTGAGCTCGGGAGAGCTTGTGGGTGTTTAGGTGGTCTCGATGATCCCCCCTTTTCTAAGGTGGTGGCTAGTCCTATTTATATGGCTCGGGTCCTCTTCCCAAATATTGAGCGGGAAGAGATCCCACAATGGCCAAATTTGAAGGGGGTCAGCTAGTACAAGCTATCCTGACAAAAGGTGGTCTTTACCTGCCAAAGGCTCTAGTGGTGACGCCGCCGTGGGCTCCACGATGACCTCCGCTCTGCTGTCCTGCTGGTCTTGGTCTTGTTGCACCGATATGGAAACCTTTGCCCGACGCCTCGGGACTCTTCGTCTGCACCTGCTCCTTTAGCACCAAAGAGGAAACTGGCACTTTTGCACCCGCTAGCGCCCGCCTGGCCTTGGTCATCACTGCTCACATCACGAGGACCTCGCGAGGTGTCCCTTACCTCGATATCTCTGATCCTCACGAGCTGGCCTGGTGAGGCCGCCCCAGGGGATGCCTTGGGTCGTTTGCCTCGCGAGGCTTGGCCCCTCGCGAGGGTCTTGAGTGGTCGCTGAAGATGTTGGGCCGTACTAGGCCGCCTGGTGAGCCACGCCCTGGGCCGCAGGCAGGCAAGTCTGGGTACCCCAGTTCCCAGAACGTCGACAGTATTGAGTTACTACTCTTAGCAACTGAACCGGTATAAAATTCTGAGGGGTTGCTTTAAACTCTAGTAAAGTACACATCAATAACATGTATATCAAATATAGCTTTGTTCACTTTGCAATCCTTCTTATCCAGCAAGTTTCGAGGGTAGGTCCACTTCCAGTGACCATTTCCTTTGCAGTAGAAGCACTCAGTTTCAGGCTTGGGTCTAGCTTTGGGTTTCTTCATGGGAGTAGCAACTTGCTTGCTATTCTTCTTGAATGGCGCAGTTGTTGCAGTAGTGTTGGTGTAGCTGAAGATGATCGGCGCAGACGCTGTTCCTTACGTGCCGCCTGGTTCCGGCCCCTCGCGAGGCTCCGGGGTTCCCCAGATCTCGCGGAGGGCCGAAGCCAACTCCGCCTGGATCTCCTTGTGCCTGGCCTCGTGAGTCGCCAGGACTTCCCGCATGTGGCGCTGGTGTAGGGCCGTCTGGTTCGGCAGGACGAGGGGCATGCGTACGTAGCTGAGAGGGGGACCCTGGCACCGGCCTACCTGGGAAGTCTGGTAGAGCTCTTGAGATGCGATCCTATTGAGTGCGGGGACGTTGACGCAGACGCGCAGCCCGTCTCCTGAGCCTGGGCCGACAGCCGCCCTCAGAGGAGCCGGGCGACGCTCGCCCCGCATGGCTCTCGGCTCCTATAGGTCTTCAATGGTCTGGCTGATGAACTCCTCAACGCTTGGTGCCTCATGCCTTGAGGCCTCTGGAGGAAAGTGCGCGACAAAGCACTCCTCCACATGGTGCCTGAGTGCCTCCCTTGTGACATTGGCTAAGTCGGAGGCCCTCCAGAGGAGAGCCCCCGAGCCCAGCCTAAGGGGGGCGCCGGGCGCGCCTTCCTATGCGAGCGAGGGAGGAGGCCCCTCCCTAGGTGTAGGTCCCGAGGTGCTGCCGCCCTGTGCTGCATCCCCATGAGGCTCCAGGGCGAGCAACTGCTTCTTCTTGGGGATGACCTCAGGTGGGTAGATGACGCTGTCGCTGTTTAGATCCTCGACTGCTGCCGCCTGGTAAGCGCGCTCGAGTGAGCACACTGCATCCTTCTCCTCAAAGGCAATGGTAATGATGCCGCCACTCCTCGGCATCTTGAGGACATTGTAGCTGTGGTGAGTCACTACCATGAACTTGGCCAGGGCTGGGTACCCGAGGATGGCGTTGTAAGGGAGGTGGATATGGGCGACATCAAAGTCGATGAGCTCAGTGTGGTAGTTGTCGTGTTTGCCGAAGGTGACAGGTATGCGGATCTACCCTACGGGGGTGGTGGAGCCGTTAGTCACTCCGGAAAAGGGCTTGGTAGGCAGCAGTTGATCGTAGGGTACTTGGAGGCTGTCGAGTGTCTCAATGAACATGACGTTGAGCCCTGCGCCACCGTCGATGAGGGTCTTGGTAACTTGGACGTTACTGATGACGGGTGAACAAAGCATCGGGAGGGCGCCAGCCGTAGCTGCGCACTTGAGCTGGTATGCCGAACTGAAGGTGACGGGGCATCTGGACCACCTGAGTGGGCGAGTAGCCTCGAGCTTGGGGAGAGCCGCGTTTACTTCACGGGCGAATTGCTTGAAGGGGCGCTGAGAAGCCGGGGCCTGTGCTCCGCCCAAGATGCAAGCGATGACACGCGGCTCATAGAAGCCCCAACCCCCTTGTCCCGGTCGTCATTTTTCCTTGGCGGTGGCAGAGGTGGTAGGCCGGCCCTGCCCTGAGGACGGTCCTCCCAGGGCTGGTCCCTCTTGGCATCCTCACGGGGCTAGCCGCGCCAACGGTCCTCCCGAGGCTGATCACGCCACTCCTGGCAGGGGCCGCGGTCGTCCCAGCGTCCCCCGGTCCGACTTTCCCCGCGACCGTAGCCACGGTTTCCATGCTCGAGGCGTTGGACGACGCGTCCTTCGCGGAGGGCCCTGAGCTCTTGACAGTCATGAGTGTTGTGGTTGTGCACGTTGTGGAAGGCGCAAAATGCTCGGCCGTTCTTGGGTGGCTGTGGGTAGTCACGGCCGCGGTTCATGTCTGGTTCGGCTACAAGCACTACCGCTCCCTTGCGCTTTACGTCCTTGCTTTTGGCCTGCTTGTCCTCGGGTTCAGCAGCAGGGAGCTCGACGAGTGAGAGGCGCCCCTCCTCAGCCCTGGCGCACTTGGTCGCGAAGTTGAACAGCTCCAAGGACGTGCACAAATCTTCGTGGATGGCGAGCTCCTATTTCATCTTGACATCGTGAACGCCATCTAAGAACGCCGAAATGATGGCCTCATCCGTGACCTTGGGGATCTTGACGCGAACACTGTTGAAGCGTTGGATGAACTTCTGTAGGGTTTCTCCTGGTTGTTGCTTCATACGCCGCAGGTCACCCGCGGCCGGGGGACGGTCTCGGGTGCCCTGGAAGTTGGCGATGAACTGCTTGCGCATCTCACTCCAGGTGGAGATCGATCCCGCGGATAGGTTCAAGGGCCATGAGCGCGCGCCATCCTTGAGGGCCATGGGGAACCAGTTTGCCATGATCTTCTCGTTGCCGCCGGACGCTTCAATGCTCAGCTCATAGAGCTGCAGGAACTCCGTAGGGTCGGGGGTGCCATCGTAGCGTGGAGTCAGGTCGGGCTTGAACTTCCCAGGCCAGTTGACGTTGCACAACTCAGGGGCGAGGGTCTCCGGATAAGTACCTCAGACTGGGTGAAGCTGAAAGCTAGCGTTCTTAAGGGAATATTTGGTCGGTGAATTAAAGATGTCTTTTGCACTCACTCCATTGTGAACCCCCGGAAGCTATACACACTATGATTTTCACATCACATTTCGGACATGTATACTAATGCATGCACACCCAGGGAAAGGAACCCTTAACGGAAGTATTCTTTCTGGAAGATGTTTCTTACAATCTCAGTGTAATATAACATAACTAGCCGGATACAACTTGTCTGTTCAAGCAACTATCACCCCTACGCCTAGTTTTCCATGCATACCCTGGTTTATTCGGCCGCGATGGTATTCGGAAACACTCTCCACCCTCGGGTTTGGAGGTTGAAGCGAAAAGGTCCGCCATGACAAATGCTATACAATTTAGCTAGAGATCCACAGGTCAAGGAAAGTACATAGTCACTTGGACTCGAACACTTCCTCCTCTATACCGTCCAACAGACGGTCTAACTTACAATCCTGTTGGGAATATTTGGCGGCCACCTCTACTTGGTCATATACTAAACTAACGGGAACCTCTTCCCCATTCGGCCCTAGCGGTCCGACACGGGCCATGCGATTAGGATCCAACTTGGTATATCGCGTCTTCACCATGGCCCAGGCCTCTCGCGCACCCTCTCGGCAGGCCGATATCTTCCATAGTCGGATACACCCCGCGCTCCTTTGAACTGCTCCACAAGATCCTCCATACTTCCCGGAGGGGAGGCGGATGGCCATAGGGCCTTGGCAACACTCCGCATCGCCAGCCGAGCCTGTTCGTGCACTTGCGACAGCCCTTGCAGCAGATCACTTGATGATCCGGACACCTCCTCTTCAGGACGGCCCGTCAATATACCTGCAATTATAACTATATCAGTTCCATTTATCTCCGAACTACTTTAAAATAGTTCAGACACATACTGAATACGCCGCCCCGCAGCTTCTTGTTCTCCTTCACGGAATCGGCTAGCTGGGCTCGCGGATCTTTCAATTCTTCACCCAATTTCGCATGGGAATCCTGTAGCTTGTTTTTCTCCCCTCTGACTCGGGTGAGAACACGCTCGCCCGCAGCGTGTAGCCTTCTCACCTTTCTATCTTTCTCTTGGGCAATCTTCAACTTCTCGTCAAGTTGATCGGGCGATCCTATTATGCGATCAGCAACAGTATTAGTACAGTTGGTATACAATTATTGTTCCTCGATGGAGGGGACTGTTACCGGAAGACGCCTTCTTGAAGTTTTCCAGTTCGGCGGTTGCAGCATTTAGCTGCGCCCGACACTGCTCCAGCTCTTGGGCTAGCAGGCCATTCTTCTCTGCAAGGACCTGGTTATACAATGGTCCTTAAATCAGTTGTACCAACTGCTTTCAGTCTCCGGGGCTACGGGCATATGGTTATCCTTTTTTGGACAAAGAAAACTTACCTGCACATCCGTCAAATATTGTTTCATGGCTTTCCTAAGCCCATCTCGAGCAGCTCGGATGTATGCGTCACCCGAGCTGAAGGCATTGAATGCCTCTTCCGAGAACTTGGGGTCTCGCAAGATAGCCCTGCAGCGCCGATGATTCGTGACACTCTCTACTTCCGAGTTGGTGACGGATATATCTTCCGAACCCTTGGCCGAAGGACAGTCCAGCGTTGTTCCCACACCGGGCACCATCTCTCCGGCAGGATCTAAATCTTGGTTGTCGGGAGCATGACCGGCCGGGCCCCCGAGCATAGTTCGGCGAATCTTTTTTCCTGTAACAAGACAAACGCACAAGTCACAGTTAGATGTGGCCACTGGAAAACGTATTTATAAATCCATACCTCTTCGAGGAATGCCTGGTTGTGTCTTCATCGGCTTTCCTCTTCGAAGACTTGCCCGGCGTGGGAATCGATCTCTTCGGAATCACCAAACGCCTCCCTTGTGGAGCACGAGACAGTGCGATGGGTGAGGCAGAATAAGACACTCTTTTAAAGGAGGTGTCTCTTGATTACTTACATGTGAAGTGGGAAGAAGGCTAGGGTAGTCGGCGGTAATGGCCACTTCTGTGCCATCATAGCCCGTCTGGTAAAACACCCCCCTCCACGAGCGCCACGAATATACCCGGATCCTCTTCAAACCTGGGATCAAGCTTCTGGTTGTGGTTCTTCGACTGTGGGGCGGGACTATGAAGTCCTTCGGTGACCTTCGCCGGTGCTGTCATAACAAATGGATCAGAAATTTATCAAAGGTGGTCCGGAATTGGAATGAGTAAAACAGACAGGTTGGGGTTTACCCAACTGGGAGGGTTGTACATAGAATACCCATCTCTGCGCTTAATGCGAAGAAATTCCTCTTCCTCCCCTTTGAACAGCTCGGCCAATATCTTGGCCAGAGCAGCGGGGGTATCCGGGCCTTTTCGGCCACAGCGGGAGGCGTCATCCTCTCCATTATAGTGCCACATTGGGAGCCTTCTGTATTGAAGCAGCTGAACCCCTCGCGCTATGGAAGTCGCCGTAACCTCGACTATTCTGAGTCCGGACTGAGCGAGTATCTTTATCTTGCTCATAAGCTGACGAACTTCCGCACTGTCATCCTCTTTAGGACTCCGGGGACGCCGACTGTGGCGCTTCTTCAACGGAACGCTCGCAAATGCAGGAAGACCATCTCGAACTGGGTCGGGAAGCGCAACGTCTTCAATATAGAACCATTTAGAAGGCCATTCTCCAGACGCCTTCCTTGGTGTGCCGGACAGGTATCCGGTGCCAGCAATGCGCCATACCTCGGCTCCGCCCACTTCAAATATTGACCCCTCATGGTTGCACGGGACAAGACAGAACAACTTCCTCCAGAGCTCAAAATGGGCCTCAACGCCCAGAAATAATTCGCATAAAGCAACATAACCCACAATATGCAGAATCGAGGCTGGGGTGAAGTTGTGCAGCTGGAGGCCATAGTATTCCAAAAGCCCTCGGAGGAACGGATGGATTGGAAATCCGACGCCCCTCAACAGATAAGGTACGAAGCACACTCACTCCCCCCGGAAGGATTGGGGAAGTCCTCTGCCCGAGTCTCATCATTTAAGGAGGCTAGCCCCGCTCGAACAGAGACCAGATCTGCACAGGAAGAAATCCCCGCATCTGCAGCTTCGCTAATTGACTATGGGAGACAAAACACCTCTCCCACTCGCCTTTCTCTGGGCTGGAACGGGAGGAGGAGGTGGGAACGCTAGCCATGTTGGAATGGTTTCTCCTAGCAGTCTCCGGGGATTTTCTCTGTGTAGTGCCAAACGGGTCTAAGATCCAATCTCTTTAAATAGGCTATCTTCCTTGCATGGATGGGGTGCTATTTGCAAAAATACCCTGAACTTCCGCATTCGCTCGACACGTTGAAGACAAAGTTATTTGCGCGCAAAAGCCGAGGGGAGCGACATTGGATCAACGGTCGAATACATTACATGGAGGTCGCCAGAGGAGGAACCCGCCTTGCAATGTTGAAGACAACTCGTGTGCCGAACACCTCGTTATTGAAGACTGGTCCGGGGGCTACTGAGGGAGTCTTGGACTAAGGGGTCCTCGGGCGTCCGGCCTGTTATCTATGGCCGGACTGATGGGCTGTGAAGACATGAAGGCCGAAGACTGCACCCATGTCCGGATTGGACTCTTCTTGGCGTGGAAGGCAAGCTTGGCGACCGACTATGAAGATTCCTTCTTATGTAACCAACTCTATGTAACCTTATATCCTCCGGTGTCTATATAAACTGGAGGGAGTAGTCCATAGAGCATATACTCATTACCATAGTCATACAGGCTAGGCTTCTAGGGTTTAGCCATTACGATCTCGTGGTAGATCAACTCTTGTAATACTCATATTCATCAAGATCAATCAAGCAGGAAGTAGAGTATTACCTCCATAGAGAGAGCCCGAACCTGGGTAAACATCGTGTCCCCAGCCTCCTGTAACCATCGACCTTAGACGCACAGTTCGGGACCCCCTACCCGAGCTAGTATCGACCTAGGTAATCAATAATGCCCTTCCCCATATAAGGGTAGAGTGGTTGCACATGTTTGGTTGGAATAACGGTCGCAACTTAAACCAATCTGTTTTCAAACAACACACACACTTGCCTCGGTACACCACTTCGTCATCAAGTGGTTACCCATCTCATCATCCTCCTCGGGCATAAGTGGCACCCGACGGGGTTTTCGAAAAGTCCTTTGAAAGTATTCTGCCTCCGTCACCATGCATATACCCGTCCCATTTGCGTAGCCACTATTAAAGCAACCTAACTACTCCCACCCACATAACCCTCATAGGAAGGTAGGGTCATGCTTGATGCAAGTTTCAATAGTAAGTAACAAAGGTAGCAACCAAAGTGGTCTCCACCTCAACATGATTCCGATGCATTGATAATAAGGTGCTATGAGACATGCATGAAAAGGTTTCTCGAACATGGTCAAAGGGATGCTTGCCTTATTCTTCCGAGTCTTCAAACCTTCTGGTCCATCTCCTAGTACTCCGTTCATTTCGTCAACTAACGATGGAAACAATCATAATAAGCAACACAACAAGGCAAAAATAAAAGTGCTCTAAAAATAGGAGTTGGACTTTTCTAGGATACCTCTGGTCATATTAGAAATGACCAAGGTGTTTACATAGGTATTGGATCAATGGATAGTTTGGACCATTTCAATATGATGGAACCAAGGGGTTTATGGATTTGAAAGAAGTGTACAGAGATATATTCTTGAATGATGAGCAAAGGCACCCATCAACAAGTCATGATTTTAGAAGCATCTAGGAGTTGGTTTCACTGGATTTGGAATTCCAATGAATTTCCTAAGATTTTGCAAAGCTGTTAAATATGAAGAAATGGCTCATTATTTGGTGGGGTACAGAAAGTATTAATAAAAATGTTCCAAAACTAAGTTTGGACATGACAAGCATCTAGGAATTTGAACCACTGCATTTGGATCAAATTTGAGCTCTCTGTGATTTTCTAAAGTTCATCACAGAAAATGAAATAATGGCATTTGATAATTATTTGTGAAGGAAATGATTCTGGAAAAATGTGCATGTTGCACCATGTGGTAGAGCATGATTTTAGAGACTACCAGAAATTTGAATCATGCAATTTGGAGTTCATTTGAATTTTTAAATGGATTTATGAAGCTTACAGAAAAATAAAGGAAAAGGGAAATTGTTTTTACCCTAATCCTGCGCACAGGCGGGATGTGGACGTGGGCCGACCCAGTGGCGTCAGCCGCGCGGGGTGGCACAGGTGATGTTGTTGGCGTACTCCCGTGAGTACGCCTTCGACCAGGGCAGGCGCCTTCCCCCGAAGGCCGTCTCCACTTACTCCAGGGGCCTGGGGCCTTAGCCACTTACAGGCGGGTCCCGCTGGCAGGCCCTCCTCCTACCTCCCGCTCAAAACAAAGGAGGAGCAGGGGAGGCCGGCCGAGCAGGGTGCCGGCGCCCTTCCCGGCGATCCCGATCGTCCCCGGCGGCGTCCAGCATACCGACGGCTCCGGGGGATCGAGCCGAGCCCAACCATGGGTCTCACGCTTGCTGGGGAGGGCCGAGCCGTCAGTGGCTTTGACGCCGGCGGACGGGGCTTCGGGCGAAGTTTGGGTACGGCAAGGTAAGCACGGGGAGGAGAGAAGGACGTGCGAGGAGTGTTGGCGGAGGTGCTCGTGCTGTTCTCAAGCAAAGAGGTGGGGAGGAGGGGCACTCTGCGGCGCGAATTTGAGTGGTGGCCGGTGGCGGCACTCCGGCCATGGAGGGACAGGAGAGCACGAGGGGGAGAGGGATGATGTCTGCGAGGTGCACGGGAGAGAGAAGGATCCAGAAGAG
>LR738714.1:273421419-273449261 GCA_902687465.1 Secale cereale | reverse complement strand
GGGGGGGCTCTATATAGGGAGGCGTCGGTGCACCATGGGCGAGGTCCCGGGCGCGCACGGGCGAGCTTCACAAAGGGGAGAGGAGAGAGGGTCAGGCGGGGGACCGGCGACGTGCCGTGTCCCAGACGTCGAGGCGACCTCGGGGACATGCTGGGGAGGCCCGAGGCTGTCGGGGCATCGGGACGGGGGGCGGCTACAGTGCGCCAGAGCACTGTAGCGCGCTCTAGAGCATGCGTATGGCTGCCATTGGCATGGCTCTGGCGTCCAGGGCGTGGCCAATGGTGTCCAGGGGGTAGAGGGAGTAGTAGAATATAGGGAGGTGGTCTTGGATGCTCTGGGGAGCCACTGGAGGGAGGAGGGAGGTGAAAGAGGAGAGGAATGTTGCTGTCCACAAGAGTAAAAATGGGGTTTTCACCCCCCAATCATTGAGCTGAGGACACGGGGAAGTTACTGGGGGTAGAAGATGATCAGGTTTACCTGTGGTAAGAAGTTGAGGTAAAGGGAAATAGTTAAAGGGGTCAAAACAATGGTTTTGGTAATTTGGCAGAAGGTGTTTGATCATGTTTTGGGCAAGCAAAATAGCTCCACTTGACATGAGACTAAACAGGATCAAATGTCACATATAATTAGGGCCTTTTACCAAATTTGAGCTCATTTGGGCAAAGTTGCCAATGTAACTTTGGTGAACCCTAGAAATCAACAGAAATGGTTTCACCATGTTTGAGTTAAGCTAATCATCTCCCCTTGATGCACCACTTGGTGTAGTGTCATCATTTGGGGTTATGATCATGCCCACAAAGTTTGGAGCCCCAGGTAAAAAGTTGGTAATGTAGAGTTGTTCAAATTTGAATTTGAACAGAAATGGTTTTGGGGCACTTAGATCAAGTTATGCTTCTCCAAAACTTGTGCCATTTGGAATAGATGCATAATTACATCATTTTAGCATGTGCACCAAGTTTGAGAGCATTTGGACAAGTTTGACAATGTAAAGTTGCTCAAACTTCAAAAGGGACAGAAATGGTTTTGAGGGGATTAGATGATGTTTCTTTGATCTTCAAGGCATGAGGCTTTGCAAGATCATCAAATATGTCATATTTGACATGATAGAATTTCCTTGAATTTTTGGAGAATATTTCCTTTGTAAATATTTCAAAAGCTTGAAATATCCAGAAAGGATTTGGAAGGATTTGTCCAATATTTTGAACATGACCATGTGTTGAAACTCTTATATATGGACAATATATGTCCTATGAGTTCCCCTGAATTTTGGCAAATATTTTTGAAATGATTAAATAATTTTTCCCTATTAAAGACCATTTCTAGCCTTAAGAAAAAGCTTTTAAATAAAAAATAAAAATAACTTTTAAAATTATAATTTTGTGGTTTCTGGGAGTCCTATACCTAATAGGATTCAAATATACGTTTTGAAAGATTTGTAACACCCTAAATAAGGTACTTGTAGTGCAAACCTCAATTCAGGGTTTTTTGGAAAACTAATTTTAGAAAATACTATTTGGCCAAAATATTTTTATAAGAAAATACTATACTGGTCTATACACATGGCATGATCATTGGGAAAGGGTTTTGGATCAAGGAGATGAAGTATAAGAGTTGGAGGATTTATTTGATTTTTAGAGCACTAGCAAACAGCAGACAGAAAATCAATCAAGCAAAGTCAAAAACTCTCAAAAGTTTTTGTCAATCCACATTTTAGCGTGATAAATAGCTTAAGTAGCATGACATGAAAATCAGGGTGTGACAACGATCAAAGATGTCATATCTTCCATACCAAGGCCAGCATCAATGGACGCTCCGTCAAGGTTATCATCGATGGAGGAAGTTGTCACAACTTGGCAAGCGAAGAGCTTTGCGACAAGCTCAACTTGGTGAATTCCAAGCATCCTCATCCCTACAAGGTCCAATGGCTTAACGACACCGGAACACTTCGAGTCGAGCACACCGTGCAAGTAACCTTGAAGATAGGCGCCTACGAGGACACACTTGAGTGTGATGTGATCCCCTTGTCCGTGTGCCACCTTATTCTTGGACGACCATGGCAATATGATCGTGGAGTCACACACAATGGACGGACGAAACACTATAGCTTCAAGATGAAAGGAAAGGAGTTTGTGCTACGACCTATGTCTCCAAGCCAAGTAGCCATCGACAAACACTTACCTACCAACCATCGTGGAGAGAATGGTGAGAGAGTGAGCCACCAAAAGGAGAGTGAGAGCGACAAGCCAAATATGAGCGACTCCACGATGAGCGACAAGAAGCAACTAGTGCTATTTGCCACCAAAAGTGAGATGAGAGAAGTGTGTGAGAACCCCTTGAGTGTCTTTCACCTTCTTCTTTAATGCAAAGGGGAAGCCAAACCTACTAACACTTCACCACCTCCACCTTTAGTGTTGTCTAACTTGTTGCAGGAATTCTCGGACGTATTTCCCGATGAGCTACCTCCGGGTCTACCTCCACTTCACGGGATCGAACACCGCATCGACCTAATACCCGGCGCACCACTTCCGAACAAGGGCCCCTACCGCGTCAACCCCGAGGAAACCAAGGAGATACAACGACAAGTACAACAACTCATCGACAAAGGTCATGTACGTGAAAGCTTGAGCCCTTGTGCCGTTCCGGTTATTCTCGTGCCTAAGAAAGATGGAAGTTTTCGTATCTGCTCCGATTGTAGACCGATAAATGCTATCACCGTTAGATACCGTCACCCTATTCCATGCTTAGACGACATGCTTGATGAATTATGTGGTGCCACCATCTTTTCGAAAATTGATCTTAAAAGTGGTTACTACCAAATTCGCATTCAAGAGGGTGATGAGTGGAAAACAGCTTTCAAAACCAAGTTTGGGTTATATGAGTGGCTTGTCATGCCAATGGGTTTATCAGAAGCACCCAGTTCTTTCATGCGTCTTTTGCATTTTGTTCTACGACCCTACATAGGCGTCTTTGTAGTGGTTTACTTTGATGACATCCTTGTTTTTAGCAAGTCGCTTGAGGACCATGTGACACACATCCGTATGGTTTTACAAACCCTTCGTAAAGAGCGCTTATATGCTAACATGGAAAAATGCACTTTTGGCATCGACAAGGTCGTGTTCTTAGGATTCGTCGTTTCTTCCCAAGGTGTTCACGTAGATGAAACTAAAATTGAAGCAATTAAAAATTGGCCTCAACCAACGAATCTCCAACAAGTGCGTAGCTTTCTTGGTTTAGCCGGTGTCTATCGACGTTTTGTGAAGGACTTTAGCACCATTGCTATGCCTCTACACGGAGTGAGCAAGAAGAATGCACCCTTTGTTTGGGATCCTTCGCAAGACACCGCGTTCATTAAGCTCAAAGACTTGCTCACGCATGCACAACTTCTTGCCCTACCGAACTTTGATAAGCCTTTTGAGATCCATTGTGACGCTAGTGGTACCGGCATAGGTGGCGTGCTCATGCAAGAAAAGCGCCCAATTGCTTACTTTAGCGAGAAGCTATCCGGAGCAAAACTTAACTACCCCATCTATGATAGAGTTTTGCGCGTTTGGGAGCATTACCTTAGACCTCATGAATTCATTCTTCATACGGACCATGAGACGCTCAAGTATCTCAAGGGTCAAACTAAGTTGAACAAGTGTCATGCTAAGTGCAGTGAGTTTATTGAGTCTTTTCCCTACGTCATCAAGTACATCAAGGGCAAAGAAAACGTTGTGGCGGATGCGCTTTCCCGCAAATGCATGCTTGTTACAAAACTTGAGTTGAATGTTATTGGCTTTGAGCACATAAAAGACTTATATGAGCATGATCCTTTCTTTGCACATCCTTATGCTAAGTGTTTGACTCACACTTCTTGGGAACATTACTACATCAAGGATGGATATCTGATGAGAGCTAACTAACTTTGCATCCCCGAATCTTCGCTTCGTTTGCTCCTTTTGCAGGAATCTCATGGAGGAGGACTCATGGGGCACTTTGGTCGCGACAAGACATTTGCTACGCTCTCCAAGAACTACTTTTGGCCCAAGATGCTACGTGACGTCTCACGCCTTACTAACCGATGCTCAACATGTTGCAAAGCTAAGTCAAAAGCTCAATCTCATGGTCTTTACATGCCACTTCCTATTTCATTCCATCCATGGGAAGACATTAGCATGGACTTTGTACTTGGATTGCCTAGGACTCAAAATGGAAAAGATTCCGTGTTTGTTGTCGTGGACAAATTCTCTAAAATGGCTCATTTCATTCCTTGTAACAAGATCGACGATGCTTCACATGTGGCAAATGATAGAGGCAAAGGTGTCCCGTCTTTCGATGAGATGGTGGCTATCGTTTTGGAGGAAGTCGACTTTGACGATCCGACTACGAACGTGCGAGGACGTCGCGCCTTAGCAATCGCTAAACCAACTCCGAGAGATTATTGACCACGCCGGAGCACGATCAACCTGACCACGAAGGTCTGTTTCCTGCAGGCAAACGAAGAACTAGCAAGAAACTGAGATTGCAATCTGGACATTGCGAATTTAAGAGAAAAGCTTTATTGATCAAGTGGGGTTCTGTGACGTCTTTGTTTGGTCGTTGAACACAAACGAAGTACGCGAAGTTGCAGGTATGGCGAACTTTAATCTAAACAAAACCCAAAGTCTAAACGACGCCCTAAGGGCTGTATATATGGGGGAAAGAGGGGGGAATTTCACGGCCCTTAGTGGAGGGGGTCCGAAACCAACCCTAACTCTTGTTTCCCCACACATACGGACTCTAAAAACAGCCTATACTCAAGTATTTCGAAATTACATGGGCCTGGCCCAATAATAAGGTGACGCATCACCTATAATAGCCTCTGGACAAAATTTATGAAGTGGCATCTTGTATATTTCGTCCAAGGCTTCACTCACTCATTATGGTGGCTTCAAAGTCCTGAAATCATCACTTGTAACTCCATTCTTGTTCCCCTTGCGCATGCCATCATCTCCATGCTTGATCTTGCTCTAATGTTCATCCTTCTTGTCCAAGCTAGGCCCTTCATTTGTAAGCAAGACAAATGTATCCAATTTAGGTTGCATCATATTCTCATGAACATTAGATTCATTACCAAGAAACGAAAGTACCTGGTAATTTAATTGGCGTGCGCGAGCTCTAGTAATTGGTCCTGTATATGTGTCAGTTGGAGCTGTGGGTGTAGCCTTGTTAGTGATGTCCTCATCATCCTCCCCTTCTTGAATTGAAGTCGTCCTCGACGGAAGCTCATCTTCCTCACCCAAGTAAGGCTTCAAATCTGCAATGTTAAATGTGGGACTAACCCCAAAATCTGCAGGCAACTCAAGTTTATATGCATTATCATTTATTTTCTCTAACACCTTGAAAGGACCATCAGCACGTGGCATTAGCTTTGACTTGCGCAGATTAGGAAACCTATCCTTACGCAAATGTAACCAAACAAGATCTCCAGGTGCAAAGACAACACGTTTTCTACCCTTATCTCTAACAAGTTTATATTTAGCATTCATGCGCTCAATATTTTCCTTAGTTAACTCATGCATTTTTAAGATCAATTCAGCACGTTGTTTAGCATCAAAATTAACCTTCTCCGAAGATGGAAGAGGCAACAAATCAATAGGTGCACGAGGTAGGAAACCATAGACAATTTCAAAAGGGTACATCTTAGTAGTAGAATGCAACGAACGATTATAAGCAAATTCAATATGAGGCAAGCATTCTTCCCACATTTTCTTATTATTCTTCAAAACAGCCCTAAGCATAGTAGACAAAGTTCTGTTGACTACTTTAGTTTGACCATCAGTTTGGGGGTGACAAGTAGTACTAAAAAGCAGTTTAGTCCCCAACTTAGCCCATTAACATCTCCAAAAGTGGCTAAGAAATTTAGTATCACGATCTGAAACAATAGTATTTGGCACACCATGCAAGCGAATAATTTCATGAAAGAACAAGTCAGCAACATTAGCAGCATCATCACTTTTATGACATGGTATAAAGTGTGCCATTTTCGAGAACCTCTCCACGACAACAAATATGGTATCCCTCCCCTTCTTTGTTCGAGGTAAACCCAAAACAAAATCCATAGATATATCTTCCCAAGGAACACTAGGGACATGCAAAGGCATATATAAACCATAAGGATTGAGTCGTGACTTAGCTTTTTGACATGTAGTGCAGCGAGCAACAAAACGCTCAACATCCCGTCTCATCTTTGGCCAAAAGAAATGTGTAGCAAGTACATCCTCCGTCTTCTTCACGCCAAAGTATCCCATTAATCCTCCTCCATGCGCCTCCTGCAACAACAAAAGACGAACAGAGCTAGCTGGAATGCATAGCTTGTTAGCACAAAACATAAATCAATCATTAACGACGAACTTGTTCCATGTTCTCCCTTCTTTACAATTCTGCAATACATCTTTAAATTCAGCATCATGCACATATTGATCTTTGATGGTCTCCAAACCAAATATTTTAAAGTCAAGTTGTGAAAGCATAGTATAACGACGAGACAATGCATCAGCAATAACATTTTATTTCCCCTTCTTATGTTTAATAACATAAGGGAAAGTCCCTATGAATTCAACCCATTTAGCATGTCTACGGTTCAGTTTTGCTTGACTTTTAATGTGCTTCAAAGATTCATGATCAGAATGTATAACAAATTATTCGGGCCATAAATAATGTTGCCATGTTTCCAAAGTCCGGACAAGAGCATATAATTCCTTATCATAAGTAGAATAATCAGACTAAGCCCACTCAATTTTTCAGAAAAGTATGCAACGGGTTTACCATCTTGTAATAACACACCTCCTAACCCAATTCCACTAGCATCACATTCAAGCTCAAAAGTCTTATTAAAATCAGGAAGTTGGAGTAAAGGAGCATGTGTCAACTTATCTTTCAATACCGTGAATGCTTCTTCCTGTGCAGTACCCCCAAAAAAAGGCACATCCTTCTTTGTAAGCTCATTGAGAGGTGCAGCAATGGTGCTGAAATCTCTCACAAAACGCCGATATAATCCAGCGAGGCCAAGGAAACTCCTCACGTGTGTGACCGTTTTGGGCTGCGGCCAACTCTCAATAGCTTCAATCTTGGCTTTATCAACCTCAATTCCCTGTGGAGTAACAACATAGCAAAGAGAAGAGACTCGGTCGGTGCAAAAGGTGCACTTTCCAAGGTTACCAAACAAAGGTGCATCACGTAGAGCAATAAAAACAACACGTAAATGTTCCAAATGTTCCTCCAAAGATCTGCTAAAAATCAATATATCATCAAAGTATACTACCACAAATCGTCCAATGAAAGCACGTAAAACTTCATTCATTAATCTCATGAAAGTACTAGGTGCATTAGTTAACCCAAAAGGCATGACTAACCACTCATATAATCCAAACTTAGTTTTAAATGCCGTTTTCTATTCATCTCCCAATTTCATACGAATTTGATGGTATCAACTACGCAAATCAACTTTGGAGAATATTGTAGAGCCACTCAATTCATCAAGCATATCATCTAGTCTAGGAATAGGATGACGATAACAAATAGTAATATTATTAATGCCTCTACAATCAACACACATACGCGATGTACCATCCTTTTTCGGCACTAGAATAATAGGAACAACACAAGGACTAAGGGATTAGCGTATATAACCTTTGTCAAGTAGCTCCTGTACTTGACGCATAATCTCCTTCGTCTCTTCTGGATTGGTACGGTATGGTGCACGGTTGGGTAGCGATGCACCGGGAATTAAGTCAATCTGATGCTCAATCCCTCGAATAGGTGGTAATCCCGGTGGCACGTCTTGTGGAAAAACGTCGGCGAACTCCTGCAAAATGTTAGTGACAGCAGGAGGCAAAGAGGAAGGCACGTCCTCGAATGAAAATAATGCCTCTTTGCACACAAAAGCATAGCAAACAGATTTGCTAAAATCTAGCTCATCAATATCAGATTTGGTGGCAAGTAAACATGCACTTTTCAATTTAATTTCAGAAGCAATAGTAGATGGTTTATTATTAGGTTTCATTTGTTGCTCAAATTCTTTTGCCACAACCTGATTTTCACTCTTATTTTTCTCCTGTTTTGCTTTATTAGCTCTATTAATATCATCTTTCAAAATGGAATCAGGTGTCATAGGAAGTAAAGTAATATTTTTATCCTTATGAACAAGAGTATACTAATTGTTTCTACCATGGTGTACAGAATTTTTATCAAATTGCCATGGTCTACCAAGTAATAAGGAACATGCTTGCATAGGTACGACATCACAATCAACATAATCAGCATATGTAGAGATACTAAAATGCACACGAACAGTACGTGTTACCTTAACCTTGCCGCTGTTGTTGAACCATTGGATGTAGTAAGGATGTGGATGTGGTCTTGTGGTGAGAGATAGCTTCTCCACCATCTCCATGCTAGCCAAGTTGTTGCAACTCCCTCCATCAATGATCACGCGAACATAACGTTCCTTCACAACTCCCTTTGTATGGAACAAATTATGCCTCTGATTTTGCTCAGCTTGTGTAACCTGCACACTCAAAACACGTTGAGCAACTAAACATTCATACCTGTCAGCATCTTCAGGAGCCATGTATTGCGTCTCATGATCAGAATCGTCTCCGTCGTGTTCTTCACGTGTAATAAGAGCCAAAGTCTCCTCATCACAGTCACTAGCGGACTCATATCCACCATCCTCAGTAGCAATCATCACACGCTGCGATTTGCATTCTCTCACAAAATGTCCTCTTACCTTACAATGACGACAAATAATATCACTGGTGTGCCCTGTTGATGCCATGGAAGAAGAAGAACTCTGTGCAGGGCCAATAGGTGTGCTCTTGGCAGATAATGGTGGTTGTGCCTGCTTCCTTGTATCACGTCTGGAGGTAACAGCTGATGGAGGTGTCGGTGCAGTAGAATGTGTGGAAGTAGAGGATGCACGCGGTGTCCATGATGAAGGTCGACTTGCAGAAAAGTTAGTCCGCGCCAATGCCTGTCGATCCTGCACTTCACGTTCAGCTTTACAAGAAAGATGGAATAAACGAGTGATATTATTATAATCCTTATACTCTAGAATGGTCTGAATCTCTCTATTTAATCCACCCATAAAACGTGCAAGCATAGCTTCATTATCCTCAACAATACCACATCTAATCAGGCCAGTTTGTAATTGCTGATAATATTCTTCTACATAATTTTTTCCTTGTCTTAAGCGCTGCAATTTTTGAAGTAATTCACGTTGATAATATGGTGGAACCCAACGAGTACGCATAGCAGTTTTCAAAGCAGCCCAAGTAGCTGGAATAGGATATAATCTACAATGTTCAGACCACCAAACACATGCAAAACTAGTGAAAGCACAAACAGCAGCAGGAACACGTCTCTCCTCGGGATAGTGTAAACATATAGAACGTTGTTCACTTTCTAACTCCCAAGTAAGATATATATCAGGAACATATCTACCCTCAAATGGTGGAATATTCAATTTCAGTTTAGGAAGATGGTCATGTACCTCGGGTGGTGGTGCAGCCCTACCATTGCGATGATATGCATGAGGACGACCTGGTGGTGGTGGTGCTGGTGGTTGCACGTAGTTCTGATTTTGGTCAACCTCATCCTTGTAATGGTCCTCCACCTCTGCAGTAGCAGCAGGAGCTACAGAAACATCAACAGCGGCACCAGAAGTTTGCCCAGGCTCAAGGGGAACGCGCTGTGCTCATCCCACTTGATTTGGAAGGTGATGTTGTTGTTGTAGAGGTGCGACAGCTGCAGCAGCCGGTGGTGGTGGAAAACGCGAAAGCAATTCAGCAAACTTGTTATCGAGCTTTGTTTCAAACGTCTTCTCCATGCCATCTATCTTCTCCATGGCCTCGTCAAATCTCTTTAGCACATCTTGCACCTGTACACTCATCATTTGCTGAAACTTATCATGAAGCTCCTTGTTCGTCAAGTTCTCCCAGTCAGTCTCGTCGGCTTGTGATCCTGGCATGGTTAGCAGCAATAGAAACACACAAGAATATGATCCTACAGACTACTAGAAAATGGTGGTGGTCGGGCGTCACAAATCCGTCAAGCAAATCTCAAATTCTTACCAGTTCTTACCCAGCAGTAGGTGGTGATCGACAACCGTGGTAGTCAAAACTCTCAAAGGTTGGATAAAAGCGATTACCAGGGAGAGTCAAAACGCACGACGTAGATGTATGTGGAGCTAGGAAGGCTTATAAGATGGTAGGAAAAAGGGTCAGCAATAATCAATTCAGAGATGCAGAGTTGAATAAACGCTCAATGACGGTACTGTGCTGGTCCTAGGCTAGACCGTGCTAGAGACGCGAGCCTAGAACACTACCAAAATCACGGCGCATCACGTAAACAAGGGAGGAGCACACTCTGATTTTTTTTCTTTTTTTTGCACTTTTTTTCTTCTTTTTTTTTCCCTCAGCAACAATTTTTTTTCGAAAAAGTCTACAAATGGTCTAAAAACAGCCTAGCCAGAATTTTCCAGACTTAGTTTTTTTTTTGAGTTTGGAACTATTTTTCTACTGCGGGTAGCACGAATGTTTGGGAGTCCTTCTCCGTCACGACTCAGAGTATGGTGTGATCTGGAAATCCAAAACAGAGTAACAAAATACTGGACTCAGAATAGGACTGGTGGCGGAGATGAATTTGGTGGAATTCTGACTGGTGGCGGAGATGAATCTAGTGGAACTCGGACTGGTGGCGGATATATGTTGCAGGTGGACTCGGATTGGCGTGATGGCGGCGGATATGTGGTGGCCTATATGGACTTGGATTGGCGGTGAATATGTGGTGGTGGTATATGGCAGCGGTGATGAAGTTGGTGCGGTGGTGGTATATGGCAGCAGCGATGATGATGATGCGGTGGTGATATATGGCAACGGCGACGTGACAACCTGTGAACAGAACTCGAAACTCTAAAGGACTAGACGCTAAGACCAGCAACTTGACACGACGATGCAACCGCAAATTCAACAAAGCAAATACAGAAAAGATTATGCAAAGGCTCAGACTGGTTCAGATGGGATGAACTAACCCTAACTTTTTTTGGCTTTTTCGTGGACTATAGGTATGAAGAACATACTCGATCTAAACTACGAAAAACTGTAAAATCTCACCGAGCAACCTGGAAATCTGATACCACTTGATAGAGGCAAAGGTGTCCCGTCTTTTGATGAGATGGTGGCTATCATTTTGGAGGAAGTCGTTTGACGATCCGACTACGAACGTGCGAGGACGTCGCGCCTTAGCAATCGCTAAACCAACTCCGAGAGATTATTGACCACGCCGGAGCACGATCAACCTGACCATGAAGGTCTGTTTCCTGCAGGCAAACGAAGAACAAGCAAGAAACTGAGATTGCAATCTGGATATTGCGAACTTAAGAGGAAAGCTTTATTGATCAAGTGGGTTTCTGTGACCTCTTTGTCTGGTCGTTGAACACAAACGAAGTACGCGAACTTGCAGCTATGGCGAACTTTAATCTAAACAAAACCCAAAGTCTAAGCGACGCCCTAAGGGCTGTATATATGGGGGAAAGAGGGAGGAATTTCGTGGCCCTTGGTGGAGGGGTCCGAAACCAACCCTAACTCTTGTTTCCCCACACATACGGACTCTAAAAACAGCCTATACTCAAGTATTTCGAAATTACATGGGCCTGGCCCAATAATAAGGTGACGCAGCACCTATAATAGCCTATGGATAACATTTATGAAGTGGCATCTTGTATATTTCGTCCAAGGCTTCACGCACTCATTATGGTGGCTTCAGAGTCCTGAAATCATAACTTGTAACTCCATTCTTGTTCCCCTTGCGCATGCCATCATCTCCATGCTTGATCTTGCTCCAATGTTCATCCTTCGTGTCCAAGCTAGGCCCTTCATTTGTAAGCAAGACAAATGTATCCAATTTAGGCAGCATCATATTCTCATGAACATTAGATTCATTACCAAGAAACGAAAGTACCTGGTAATTTAATTGGCGTGCGCGAGCTCTAGTAATTGGTCCTGTATATGTGTCAGTTGGAGCTGTGGGGTGTAACTTTGTTAGTGATTGCGACGCCCGGATAATCAGGCTACAGTAATTCCACGTTGATGATGCCACGTCACCTTGGTTATGGTTATTAAACTCGCATTGATTCGAAACCGATTCAAATTCAATTTCAAAATCGAGTCAAACGGTAAAAGTTTTCAAACAATGAAACTATAATGTTCGGCTCATGCGAGATAATGCCTAGGTAATTATGGTGCTGAAACCAAACTTTTATGAAATTCTTAAACTGCACTAAAATGATTTAAGTAGTAGCAAACCTAATTATTTAAATGCCTTTACTAATTAAAAAAATATCAAACTAAAATATTTGGGGACTACACTTTTGTGGCAGTGGACTAAATTGAACTACTAAATTAGATGCCTAGTATATATTTTACAAAAACTAAAACAATAGGAAACAAAGATAAAATAGAATAAAATAAAGGTAAAAGTAAACAAAACAAAAAGGAAAGAAAAGAAAAAAAGGGAACCCCCTACTGGGCCGTGGCCCAGCTGGCCACCAGGCCAGGCCCAGCCGGCCCACCCCACACGCCCCTGGCCTACTAGGCCAACCCCTCCCACCACTAACCCTAACCCACGACTCCCACTGCCCCCACCCCACGATTCCCCCCTCGTCTCTTCCCACTCCCCCCGATCTGGATCGGGGGGCGCACGCCCGATTCCGCCGCCGCCCGGAGCACCCCCTTGCCGGAGCCGCCCTCCCCCTCCATGCTGCACCCGCGCCCGTGGACCGCTACCTCTGCCCCACAGCTCCTCCAACGCCGCCGCAAGAAGCCCCTCTGCCCCGGCCACCTCCACCAGCCTCGCCGCGGAGCCCCGATGACGCTACCACCAGCCGTCGCCGCCGTCGCCTCACCGCCCGACCCCGCTGCCGCGCGGAGCCCTCCTCGCCGGACCGCCCCAGCACCACCCCTCGAGCTCGCACGCGACCCTCCTGTGAGCCCCGTCCGCCCTCCTCTCTTTCCCTCGTCGCCGGTCGCGACTGCCGCGCTTGCCTCCGGCCCCGCTAGCCACACCGTCGCGCCGCCCTGCTCCGTCCCCCCATGCTCGCCGGGCCGCCGCTCCGGCTGGTCCCTCCCATGCTCGCCGGGCGGCTGCTCGGGTGAGCCCGGCCCACTCCATCGCGGCCCTCCCTCCGCGTCCGGCCGGGCTTTTAGCCGCCGGCGCTGCGCCGCGCGGCTGGATGGGCGGGCGCCGTATCGGGCAGGCGCCCGATGCCCCAGCTTCGCCCCGCTAAACACACCCGACCCGCAAGGCCCCCACGGGCCAATGACACGAGGGCCCCACGCCCAGAACATAATATAAAATAAATAAATATAATTAAATAAATAAATAATAAAGTATTAATTAATTAATTAATTAATCACTTAATTAACTTAATTAATTCTATTTTAGAATAACCTAATCACTAATTAAGCTAATTAAACTACTCCCTCCGTTCCTTAATATAAGGTGTATTATTTTTTTAAAAAGTCAAACTGGTCTAACTTTGACCAAGTTTATAGACAAAAATATCAATGTCTAGACTACCAAACTATTATCACTAGATTGCGGATGAAGTATATTTTTATATTTTATATATTTAGTGTTGTAAATATTTATATAATTTCCTATAAAGTTGGTCAAACATAGGTTACCTTTGACTTTTTGAAAAACTAATACACCTTATATTTAGGAACGGAGGGAGTATTAGTTAAATAGGCAGTCAATGACATGAGGGACCCACACGTCAGTTTGACCCAGTCAAACCCACGTTGACCGCTGACGTCATGCTGACGTCATGATGACATCAGTAGACACTATTCTGGATAATGTTAGATTTACATAAATAATTAATTCTAGAAAATGTTATAAACTTTAGAAAATCATATAAAATAATCTGTATCTCGGATGAAAATAATTTATATATGAAAGTTGCTCAGAATTTCGAGACGCACCCGAATACGCAGACCGTTCGTCAACCACACGTCCCTAGCCTCCCGAACCTGCAACTTTCCCCCCTCCGTTTCATCCGCCCGAAAACGCGAAACACCGGGAATACTTTCCCGGATGTTTCCCCCCTTTGCCAGTATCACCCGTTACTGCGTTAGGTCACACGTAGCACCGCGTATTGCCATGTTATGCCTTGTGATGCTTTGATTGCTCTGTTATTTATTGTGTTCCCCCTCCGTTACTTCTTTCCGGTAGACCTCGAGACCGCTGCCGATACCCCTATGGACGACTACATCGACGACGACCCCCTCCTTCTTGCCAGCTCAACCAGGCAAGCAACCCCCCCCCCTTTGATCACCAGATATCGCCTAGTCTCTTCTCTCTTACTCTTGCATTAGAATTTCTACTGTTGATGATTCTATGAATCCTATTCTGTTGCATAGCCTGTCATTGTTGCTACATCTGTTGATACCCGTACCTACTATCCTAATGCTTAGTATAGGATGCTAGTATTCCATCAGTGGCCCTACATTCTTGTCCGTCTGCCATGCTAGACTATCGGGCAGTGATCACTCGGGTGGTGATCACGGGTATATACTATACTATTACATACACATGATGATGATTCGGAGATGGGGGCTGAAGGGGCAGGTGGTTCCACACAGGTAGTGGTGGGCCTGGGTTCCCGGCAGCCCCCTGATGGTTACTTTGTGGCGGAGCGACAGGACGGGTTGGGACCACCTAGGAGACAGGTGGGCCTGGCCCTGGTCGTTGTCCGCGGTTATTTCATAATAACACGTTTAACGAGATCTTGGTATTTTTTCTGAGTCTGGCCATTGGCCTATACGCACTAACCACTACCTGGGAATAGTTATGGGCACTCGACGTCGTGGTATCAGTCGAAACCTTCTTGACGTCAGCGACTGAGCGACGCGTGCCGGATTGGACTGGAAAGCCGCTCTGGTATTAGGAGCGGCTAGGTCTGCTTACCGGCCGCCCTCGCAATGTGCAGGTGTGCATTGGGCGATGTGCCCAGACCCCCGTGCGCTTAGGGTTTAGACCGGCGTGCTGACCTCTCTATTGTGCTTAGGTAGGCCTGCGACGTGTTGATCTTCCGAGGCCGGGCATGACCCCGAAAAGTGTGTCCGGCCAAATGGGATCGAGCGTGCTGGGTTATGTGGTGCACCCCTGCAGGGAAGTTAATATATTCTAATAGCCGTGTCCCTCGGTAAAAGGACGACCCGGAGTTGTACTCTGACCTCATGACAACTAGAACCGGATACTTAATAAAACGCACCCAGATGAGTTCCAGATATAACTCGGTGGTTGCTCTCTCACAGGGTGATGTGGGGGAGGATTGCCGAGTAGGTTTATGCTATACGTTGTTACTTGGTGAACTTACCATCTACTCCCTTCTACTGCTGCAAGACGGAGGCTGCCAGAAGCGAGGATACTTGTTACTTTCCAGCTACCCTCATCTTCTGCTGCAAGATGGATGTTACTAGAAGCATAGTCTTCGATTGGCTTAGCTATCCCCCTCTTATTCTGGCATTCTGCAGTTTAGCCCACAGATATTACCCCTTTACACATATATCAATGCATATGTAGTGTAGATCCTTGCTTGCGAGTACTTTGGATGAGTACTCACGGTTGCTTTGCTCCCCCTTTTCCCCTTTTGTCCCTTCTTCTCGGATGTTGCGACCAGATGGTGGAGTCCAGGAGCCAGAAGATCCCGAGGATGTTTCTACGTGGATTTCGGCTTCAAGGAGTAGTTAGGAGGTCCGAGGCAGGAGGCCTTGCCTTTTCGATCGTTGTTACTTTTGTGCTAGCCTTCTTAAGGCAAACTTGTTTTACTTATGTCTGTACTCAGATATTATTGCTTCCGCTGACTCTTGTGTATCGAGCTTATGTATTCGAGCCCTCGAGGCCCCTGTCTTCTAATATAAAGCTTGTATTATTTTAATTTGTGTCTAGAGTTGTGTTGTGATATCTTCCAGTGAGTCCCTGATCTTGGTCGTACACATTTGCGTGCATGATTAGTGTACGGTCAAATCGGGGGCGTCACAAGTTGGTATCAGAGCCGACTGCCTGTAGGAATCCCCCTTCCAACTCCTTGGCCGAAGTTGAATCTAGTCTTTGAAAAACAAATTACTAACTTGTTGTGTGGCTTACGGGCCCATAGCACCAATGGGTGGTATTAGGATCTTTTACTCCTCGTCTATACTCTGGGACTCTGATTTCTCTTCTATTCGGGTTGAAAGATTTTACTAACTTTGACTCTAGGTTCTCGTAACTATTTCTTCCGGAGAGCTCTCATTCAGGAAGATCACCTACTTCGTTAGAAGATTCTGAGGATATCCCTTGATATTTTCCCGAGACCCTTGTGCTCATTGCCTTTGCAATTCACTGCCACCGATATATCCCTATGGATATATGCATGCACTTGTCATTCTCATGATCATTCCTCATCGCTCTTGTTGTTACAAGATGCCTTGAAATATTCTTCGTTGTCCCGAGAATCCTTTGAGTTTACTGTCTTGCAGTTTTATTTCGCATAAAAACCCTTACGGGTATTTCCTAACATTTATCGAGTATCCGTTCTTCTCGATTGTTCATGTGTCTCACAATATTCTTCGAAATACTATTCGATCTTTCGAAAATCCTCTGCAGCCCGTTACTCTTTAAATTCTTGCCTGCTTGCATTATGGTTAATTCCATATGACTAGTAGTCTTCGTTAACATCCCTTGTCTTAGCCATTTTGAGCCTATTGATTCAATGTGTGCGTATGCACACAGTCAACAGGTTATCCTTTTTAAAAATTATCTTTCCAGCTCAGACGTCATTCCGGACATGAGTTGGTTCTCGGCAATTCAAACCTTTATTGATTGTCCAACCAAGTGTTTTCCGCTTATCCATCCTTGATCAGAGCGTCTGCTTCTGATCCTTTGTCCTGGAAACCATAATTTCTATCTATTTAAGCATCAGAATAATCAGGTGACTCTTGAATCTGATGCCTCTGCATTCTTTCTTCCTCTGAGCGAGTATCGATATTCACGTCAGCTCCGTTGTGGATCGCCTGACCCATTGTTCGATTGTTATCTGACAATGTCCTTCATATTCAATCACCTTGTGAGTTCTCCCCCTGATACGTAATGCCTTTGGTAATTTGTACCCTCTGCTTGGCCAACCATGCTCTGCTTTTGAGCTGGTGATATTTACTTTTGAAAACTGTGGTATATGTGGCTAAGATGCCCGATGGGTTGAACCTATGCTTCCCCTAATCCGTGAGAACCCAAAAGTTTTCACAAGTCATACTCTTCCGGTGTTCTACCAGATAAAATTCCAACACTACAGTTTTATCAAAGCGAGAGGTGAATAAAATGATATGCATTAAAGAAGTGGGAGTCGACCTTGAACTTGTGTTCATGCCCATGAAAATGATGTAGATCGTCTTGGAAGCTTCTTGCAAAATGATTATCTAGCTGTATGATTCTTTCAGTATTCTTGAATTGATTCCTTACAGTTATGGTTCCGACCATGCTGTCCTGATCTGATATATCTGATGGGAATTCATTCCAGTGCCTTGTCAAATTTACGCAAGGTTGAAGTATCTACTGTCATAGGTCAATGATCCAGTTCTACTTCTATCATGTTCTACCTTCGAGTAGTACCCCCTGGTATCTCGAAGATGTCTTGTCGTTGCACCACATCTTACTAACTTTGTTGAAGTAATGTCTATCCTTGTCGTAATCACTCTATGGGTTCTGCGTTGTTGTCAACCGAGGACACCGACTAGCGAAATTATTCCGCACTACAAATCAAATACCACTAGTATTTTTACTCGGAAATTCTGAACTTAGTCTAGTCATTCCTAGACTATCGGCTGCATCCTGGTCTTGCTATCTTTGACTGTGCTACCTCATCCTTCTCTGGTGCACGAAATCTTCAGTGTGTGAGCACGACTTACGTCGAGCTTTCGACCTCATGTTGCTTGTCTTGAAAGGCAACCTTTGTTCCGAGCTTGCATCTTATATATTGATCCTATAACTTGCCACTTTGTCATTCCATTGCTTGTTGTCGTTGTTGTTTGATTGCATCCTCTTGAAACCTCGCGACAAATGTGTCGTGATCACCTTCAACACTTTGACTTCTTCTGAGACGTCAACAGAGTTTATGATGAGAAATACCCTCCTTGTCCTCGATGATTTTTATTATCATCGACAACACCCTTGACTACCTTTCATCGCAGACTTGTCCACATTATGAATATAACTTGCTCTCCAGCTAGTGTTGTGTTCTGCATTGAAGTATTATTGTCTTTTATGTCGAGAATGTTGTGGGAATTGCTCCACCTCTTGGAAATCTTGGTATGATGATACTTCTCACCATCACCATTCTTCCTTGGTCCCCGTGTTGTTTTTAACCGGGATACCAATAGGCTAACGATGCTACTTGAGTTCTGTACTTCTAGCAACCCTATTGCTTCGAAGTTAACGATCGACAGTTCGTCCTTAGACTGTTGGTTATTGAATCGTCACTCTAACATTGATCTTGCTGCCTAAGGTCATATTTCGGGCACACCTTCCACCTAATGATTAATGGTGTATGATTTTCTCGAGCATACAACGTTATATCATTTGAATTGATAAGTGTCATCCTCTTGTTCACATTATTCTGGAAATCCCTCCGTTTGGAATTCTCGATGAATTGTCGCTGAGCCCATCAGCCACCTCCTCATCCTCTCCTTGGTTTAATGATGAACTATTGTTTCGGGAACCCGCTCCCATAAGTTCATTTCCCGGGAATCTTGCAATGTCATTTCGTCGATTAATGTTGCACCGTTTCTTCTCGAACATCCCGAGTTTGAGGTATCATAACACCAATCGGATCTGAATCTCGTAGAGATAAGATGGCTGGGAAAACTTTCCAGAAGTTATAATATTGTTCCTTTGATGACTCGGTAATATGATGTCATGTCTAGCACCCTTGGCTGGAGGACCTATCATTATAATCTCTTTTGCAAGGATAACCATTCTTCCAGGAGGAAATTATAAGACTCATTCTATAAGTTGTTCCTGTTGAATCCTTCATGTATCCAAGTCCGACCTTTGCTTCAAGACCATGCCAATGCTATCTCAAAGCATGTCTGCGGTACTCCGATTTTCAACAAGAGCATTTGAAGCCCAATGCTAAATGTTTCTTAGTCAATTATCCAGACATCGTTGTATGGGTAACATCTCGATTAATCCTTGCCACTTTATCTGAATGGTTGGGTACTTGCTCTCCTAACCTGTACGCCATGTTCTTCTTGTCCATGGGATGGATATACTCCTAATAATTGTGTCTAATCACAATTTTCCTTTCCATTTGTTTGTTTAACCTTTCCTTGATATACATATAATCTAAGCAGTAATAATTCTCTGCTTATGTAAACACCTCATTGTACAACTCTGTCAATACGACCTTGATTCTATTGTTCATAACATTCCAATACTGTCGGTGGGCGAGAACCTTGCCTATTGGTCCGCCTTGTTTCAACGAGCGGGAAAATGGTTCTCTTCGTTCCTCGTCCTTGGTACCGACATCGTTGACGACATAGCTGACAAGCTATTCACTGACATGCCTCCCTGTTGAGGCTGTGCAAGATGTCACCACCCTTCCTATTTCAACCCACATGGTGGGCCCATAACCCACAGGTCCACTGGATCGAAACCCGACTCTTCTTTACAACCCAAATTCTAATGTATCCTTTACACCTGGGTTCGAATGTGATTCACGAGCTACATTCTATACCATTATTCATCCTAGAATCAAACACCATGTTATTCTCGTTGATTCAAGCCCCCATTCCAGCTTCTATCTAGGCATCAAATGATCGCCTACCCTTTTGAAACTTTGGTATCATCGTATATTACACTCAACGAATTCACTGAAATACAACTCGTGGGGTACCTTGTGTATTCCCCATTGACTTCACCGTCAGATGCCCAGCTTTGTGGAGATGCGTTCTTCCGGAGTTTTTCCCCTGGTCACGCTCGTAGGACGATGGAGATCCCGAAGAAAGGATGACGACTTGGTCACGATGACCGGAAGCAGAGCAAATGAAGACAACAACGCATGGAGTCAAGCTCTTCGAGAAGGGCAACCAAGACCAAGAAGACTAGTTATAATTCCGCAACCAGAACTTCCACCCATACTCCACCGCTTAAATCTCGGGACGAGATTTCATGTAGTGGAGGAGAATTGTGACGCCCGGATAACCAGGCTACAGTAATTCACGTTGATGATGCGACGTCACATTGGTTATGGTTATTAAACTCGCATTGATTCGAAACCGATTCAAATTCATTTTCAAAATCGAGACAAACGGTAAAAGTTTCAAACAATGAAACTATAATGTTCGGGTCATGCCAGATAATGCCTAGGTAATTATGGTGGTGAAACCAAACTTTTATGAAATTCTTAAACTCCACTAAAATAATTTAAGTAGTAGCAAACCTAATTATTTAAATGCCTTTACTAATTAATAAAATATCAAACTAAAATATTTGGGGACTACACTTTTGTGGCAGTGGATTAAATTGAACTACTAAATTAGATGCCTAGTATATATTTTACAAAAACTAAAACAATAGGAAACAAAGATAAAATAGAATCAAATAAAGGTAAAAGTAAACAAAAAAAGGAAAGAAAAGAAAAAAAGGAAACCCCCCTGCTGGGCCGTGGCCCAGCTGGCCACCAGGCCAGGCCCAGCCGGCCCACCCCGCACGCCGCTGGCCTACTAGGCCAACCCCTCCCACCGCTAACCCTAACCCACGACTCCCACTGCCCCCACCCCATGATTCCCCCCTCGTCTCTTTCCACTCCCCCCGATCTGGATCGGGGGGCGCACGCCCGATTCCGCCGCCGCCTGGAGCACCCCCTTGCCGGAGCCGCCCTCCCCCTCGATGCTCCACCCGCGCCCATGGACCGCTATCTCTGCCCCGCAGCTCCTCCAACGCCGCCGCAAGGAGCCCCTCTGCCCCGGTCACCACCTCCAGCCTCGCCGCGGCGCCCCGACGACGCTACCGTCAGCCGTCGCCGCCATCGCCTCACCGCCCGACCCCGCTGCCGCGCGGAGCCCTCCTCGCCGGACCGCCCCAGCACCACCCCTCGAGCTCGCACGCGACCCCCCTGTGAGCCCCGTCTGCCCTCATCTCTTTCCCTCGTCGCCGGTCGCGACCGCCGCGCCTGCCTCCGGCCCCGCTAGCCACACCGTCGCGCCGCCCTGCTCCGTCCCTCCCATGCTCGCCGGGCCGCCGCTCCGGCTGGTCCCTCCCATGCTCGCTGGGCCGCTGCTCGGGTGAGCCCTCCCCACTCCACCGCGGCCCTCCCTCCGCGTCCGACCGGGCTTTTGGCCGCCGGCGCTGCGCCGCGCGGCTGGATGGGCGGGCGCCGTATCGGCCAGGCGCCCGATGCCCCAGCTCCACCCCGCTAAACACACCCGACTCGCAAGGCCCCCACGGGCCAATGACACGAGGGCCCCGCGCCCAGAACGTAATATAAAAAAAAGAAAAATAAATAAATATAAATAAATAAATAATAAAGTATTAATTAATTAATCACTTAATTAACTTAATTAATTCTGTTTTAGATTAACCTAATCGTTAATTAAGCTAATTAAACTATTAGTTAACTAGGCAGTCAATGACATGCGGGACCCACACGTCAGTTTAACCCAGTCAAACCCACGTTGACCACTGACATCATGATGACATAAGCAGACACTAATCTGGATAATGTTAGATTTAAATAAATAATTAATTCTAGAAAATGTTATAAACTTTAGAAAAACATATAAAATAATCCGTAACTCGGATGAAAATAATTTATATATGAAAGTTGCTCAGAATTTTGAGACACATCCGAATACGCAGACCGTTCGTCAACCACATGTCCCTAGCCTCCCGAACCTGCAACTTTCCCCCCTCCGTTTCATCCGCCCGAAAACACGAAACACCAGGAATACTTTCCCGGATGTTTCCCCCCTTCGCCAGTATCACCCGATACTGCGTTAGGTCGCACGTAGCACCGCGTATTGCCATGTTATGCCTTGTGATGCTTTGATTGCTCTGTTATTTATTGTGTTCCCCCTCCGTTACTTCTTTCCGGTAGATCTCGAGACCGCTGCCGATAACCCTGTGGACGACTACATCGACGACGACCCCCTCCTTCTTGCCAGCTCAACCAGGCAAGCAAACCCCCCCTTTGATCACCAGATATCGCCTAGTCTCTTCTCTCTTACTCTTCCATTAGAATTTCTACTGTTGACGATTCGATGAATCCTATTCTGTTGCATAGCCTGTCATTGTTGCTACATCTGTTGATACCCATACCTACTATCCTAATGCTTAGTATGTGATGCTAGTATTCCATCAGTGGCCCTACATTCTTGTCCGTCTACCATGCTATACTATCGGGCCGTGATCACTCGGGTGGTGATCACGGGTATATACTATACTATTACATACACATGATGATGATTCGGAGATGCGGGCTGAAGGGGCAGGTGGTTCCACATAGGTAGTGGTGGGCCTGGGTTCCCGGCAGCCCAGTGATGGTTACTTTGTGGTGGAGCGACAGGACGGGTTGCGACCACCTAGGAGACAGGTGGGCCTGGCCCTGGTCATTGTCCGCGGTTATTTCATAATAACACATTTAACGAGATCTTGGTATTTGATCTGAGTCTAGCCATTGGCCTATATGCACTAACCAGCTACTTGGGAATAGTTATGGGCACTCGACGTCGTGGTATCAGCCGAAGCCTTCTTGACGTCAGCGACTGAGCGGCGCACGCCGGATTGGACTGGAAAGCCGCTCTGGTATTAGGAGCGGCTAGGACTGCTTACCGGCCGCCCTCGCAACGTGCAGGTGTGCATTGGGCGATGTGCCCAGACCCCCGTGCGCTTAGGGTCTAGACCGGCGTGCTGACCTCTCTGTTGTGCTTAGGTAGGGTTGCGATGTGTTGATCTTCTGAGGCCGGGCATGACCCCGGAAAGTGTGTCCGGCCAAATGGGATCGAGCGTGCTGGGTTATGTGGTGCACCCCTGCAGGGAAGTTAATCTATTCGAATAGCCGTGTCCCTCCGTAAAAGGATGACCCGGAGTTGTACTCTGACCTCATGACAACTAGAACCGGATACTTAATAAAACACACCCAGATGAGTTCCAGATATAACTCGGTGGTTGCTCTCTCACAGGGTGATGTGCGGGAGGATCGCCGAGTAGGTTTATGCTATACGTTGTTACTTGGTGAACTTACCATCTACTCCCTTCTACTGCTGCAAGACGGAGGCTGCCAGAAGCAAGGATTCTTGTTACTTTCCAGCTACCCTCATCTTCTGCTGCAAGATGGAGGTTACTAGAAGCATAGTCTTCGATTGGCTTAGCTATCCCCCTCTTATTCTGGCATTCAACAGTTTAGCCCACAGATATTACCCTTTACACATATATCAATGCATATGTAGTGTAGATCCTTGCTTGCGAGTACTTTGGATGAGTACTCACGGTTGCTTTGCTCCCCCTTTTCCCCTTTTGTCCCTTCTTCTCGGATGTTGCGACCAGATGGTGGATTCCAGGAGCCAGAAGATCCCGAGGATGTTTCTACATGGAGTTCGGCTTCGAGGAGTAGTTAGGAGGTCCCAGGAAGGAGGCCTTGCCTTTTCGATCGTTGTTACTTTTGTGCTAGCCTTCTTAAGGCAAACTTGTTTTACTTATGTCTGTACTCAGATATTATTGCTTCCGCTGACTCTTGTGTATCGAGCTTATGTATTAGAGCCCTCGAGGCCCCTCGCTTGTAATATAAAGCTTGTATTATTTTAATTTGTGTCTAGAGTTGTGTTGTGATATCTTCAAGTGAGTCCCTGATCTTGGTCGTACATATTTGCGTGCATGATTAGTGTATGGTCAAATCGGGGGCGTCACAGTGATGTCCTCATCAGCAAATCTCTTTTGTCGGGAAATCATTCTTCTACATGGAGTGCCCAAGACGATCGTGTCGGACCGGGACGTCAAGTTCTTGAGCTACTTTTGGAAGACTCTATGCGCCAAACTTGGCATCAAGCTACTCTTCTCCTCGGCATATAATCCACAAACCAACGGCCAAACGGAGGTGACGAACCGCACGCTTTCGACGCTTCTTCGCGTGTTGATCAAGAAGAACATCAAGGAATGGGAGCAATGCTTGCCCATCGCCGAGTACGCCTACAACCACGCAAGACATTCGACTTCCGGCAAGTCCCCTTTCGAGGTCGTCTACGGCTTCAACCCTTTGTCTCCATTGGACATTCTACCTCTACCTCTACAAGAACGCACAAAATTGGACGCAAGTGCTCGAGCAAGCTATCTCAAGAAGGTGCATGAAGATACAAGGGCAATGATCGAGCGGCAAGTACATCGTCTAGCGTCCAAGCTCAACGCCAACAAGAAGCCTATGGTGTTCCACCCGGGAGATCTCGTATGGCTACATCTTCGGAAGGACCGTTTCCCCCACGAGCGCAAGTCCAAACTACTACCTTGAGCCGACGGACCCTTCAAGGTGCTAGCACGCTACAACAACAATGCATACAAGCTCGACCTTCCACGCGAGAAGTACAATGTGAGCGATGTCTTCAACGTCAAGGATCTCTCCACTTTTCATGGTGATGAAGATTTCGATCCGAGGTCGGATCTTTCCCAAGGGAGGGGAGATGATGCGGAGCATCCCAAGGTCATCCCCATGGACCTACCTTCGCCTCACCAAGTGCCAAGTGGACCCATTACACGTGCTCGAGCACGAGCTCTTGAGACCGAGGTGACTTCACTTCTCTCTCCACATCACTTTGATTCACATGAGACATGGCTGCTACCCTCATCGGAGACCCTTTGCATACTCAGGCACCACGGGAGCAACCATGGGGATGTCAAGGAACAAGAAGGATCGAAGGAAGAAGGAGGAGGAGAACAGCCGAGGCTCAGACATCCCGGACAATCCGGACGAAGTCCCAGACGATACGGACAATGGGCGCCCCGACACCTAAAGCTCCACGCTGAAGCCAGATCATCCGGATCCCGGCCCGGATCATCCGGACACCCCCGGACATCCGGACGAAGACCCAGACATCGGGGCCACCCCCGGCCGTTCAGACACGTCCGGATCATCCGGACGCCCACCCGGATCATCCGGACCCCCGAAGCCCGGATCATCCGCACAAACGTCCGGATCATCTGGATAGTGCCTGCGTGCATGATGTTGGGCCGAGGCCCATGTACCCCTTCGACCCTCCTAGCATATATATATATATATCATTCTACCTAAACTATCTAGGGTTAGCTTTGTGTTAGCTCATACCAAACCCCTAGTGGTTCCTCTCCTACGAGACTGCGGCCTCTTCGGAGAAGATCCACCAGATTCAAGACCTCCTTATGGAGAAGAACATCAAGACCTCCTCACGGAGATGACTACCGCCACTTGTATCGTCCTTAGTTGATCGTGTATCGTGTATCGCACTTTGTGTACCCGGATCTAGCATTTGTGTGACCTAAGTTGGTTGATTTGAGTGTTTTCCCCTTATCTCTCTCGTGTTTTTCCTTGTGCCCCTCGTGTCCTTCCTCGGGATCCCTCCTTTTCGTGAAAGATCGGCCATGTAGGGTTTCACCCTACATCAGCTAGCTCCCAAGGAGCGGAGATATCAAGGCAAGGGGCACCTCGCGAGGTTCCCGTGAAATGAGCCATAACGACGAAGGCCAAGCGGTTGCCAGCGGGCGTAGGATGTCAGTTTCCTCTTTGGTGCTAAAGGGGCAAGCGCAAGCGAGGAGTCCCGAGGCATCAGGCAAAGATTTTCATATCGGTGCAACAAGACCAAGACCAGCAGGACGGCGGAGCGGAGGTCACTGCGGAGCCCACAACAGCGTCACCACGAGAGCCTTTTGGTAGGCGAAGACCACCTTGTGTTAGGATAGCTTGTACTAGCTGCCCCCCTTCAAACTTGGCCGTTGTGGGATCCCTTCTCGCTTAATATTTGGGAAGAGGACCCGGGCCTCTATAAATAGGACTAGCCGCCACCACCATAGGGAAGGGATCAGATCATTGAGACCACCCACGCACCCACAAGCTCTCCAAGCACAAGAACACCTCTCCTCAGGAGGCTATTCTTCCCTGGTACTAGTTCATCCTCAGCCTACAAGGCAATCCACCACACCACACCGGATTAGGGTATTACACTACAACGGTGGCCCGAACCAGTATAAACCCTTGTGTCCCTTGTTCTTCGGGTTCGACGAGCTAGACCAGGAATCGGTGCGAGAGCGAGCTAGAACAGAAAGGAGAGATCTTCGTGCGCACCCCAGTGTTCGAACCTCAAGGGTTTTGCCGGAACCCACGATCCGAGACACACAAGCCTACGTCCACCCTAAAGACTATTCCACTCGTCTGGCCATTTGCCGTGTGGGTCTTGGTCATGGTTGGACCACTGCGCACATGCAGAAGCGTCTATACTCAGTTGCTCATGGATGTCAAAAAGTTTAGTAAGTGGATTGAGGCAAAGCTCATCAAGAAGTTAGATTCGCGTACAACCATCAGTTTCATTAGGCAGCTGATTTTCAGGTTTGGAGTCCCACACAGTATCATGATAGACAACGGTTCCAACTTCGACTCGGAAGAATTCAGAAAATTCTGCGCCACCCAAGGCACTCGGGTGGACTATGCATCTGTTGCACACCTGTAGTCTAATGGCCAAGCGGAAAGGGCGAACGGACTCATCCTCCACGGATTGAAACCCCGACTCATGTGCGACCTCGAACATGCAGCTGGTGCTTGGGTGACTGAGCTACGGTCTGTTTTATGGGGCTTAAGGACGACTGCAAATCGATCCACTAAACGTTCACCTTTCTTCGTGGTATACAAAGCTGAAGCTGTGTTGCCTAGTGATCTCCTCCACAATGCACCCTGAGTGGAACTCTACTCAGAAGCAGAAGCAGAACAAGCGCGACAGGACGCTGTTGATCTCCTGGAAGAAGAGCGTGAAATGGCTCTAATTCAGTCGGTTGTGTACCAGCAAGAACTTCATTGATTCCACGCCAGGTACGTCAGGGGCCGAGCTTTCTAGGAGGGAGATCTCGTGCTCCGAGTGGACCAACAACGATCTCACAAATTAGTGCCCGCATGGGAAGGCCCCTTCGTCGTCACCAAAGTACTACACAACGGGGCTTACCACCTATACAATCTTGCGAAATAGATTGACGAGCCGCATTCCGGGAACGCAGACCTCCTTCGTCGTTCTTTTACTTCACAATCGGATTGTCAAGGTGTAATAAAGAGTACTCTTTAGATTGTTTTTCAAGACTCGACTCCTGCAGTCTGATAATGATTATTTTTGAGTAAACATGTGTTCAAATCCCCCAATGGGTGAGTTAGCCGCGAAATCCGTGTTCGCCTTAGTTAAAAAACTACTCCGAATGAGATAATCCCTCTTGGTCGGGGGCTTAGCCGCGAGCTCGTCCTCGCCTAAGTTAAAAAACTACTCTGAGTGAGAGCTTCCCTCTCACTCGAGGGCTTAGCCGCGATCCCGTCCTCGCCTAAGTTAAAAAACTACTCCGAGTGTGAGCATCCCTCTCACTCGGGGACTTAGCAGCGAGCCTGTCCTTGCCTAAGTTAATAAACTACTCTGAGTGATAGCATCCCTCTCACTCGTGGGCTTAGCCGCGAGCCTGTCCTCTCCTAAGTTAAAAAAATACTCCGAGTGAGAGCATCTCCCTCACTCGGGGGCTTAACCGTGAGCCTGTCCACATCTAAGTTAAAAAACTACTCCGAGTGAGAGCATCCCTCT
>LR738714.1:273192906-273421372 GCA_902687465.1 Secale cereale | reverse complement strand
TTAAAAAAACTACTCCGAGTAAGAACATCCCTCTCACTCGGGGGCTTATCCACGAGCCTATCCTCGCCTAAGTTAAAAAACTACTCCAAGTGAGAGCATCCCTCTCACTCAAGGGCTTAGCCACGAGCCCGTCCTCGCCTAAATTAAAAAACTACTCCGAGTGAGACCATCCCTCTCACTCGGGGGCTTAGCCGCGAGCCCGTCCTCGCCTAAGTTAAAAAACTACTCCGAGTGAGAGCATCCCTCTCACGCAGGGGCTTAGCCGCGATCCTGTCCTCGCCTAAGTTAAAAAAACTACTCCGAGTGAGAGCATCGCTCTCACTCGGGGGCTTAGCCGCGGGCTTGTCCTCGCCTAAGGTAAAACACTACCCCAAGTTGAGAGAATCCCTCTCACTCGGAGGCTTAGCCGCAAGCCAGTCCTCGTCTAAGTTAAAAAACTACTCCGAGTGAGAGCATCCCTCTTACTTGGGGGCTTAGCCGCGAGCCCATCCTCACCTAAGTTAAAAAACTACTCCGAGTGAGAGCATCCCTCTCACTCGGGAGCTTAGCCGTGAGTCTGTTCTCGCCTAAGTTAAAAAACTGCACCCAGTGAGAGCATCCCTCTCACTCTGGGGCTTAGCCGCAAGCATGTCCTCGCCTAAGTTAAAAACTACTCCAAGTGAGAGCATCCCTCTCACTCAGGGGCTTAGCGGCGAGCCTGTCGTCACCTAAGTTAAAAAACCACTCCAAGTGAGAGCATCCCTCTCACTCGGGGGCTTAGCCGTGAGCCTGTCCTCGCCTAAGTTAAAAAGCTACTTCGAGTAAGAGCATCCCTCTCACTCAAGGGCTTAGCCGCGAACCTGTCCTTGCCTATGTTAAGAAACTACTCCGAGGTGAGAGCATCCCTCTCATCAGGGCCTTAGCCGCGAGCCCGTCATCGCCTAAGTTAAAAAACCACTTCGAGAAGCACAGGAAGAACCAACCAACTGAGCAAATGGAAAGTAAATTTACAGATAAATCCTTCGAGTATGGAAATGAAAGTAAAAGTACTCGTGTGGCAGACCTGAACGAGTTTTGCGCTTACAAAATCTCTCGGCATCTCGAGGGAAATAAGGTTCGAAACATAAAGTTTCTCACTCGGCAGGAGGACTGGAGGGATCGACAAAGGTGTCCAGGTGAATGCCATCCGCGATCCGAGTGGCTGCATCGATAAAGGTCTCCATGTAGCTTTGGAATTGGAGCTTCTTCGTGTTCGCCACTTGAAGAGCCTTCAGCTTGTCTTCTTTAACATCCTTGAAGTGGACCCGAACAAGCGAAAGCACCACATCATCTCCGCAACAGGCCGCTAACTTCTTCCATGCCTGCACTCGATCAGGAATCTCATTAAGCCGAGTCATCAGTGACTCGAGGTTGTTCTGAAGCTTGTCCTCTGGCCACAGCTCTTTATCTATCCCCATCAATGCAACCTTCAGTCGAGCAAGGTACCCCAAGACACTCTCGAGGCGAGCTTCAAGACGTAGCATGTTCATAGCAAGGGCAACACCTACGAGGGACTTGGTAGGGTCTAGACCCGTCTCAATCTGATTGGTATCCTCCTCGAAGTTCTGACAGAATTTTGCATAAAAGGGAAAATATGAGTCGACAACATTGCAAAAGGATTAATTGTGCAATTCACTCGGATGGAGAGAGATACCTTCAAGCATGATGTACATCTTGGCGAGACCCCCGAAATATTCCTCCAGCTCATTCCTCCTTTGCGTGAGTTGGTCGACCTTGTCAGACAAGACACTTTTCTCCTCCCGCAACGCAACAGCCTCCTTATTCGCTTCATCAACAATGGTCTTGAGGGCAACATTCTCTTCCTCGAGTTTGCCGATTGAAGCCATCTTCCTCTCAGTTATCTCAGTCTTCTCCCTGGCCGTCTTCTGCGTCGCTGAAAGATCATTGTCCTTTGCCTCCAAGGCCTACTTCACGGTGTCTAAAGAAACAACAGTCTTGAGTTGAGCTTGTAGCTGATGGTTTTCACTATGCACATCTGTTCGAGTGGAATTACTAAATTCAAGGAGCAGACTGAGAAGACAACAATGCTCTCAGTCGACAAAAAGGTTACCTCTCATTGTCTTCACTTCAGTCTAGGAACGCTCCAACTTCTTCTTGGTGGCTTCTAACTCTACTTGGAGCGAGATCTTCTCCTTCTCCAGAGTAGTATAACGGGCCCCAAGTTCACAAGATTTCTGAGAATAGACAAGAAAAAAATTCAGTCGAAGTATTACCTTTACTTCCAAATATAGAAGAGCAAATACAGACATTTGTCATCAGAAGAATTCTCTGACCCCCGTCGAATCAAACATCCGACGGTGGTCTCGGGGAATACACCCAGTGGATGCACTCAGCGTGCCCCCACTGGACAAGTTGTCACTTGGTATGGTCTGCCCTGCCCGAGCAAAAAAAATCCCTATTCTAAGACCCATGCCGAATCAAACATTCGACAATAGTCCCGAGGACTACGCCCAGTGGGTGCACTTAGCATGCCCCCACTGGACAATTTGTCACTCGGTATGGTCTGCCCTGCGCGAGCAAAAAACCCTATTCTAAGACCCCTGCCGAATCAAACATTCGACAACGGTCTCGAGGACTACGCCCAGTGGGTGCACTCAGCGTGCCCCCACTGGACAAGTTGTCACTCGGTACGGTCTGCCCTACCAGAGTGGAGAAGTTCAAGCAACACAAATTTTTCCAAGACCCCCGCCGAATCAAACATTCAACGACGGTCTCGGGGACTACAACCAGTGGGTGCACTCAGCGTGCCCCCACTGGACCTAGTTTCTACTCGGCGCGGCCTGCCCCTATCGAGTGAAGAGAATTTAGAGCAAAGAAGATAAACACCCAGTGGGTGTACAGATTCAAGGAAATCAGGACGGAGAAAATACAATCAGAAATCAACTTACTATCGCACTTACTCGGACATTCGCTTGAAGAGCAGCACTGACCTCATAAGCTAGCCGGCTGTTTTCGTACACGTCCTTCAAACGCTCCATCATCAGACCATCCTGGATCATGGCCTCCTTGCTGGCCCAGTCTGATCCTCTGGGACATGGTGCAGATGAAGACGGTCGACGAGGGAGCGCAAGTCACATTCGGAAGGACCGATGCTTGGGCCAGGCTAGCAGATCCAGAAACTGGAAGAGATGATACTAGCAGTGGAGCAGTCGACGGCAGAGCGGTAGAGACAACACCCATCTGAGATGAACCACCGGGCTCTTGGAGGGTTAGTTCCAACGACGCACGTGACGCTTGGCCCGAAGGCGTTCTCCTAGCTTGGCTCCAGGAGGGAGTCGACCTGCTCCTTCCTCTAGTGCTCCTCAGAGGTTCCTCCTCGTTGTTGTTTGGGAGAGTGATGACGTCAGTCAGCACTGCAATCACTGATGGTCAAGTCTCAGTCGACCGATTGAACAAAAACAACTGAACAGAACAAAGCCCAAGTCGAACATACCTGCCTGCGAAGCGGCTACGTCCGCTGTCTTTGCGTCTGCGCGCTCATCATTGATCACCATCATGGATGTCGCGGAAGTAGCCACCCTGGAGTCCAGAAGTTCACTCGAATAGTAAGAAACATGAAGATATGAAGGAATAAGACAGAAGATTGGGGACAACAACACCCTTGCACAACCTAAGACTAGCACCCCTGGTAGGAACAAGCTTGAACAATACCAAATCCTCGGGTATCAGCTGACCATCGAGTTGGCAATGAAGAAAATTGAAGAACAAGCTCGACCAGTACCAAATTCTCAAGTATCAGGTGACCACCAAGTTGGCAATGAAGAAACTTGAAGCAGAGGCACTTACACTGAAGTAATGGGTGAGGGAGTCCTGGATTGTGAAGTCATCGGGCGTCCGGGCTACGTGACGTGGGCTGGACTGATGGGCCGTGAAGATACAAGACGAAAGACTTTCCCTCGTGTTCGGATGGGACTCTCCTTGGCGTGGAAGGCAAGCTTGTCGCGCTGATATGAAGATTCATTTCTCTGTAAACCGACTCTGTACAACCTTATCCGCCTCCAGTATCTATATAAACCGGAGGGTTTAGTCCGTAGAGGCAATCAAAATCATACTGACTAGACATCTAGGGTATAGTCATTACGATCTCGAGGTAGATCAACTGTAGTAACCCCTATACTCATCAAAGTCAATCAAGCAGGAAGTAGGGTATTACCTCCATCAAGAGGGCCCGAACCTGGGTAAACATCGTGTCCCCTGCCACCTGTTACCGTCGATCCTTAGACGCATAGTTCGGGACCCCTACCCGAGATCTGCCGGCTTTGACACCGACATTAGTGCTTTCATTGAGAGTTCCACTGTGTCGTCATCAAAAGGCTCAATGGCTTAATCGATCATCTACAACAATGCTACCGGGAAGGAGATTTTTCTCCTCGACAAGATCTTCGTACTCGGCGGCTTCGCACTACGTGCCAACTTGCATGGCCACCTGGAGCAGATCGACAGCTATGCCGCTGGTAACCAGATCAGTTTTGGAAATCTGAACTGTGTCGCTGATATCCGAGGAGACTTTATCTTGCAAGGGTTCGCGGCTCCAACCACCGCTCCAGACATAGATCCGGAGTGCGTCACCAGGTTCGAAGACGGGAGTGTAGAGCCCGCCGGACTATCTGCGGCTATAAAGCTCAACACCGGAGAACTGGAGAGGATAGCACCCTCGGAGTTCGCATCTTGCGAGCTCGGCCCGGGAACTTCTGTCCCCATCCAAGCCTCGCTTTTAAATGAGACTCTGGACTTAATGTGATCCCTCGCCATCACAGAGGAACCATTTCTAAAATGCACCCAGCCCGGACTAGGGGCTGAAAACAGGGAATCTTACTTCCGACCCACCACCCACTTTATAGCCACTGTCTAGGATCTAACCAACATGCTTGACTACACCTCCAAAGACATCAACGTTATGGACGACGATGCCGGAGAGGAGCAGGCCCAAAACCCATCGTTCACTGGACGCTGGATGACCAGTTCCTCATACGACATGTATATGGTGGACACACCTAAAGAAGGTGACGACGATGATGAGAAGGACCCGGTCGAGGACGAACCTCCCGAGATACCACCGAATCGTCGGCATCAGCGTCACCGTTCTAAATCGGGTTGCAGAAAAGAAAGCAATATCGGCACCAGAGAAAATTATACTCCGGAAAACCCGAAGAACAAGAAGACCCCATCGAACAAACTTCTGAACATGATGATCGGGAGGAGGGGCAAGTCGACCCTGACAAGCAAGTAGGGAACAAAGACTCAGAGGATAGAAAATATCTACCATTCTCCGAGGATGACGTGAGCCTCAGCGACGAAGATTTATCGTGCCAGAGGAACCCCTTGAACAAGAGCGCTTTAAGCGCCGACTAATAGCCATGGCAAGAAGCCTAAAAAAGAAGCAGCAGCAGCTTCAAGCTGACCAAGATCTGCTAAACGACAGATGGACTAATGTCCTGGTAGCCGAAGAATTCGGCCTTGAACGCCCAACAAAGAGTTACCCGAAGCGTAAGCTGCTACCCCAATTCGACGATGAAGCGCTGGAGCCCATACCACCCGTGCGTAACGCGGTTGACGGACCTAACACACTGCTTCATGGCCGGGACAGAACGACAACTCAAGCCGAACACCAGCCCCCACCACCTCGCCGTAGGAGCAGAGAAACAACAGCTCGGGGATACACATATGACCTATGACATGACCTGGAAAATTGAGCAGGTCGGACCAGATCAATCTATGGATCGTGGGGGCGTGCCTCGGCACGAGAGGACGGTCATCAATCCTGGTGCAACAAGCATAACCACGCTTGGGCCGAAAACCGCATACGGACTTCATTCGAACTGCGACGTGACGTGGCCTGATATAGAGGTGCCGCACACCCCCTATGCTTCACCGATGAGGTAGTGGAGCACCAGTTCCGAGAAAGGTTTAAACCCGTGAACATTGAATCATGATACGGCACAACAGATCTCGCAGTATGGATTGAAGATTTTCTTCTCCACATTCACATGGCTCGCACCGACGATCTACACGCCATCAAATACCTTCCCCTACAACTTAAGGGGCCAGGTCGACACTAGTTAAATAGCCTTCCAGAAAAATCTGTTGGAAGCTAGGAAGACCTGGAGAATGCCTTTAGAGACAACTTCCAAGGCACCTATATTCGGCCTCCAGATGCTAATGATGCAAGTCATATTGTCCAGCAGCCCGGAGAGTCCGCCAGAAAATTCTGGACTAGGTTCCTCATTAAAAAGAACCAGATTCTCGATTGTCCAGACACCAAAGCCCTAGCGGCCTTTAAACATAGCATTTGCGATGAATGGCTCGTCCGACACATTGGACAAGATAAGCCAAAGTCCATGGCGCCCTCACTGCACTCATGACCCGCTTTTGCGCTGGCGAAGATAGCTGGCTAGCCCATAGCAGTAATAGTATAAGCGATCCTGGCACTTCCGAAGCTAGGAATAACAATGACAGCCCCGACGCAACAAACAAAAGTGCCGCAACAATAATGACAATACCGAAGACACTGCGGTCAATGCCAGATTCAGCGGCTCCAAGTCCGGTCAGCGGAAGAAGCCATTCAAAAGAAATAGAGAGGGCTCATCCAGCTTGGACCGAATACTCGATCGACCCTGCCAGATTCACGGCACCCCCGACATGCCTGCCAACCATACCAACCGAAGTTGTTGGGTCTTTAAACAGGCCAGAAAGTTAAATACCGAACATAAGGAGAAAGGGTCGCCCAGCGAGGACGACGAGGAGGAGCCGCGTCCACCGAAAACGAGGGGTCAGAAGAAATTTCCCCCCGAAGTCAAAGCGGTGAATATGATATACGTCACCCACATCCCCAAGCGGGAGGGCAAACGCGCGCTAAGGGACGTCTACGCAATAGAGCCAGTCGCCCCTAAATTCAACCGATGGTCAGCCTGTCTGATCACCTTTGATCGTAGAGACCATCCGACCAGTATCCGTCACGGAGGTTCTGCCGCACTAGTCATCAATCAAATCATCAATGGATTCCACCTTACGCGAGTCCTCATGGACGGCGGCAGCAGCCTTAACCTGCTCTATTAGGACACATTTTGCAAGATGGGTATTGATCTGTCAAGGATCAAGCCCACCAAAACTACCTTTAAAGGAGTAATACCTGGTGTAGAGGCCCGCTGCACGGGTTCAATCACATTAGAAGTCATCTTCGGTTTGCCGGACAACTTCCAAAGTGAAGACTTGATCTTCGACATCATCCCCTTCCGCAGTGGCTATCATGCACTACTTGGACGAACCGCGTTTGCTCGCTTCAATGCAGTCCCGCACTATGCTTATCTCAAACTCAAGATGCCCGGACCACGCGGTGTTATAACAATCAATGGAAACATGGAATGCTCCCTCCGTACCGAGGAGTACACCACGGCCCTGGCAGCGGAAGTACAGTGCGGCCCTACCAAGCCAAGCCCCCGGACACTATTAAACAAGTCCGGACTGCACCGCAGAGCGACAACCCAGCTCGTCAGGAACTCGGTTAGCAATTCAGCCTCCGTCTTAGCCCCAACCGAATTGCGGTCTACGTGTCACGCGTACATAACTACGCACTAAAGATACCATGGGCAAAGATGGAGGCACAACAAATATAAAGTCCACAATACGGCTATACCTTATTCGGACACCCATATTTTCCTCTTTTCTCTTCTTTTTATCTTTTTCAGGTTCCTTACAACCCACGTCACCTTTTCAACCGTGCTCAGGCCTCTTTTCGAGGCCTATCATGACAACACCGAGTGATCCTCTTGAAGGACAATACACCAAGGAGACAAGCAACGTAGAGGCACGACATAGTATCTCAAAGGGTCTCTAAAGACCACCTCGTCCGTTTGCAAAACCCGCACGCAGCTTTCCCCTGTGCCTGGCATGTAAAATAGCCCTGTTGTTTACTGCAGTTTTTGTACCAATATGTTTTAACGTATCAATCAGGCTATAATGGACACAGTTTCTAGCCCAACCTATTGGCTTATCTCTTAATCTGTGTTTCCCTGTTTTTGTCCGATTGTCATGTACACCTTGGTACGACTTAAATCGCCAAGGCATCCATTGAGCCACGTACATTTTCTTAAAATACTAAGCAAAGTCCGAACACTTTCACAGTGCAATTCGGCATTCAGAATATAGCATTTTATGTATCGGCTCCGAATCATGTCTTTGGTCAATAGTTGGGTTGCCCGGTTCCCGTGGTTACTACCTTATGTTCTGCCTGTTCGGCTAAGGTAGTAAAGGGAGAACTACTGCGATTGTGTTTCCGTTTCATCCGGATAAACACCTCAGTAGAGAAAGCCGAAAACTGACTGTCATGATGCGGCGAGAGCTAGTCAGCTATTCGGTGACTAAATATGAATCTCTTGCAATTTTTATGCATTACGCGATAGGCCGGCCTTCGCCCGGCCGGGCATCTACAACACCCAAGTTCGGATAATCGAACAATACCAGGGGTTGCGCCTATACTCCCATCATAAAACTCCTATGGCTAAGTGAGAGCGATAAAGCCATATAGTCCGATTGCCTGGTTCGCTGCACTAAGACCTCCTTCACGGACCAAATCACTGGGTCAAGCGTGTTTAGGTGCTATCCCAAACACCCCCGTACTATCTACGTGGGGGCTGAAGCCAATGACTGGCCAACTCTCAGATTTTGTAAACGGCCGCACAGGAGGAAATATTTCAAAATAAAACAAAACAACATATCATACATAAGCCTTGTTTCATAATACAAGATTGTACAACATGGATACATTCATCCAAACATGATGTCCTTCGAACACTGGCCCTCTACAATGCGGGATTATTCTAGGACATCATAAAAATACCGCTCCGACATGCGGTGCTCTTTACCTACGGGCGGTCCCTCGGTTGCGAGCTTGAAGGCGTCCATCTTCGCCCACTGCACCTTGACACGGGTGAAGGCCATCTGCGCACCTCTGATGCAGATCGACCGCTTCACGGCATCAAGCCGGGGGCAGGCACTAAACAACCGCTTCACGACCCCGAAGTAGCTGCTGGGTATGGGCTCGGTAGGCCACAGACGGATTATAAAATGCCTCATGGCCAATCCGGCCACCCTATGCAGTTCGGTCAGCTGTTTCAGCTGATCATTGAGGGGCACGTGATGCTTAGGTGCAAGGTACTGCGACCAGAATAGTTTTTCATCGAGCTCCCCTCTTCGGCTCGGAAGAATTCTGCAGCATCGGCAATACTCCGGGGCAGGTCCGCAAACACTCCTAGAGAACTCCAAATCCGGGTCAGTAAGATGTATTTCTTCCGCACAAATTTGCTCTGCATGTTAAAGGCCTTACCAGCCGCAATTGGCTTTGCTTCCTGGATCTCCCGGCAGGCGTTTTGGGCTTCAGTCCGGGCCTCCTAAGCACTTTGGAGAGCCTTAGCAAGTTTGGATTTTTGATCCGAAACTTTGCAGTCTAAGGACTCACATTTGCTTATAGCATCCTTGAGCTCTTGCTGGACTTCCTCCACCCTTGACTCATGCTTTAGGCGGGTGGCTCATTCCTCCTCCGTCTCTTTCTTGGCCTCGGCTAGCGCGCTCTTGAGGGTCTCGACCTCAGACACGTCAGCTGTGAGCAAAGTTATAACACTCATTCAGATGACAAATTATTGTTGATATTTTTCCAGACGCATTTTTGGTATTACATACCTTGCTTTTCCGCTAACTTCTGCCTCAGCTCAGACGCTTTGGCGGCATGAGAAGCTGATGCCTGCATCGCAGCCTATTTGATTCAAATAGATATGTATGTTAATCTCCTGTGCAAGTACCTAGATCCTCTGTTCGGCCTTTCTTTGTGAACACCAAACAGAGTCTCAGGGGCTACTATATATACACACACTTTTTCTCATATAGCTAAAAGGTATTATATTACGTACCTCAAAGCCTCTCAGAAGGCTAGTATAAGCCTCATTCAATCCGCTTTTGGCAGACCGAACTATTTCAACCACCGTGCCCATGAGGGTATGATGTTCTTCTACAATGATGACACTCTGAAGTGCTTCGTCAGAGTATCCGGCACCTCCGGATTGACAGAGGTCGCTGATGGAATTTGCGCACTCCCTTCTTTTAAAGGAGGCTGCTCACCTGATTCCGGAGCCGTGTGGGTCTCTGGAATAATGTCCGGCTGTGTGCCGAATTGGGAATGGTGCCCGTCGCCAGTCTCCACACGGGTCGGTGCCCCCGGGTTTTTGGTAGCAGAGGTATCGCCCTCTGGTGCCGACTCGACGGCCTCCCGCACCTCTCCCTAACGCGGAAGGGTCCTTCAGGACAACACTTCGGCATTATCCGTAGCTTTGGGGGAGGAGGCCGGCGGAGACGACCCGCTATCCATCACACTTGGATCCAGCAAATTTCCCGAAGATGAGGATCGCTGGGGTTGGACGCGAGCTGGACTGCAGCACGTAATTCAGTATATTACAATCACAAGGAGGAAAGGTATATAAGTACAAGTGCCTTTGGGGTACTTACGATTCAGCCAGGGGCTTCGGCCTGGGGCGCCACTCATCGGCGTCCGATTCGTAGTCATCCATGAGGGATATCCTCCCTTTCTTGGACGCCTCCGCCTCCAGTTCTACGGAAGCCCCCCTTTTCTTCTTTCCCCCCTTAAGGGAGAATTACTCTCTAACTCCTCCCCTTCGTCTTCATCATGGGAGGAGTGAGTCTCGGTGTCTTCGTACACTACATCTGAAGCACCTTTACGACGGAGGCCACTTTTGGCCTCCTTGCCCTTCTTCTTGGCATCCTTTTCCGGCGCCTGATATGGCACCGAAACCAGCATCCTCGTTAGCAGAGGGATGGCTAGGTCTTCGGGTAGCGGAGCCAGACAGTGAATCCACTCCGCTTTCTTTGTCCAACCCTATGGGAAGAATTGAAAGCTTAGTATGCCCCTTGGATTTACAAATAGTGACGTTATAATGAAAACTCACGGGAGATGCTACGTGAGTACAATCAAGGCCAATGTCTTAGGTCTTCTTCGGCCACGTCTTTTGGGTCTTGAACATCAGTTTCCACATGTCTTCATGCTTCGTGCCGAAGAACCAATGCAGGGTCCGGGGACCGGCCGGGTCGAACTCCCACATGCATTGAGTCCGGCCCTGGCAGAGCAGAATCCGACGGAAAAGCATTACCTGGATCACGCTAGGAAGACTGGTATTCTTGTCTACCATACTCTTGATGCGATTTTGTAACATTGTCACCTCGTCCGATGACGCCCAGTCCAGGCCCTTGTTGAGGCAGGATGTCAGCCGCAGCGGAGGCCCGGACTTGAACTAGGGGTGAGCGGCCCATGTGAAGTCATGAGGTTCCGTGATGTAGAACCACTCCTGCTGCCACCCCTTCACCGTCTCCATGAAGGTGCCTTTGGGCCAAGTAACATTGGGGAGCTTGCTCACCATGGCGCCGCCGCACTCCACGTGTTGGCCATCCACCACTTTTGGCTTCACATTAAAGACCTTGAGCCATAGGCCGAAGTGGAGAGGGATGCGGAGGAATGACTCACACACGACGATGAACGCCGAAATGTTGAGAAAGGAAATCGGGGCTAGATCATGGAAATCTAGCCCGTAGTAAAACATAAGGCCGCAGACAAAAGGATGGAGGGGAAACCCCAGTCCGCGAAGGAAATGAGGAATGAATACTACCCTCTCATGGGGCTCCGGAGTAGGGACGGTCTGTTTCTTGGCTGGAAGCCGGTGGACGATTTTCTTGGCTAAATACCCTACTTACCGGAGCTCCTTGATGTTCTCCTTCGTGACGGAGGAGGGCATCCACTTGCCCTGCGTTCCGGATCCAGACATGTCTAGAGTTTTTTCTAACGACGGAAGGGATCGAAGCTTGGGCGCTGGAGCCCGAGGGCGGATGGGCTAAGGAATTAGAGGGCGTGGGGTGAAAAGGTGGACTCTTATCTCCTTATAAAGGCCGTGAACAAAGAGCGTCCCCCCACGAGCCTTAAAACTTGCTTATTCCCAAGGGGTCGTGCGGACGGCACGGTTGGATTACCCAGTCCCGTATTGATGCGAATCCCGTGATAAGAGGACATGATCTCTGTTTTGACAAGATGTGTCACCAGAGGCTGCGTCTCGAAGCGCGAAACGGGAAATTGAAAAATGATTCGAAATAATGGAAAGGCCATACGTAACATCTCGCTAGCAAAGCTGTCAGTGAAGACATACTACGTTTTTTTTAACTAAGTGTTATACCCTTATTGTAGTGGGTTGTAGCTATTTAACAGAGCCGGATATAGTTAACGTTGATCAGCTATATTGAAGTATTCAGAGGAGGAACCTGCCTTGCAATGCCGAAGACAATCTGCGCGCCAGACACATCGTCGTTGAAGCCTGGTTCAGGGGCTACTGAGGGAGTCCTGGATTATGGGGTCCTCAGGCATCCGGGCTACGTGACGTGGGCTGGACTTATGGGCAGTGAACATACAAGACGGAAGACTTTCCCCTGTGTCCGGATGGGACTCTCCTTGGCGTGGATGGCAAGCTTGGTGTGCGGATATGAATATTCCTTTCTCTATAAACCGACTCTGTACAACCCTAGCCCCCTCCGGTATCTATATAAACCGCAGGGTTTAGTCCATAGACGCAATCATAATCATACTGACTGGACATCTAGGGTTTAGTCGTTAAGATCTCGAGGTAGATCAACTCTTGTAACCCCTATACTCATAAAAGTCAATCAAGCAGGAAGTAGGGTATTACCTCCATCAAGAGGGCCAGAACCTGGGTAAACATCGTGTCCCCTGCCTCCTGTTACCTTTGATCCTTAGATGCACAGTTCGGGACCCCCTACCCGATATCTGCCGGTTTTGACACCGACAATGGGCATGAAAACCTTGATCCTAGGCAAGGCATTCCGAGGCTTAGGCAGATTGATCTTGACTTGTTTAGCCATCTTCTCGATTGGGTCAGGAGAAAGCGTCCGGGACTCGACAGCTTCACCCTGGTACTCGACGCAATGGACTTACTGGCTTCAGGGTCATGAGCCTCTTTGGATCGATGTTCGGTGCATGATGGCGACTCGACCTCTTCAGTGTCATCGGAGTCGTCGCTGTCGTCTTCGCTATCGTCAGCATACTCGATGTTGGCACTCCCGCCGTCGCTTTCCACTCTTTTGTGGAGCTGTTCGCCGTTTGGAATGGGCGAATACATCTTTGTGAACACCTGCAAAGCACGGACTCAAAGCTCAGCCGAATTCCAACACAATTACATACTGGAGAAGAAAAAGTGGTTCACTCAACAAGGTACACCTCACCTCTCATCGGAGGTGCTCAGCGTCGAATGGCAAGATTCATCTTGTTCTGCGAGGGTTATCCTCGTTCCTCGTGATGATCCGGAGCCACTGCGCCACCGTCTACTCATTAACCTCTTCCGGGTGGGTCCGAGTGGTCTTGTCCGTACCTGAGTACAGCCACATGGGATGGTCGCGGGCTTGCAGAGGCTGGATAAGTCGACAGAGAAACGCCTCCAGCAAGTCCATGCCCGTTACTTCGTTCTGGATCAGTGCAACAACCGCATCAACTAAGATCGCCACCTCGCCCTTCTCCTCTTCCTCTATGACCAAAGAACGAGGGTCCTTGAGCCTCTCCAGAGAGAAGGATGGTAGACCAGTCGACGCTCCTGGGGTCGGAACGTCTCTACAGTAGAACCAGGTCGACTGCCACCCCCCGACTGACTCAGGAAAGGTCATGGGAGGGAAAGTGCTTCCCCTCACTTGGATGCGTAAGCCCCCACACATTTGGATCACATGAGTCTTCCTGTCAGTCGGGTTGGCTTTCCTGACCAACTGAGATCGGCAGGTGGAGAGTTGCTTGAATAACCCCTAGTGTGGGTGGCATCCAAGGAAATTCTCACACATCAAAATGAAAGCAGCATGGTATGAAATGGTGTTCGGAGGAAAGTGGTGGATCTGAACGCAGAAGAAATTCAAGAAACCGCGAAAGAATGAGTGCTGGGGCAGAGATAGACCTATTTCCACGTGCGTCATCAGAAGAACCTGCACGCCGTCGTGAGGCGCGGGCTTGAACTCTCCCCCCAGCAGTCTCTAAGACCCGTGCGCTATCAGGCTGTCGGCGGCGAGCCCCTCGAGGTCGTCCTTCAAGATCGATGAGGGAATCCAGTCCCCCTGGATCCAGCCCGGTGGCAGTTTGGATCGCGAGGTCGACCCCTTGGACGCCTTCGTGCCCTTGCCGGTCTTCTTAGCGCACTCCATCACGTTTGTCTTGTCCTTCAGCATCCCTACGATGGCCGGCGGGAATGAGGCGGGCGGCGCTGCACTAAGTGGGTAGAGCGAGGGAGGGGAGAAGAGAAGGGGAAGAATGGCATGCATTGGTCCACACATCGGCTTTGCCAACCTTTATACCCACGCATCTGACTGACTGACCCATGGGCTCGCGTGATCTCGGTGCATCCCGCAACTGGCGCGAGCTCGATACATGTTGGAAAAGATGGCACAAAGGTCGAGGATTCTCTACTGTTTCGCCCCACTAACAGCGCGATAAGCGACCCGCGCGCTCCCCCAAATTTTGAAACCCGCGGAATCTAGGTCTGACAAGCTTTTTGATCACGTCCGAAATGCACAAGCAGAACCAGTAAGGCCAGAACAGATCAAGGCGACTGATGAGAAGTTACATTGCTACCATGCTTCGGGACCCCCAAGAAAGGGCCCTTGAGATACTGAGTCGGATTGAGATTCACTTCAACCTCTCCAAGTCGGTCCGCGGTTTGGGGGCTAATGACGAGGACATGTACCTAGGGTAGGGTCCTAGGCCCAACCTATACGCCTTACCCAAGGACATTACACGAGAGGCCATGGCCTACAAAGACAGAAAGAAGGTACCGACTCGAATGATCGCAGAATAAGATCCACTCGACGAAAGATCCACTCGGATACCCCAATTCCACTCGACCATCGTTATCCACTCGAAACACAAGAAATCAATCGGAAGATGGAAGACCTAAAGTCACCCTGAATGGCAACAGTCAGACATTCACTCCGTAGCTTTAAACTTGATTGAATGCAGGCGTTACCAGTAATGTTCAGGACATTTACTCCCTCATTGAACCCTTGTGTAACTGAAGGCATCAAGGGGTCGGTGCACTCTCTATAAGCCACCCCTCCCCTCAAGCACAAGGGTTCGCACCCCTTGTAAATCAACACTCTAATCCACAAAAGCCTCCGCGGCACTGAGACGTAGGGTTGTTACCTCCTCCGAGAGGGGCCTGAACTCGTAAAACTCGAGTGTGCAACCTCGCCGTAGCTAGGCACTGCCTAATCCTACGTACCCCCATCTCTACTATCAGATACGTTCACATGACACTGGGAGCTTGAACAATGATGGTGTAGATACTCAAGAACTCTGCCGGGTTCAGTCTCCCATCATACTTCTCTGGAATCTCTGGCTTGAACGTGCGAGCGGGCGGCCAACGGACTTGTCGCAGCTCACGAGTGAAGGCAGGGCACCCTGCCTCAAAAGGTAGGTACCTGCCCCCGTCGAGCGTAGGCTCATCGATGTTGGGGCCACCACGCCCATCGGGCTGGCAGTGGTCGTCGCGGCGTCGCTCGATGGTCTCGCTGTTGGCCTCGGTGCACTTGAGGGTCCGATGAGGCCATCGAGACATTGTCAGGTTCCTAGTTGCGTGGCCCCTTTAGTACGGCGAGCAGTGTGGGCTACGGTCGTCGCCTGGGGAGGCCGTGGTGGGCCAGCTCGCTGTGATCCTCCTGCCTCGGCAAAACCAATCAGACTTTGGATGGTGGCTCGCCACTTATCCATCTGATCGGCTGCCGACAGAAATCTCAGCAGCAGTTGGGCCCGCGCCATGGCCTTCGAGGCGATGCTTGGCATAGGTGACGATGATATGGATCGCAGCGTCGCCCGAAACCTGATGGTGCCGGTGGCGACTGATACGTACCCGTCGTATCTACTTTTCCAAACTCTTTTGCCCTTGTTTTGGACTGTAATTTGCATGATGTGAATGGAACTAACCCGACTTACGCTGTTTTCAACAGAATTGCCTTGGTGTTATTTTTGTGCAGAAATAAAAGTTCTCGGAATGACCGGAATATTTATGGAGATTATTTCTGGAAAATATAAAAAATATTGGCGAAAGAAACTACCAGAGGGTACCCACCGACTGTCCACAAGGGGGCGCCCCTGCCTTGTGGGTCCCCTGAGACTCCACTGACCTCAACTCCAACTCCATATATTCATATTCGGGGAGAAAAAAATCAAAGAGAAGGATATGCTAAAAATGTCTCCTTATGCCAAGTATATGAAAGAAATTGTTACTAACAAAAGAAAGATACTGAAGGCTGAAATTTCCACCATACTTGCTAATTATACATTCAAGGGTGGAATACCAAGGAAACTAGGAGATCGAGGAATACCAACTATACCATGCTCTATTAAAAGAAACTATATTAAAACTGCTTTATGTGATCTTGGAGCCGATGTTAGTGTTATGCCTTCCTCCTTATATCGTAGACTTGATTTGAATAAGTTGACACCTATTGAAATCTCTTTGCAAATGGCCGATAAATCAACCGCTATACCCATCGATATTAGTGAGGATGTGCATGTTGTGGTTGCAAACGTTACTATCTTAAAAAACTTTGTTTTTCTTGATATTCCCGAGGACGACAGTACGTTGATCATCCTTGCTAGATCCTTTTTGAATACTGCAGGGGCTGTTATTGATTGCAACATGGGCAATGTCACTTTTCATGTTAATGGTAATGAGCATATGGTACACTTTCCAAAGAAACAACCTCAAGTTAATAGCATCAATTCTATTGAAAAATTTAAACTATTGCTATTAGAGGTTTTTAATTCCCTATTGCTACTCTCAAGAAGAAATATGATATTCTTATTGTTGGGGACATGCATATCCCCATTGAGGCAACCTAGTGTTATTCGAAAGAGGTTTGTTAATTAAAACTTGATCAACCTTGTTATCGGATTCCTTTTGATGAGCATGAGATGGATGCATGTAGGAAGCACAACTTTCTGTTCCCACTTTTTACTTTCTGTTACTTAGATTAAATAAAGCAAAATTAGTATTATTTTTCCTTTTTTATTTTATCCATGCAATAAAAAATATGCCGAAAATAAAAGTTCTCCAAATACCCTGCAAATTTAATATGATTTTTTATAAAATCTTTTAGAATTTCTAGCACTGAACATGCACCAGGGGGCTGCACCAGGTGACCGCACGGGTGGAGGGTGCCCCCCGACCTTGTGGGTCCCACGTAGGCCCCCTCACTTATTCCAGCACTCATCCACTTCGTCTTACTCCACAAAAAAATCATCACATTGCTCAAACACGTGTTCTAGCTCATCTTGCTGCCATTTTCGATCTCCTTGCTCAAATCATCATTCACAAAACTGTTTTGGGGGATTGTTCTTCGGTATGTGACTCCTCCAATGGTCAATTAGTTTTCGTTCTAGTGCTTTATTTATTGCAAATTTTTGCTGCTGTGGTGACCTTGTTCTTGAGCTTGCATGTCAAATTTATATGGTCCAAAGTAGTTTTGATGCATGATATAGCCTCTAGGCACTTGTGAGAGTAGCTGCTATCAATTTTGTTGAGTTTGGCTCACTTTTATTTTGAGTCACTAAAAATTTCAGAATTTTTCAGAGTAAGAAAATGATGAGGAGATTGTTGAGAGGCTCTTCGAGCCAGGGTTCAAAGGAAAATGAAAATGGGAAGAAAAAGCTCAAGTACAATCTTCCTCGCACCGCGGAGGTTCGGCCGTGTGAATGGCCAAGTGATGCATTCTTGAGGGCAGACGGAATTTTTGAGGATTTTTATTATTTGGCGGAGAATACAGGCATCACTGACTTCCTCCGCGATAAGTGTGATTAGCACCTCCTACTCACTAATACCTTCGTGCATAATTTTTATTTTCATGCTAAGGAATCACCACCCACAGTACAATTTTGTTTATATGATGAGCATAAGGAAATGCCGCTTTATGACTTTTGTGAGGTTTGCAAGTTACCTTATGAGGGCAGCTTCGATGAACCACGTCCTAGGGATGTGGAAGATTTTATTGATGAAGTTACCATAGGGGAAGGAAGAGAGGTGTCAAAGGTGAGAGTGGCTAGCTTAAATTTTCCTGTTTTATGCTATTACTCATTATTGGCTAGGAGATGTTTAATTCGTCGCGGAGAGAGTGGAGGCCTTAGCCCGAGCTCGCTATCTTGCGCCATGCTTTACTTAGGAATATAACTTTTAGTTTGGGCGCTATGGTTGCTCGATGGTTGAGTTTAAACCGTTCAAAGGGTACTATATTTTGAGGTATCCAAGCTTCTCGTCTTGTTAGGCGCTTCGAGATACCTATTAGACTTGATGAGGAAGAGGAGATGTTGTTACCTACTAAATATTTAGTTTATAATAGTATCGTAGCACTTGATTTTACTGAAAACGATAAGGACAAGAAACTCATCTATAACCTGGTATTTAGCGAGAAGACTTGTCACATTATTACCTTGCATGCACCTTCTTTGTTCGATATTCATTCAGGCAGGTACACCATCATGCCCGCGGACATTTATGCATACTAGCAGCGGACGCGATCCCCGGTTCCTGAGCCAGAGCCATCAACCGATCCATATAAGGAGTCTATTTATCAGTGGGAGCCACAATAGTTCGCAAACCAGTGGAACCCCTAGGATCCTCCTCAGTACACCGGAGAGGGCTACTTTGATCCATGGGCATAGAGTGACTTAAACAAAAGCCTAAGCTTGGGGGAGTACATATTTCTCAACGACATTACATTCAGGTTCACATATTCATTCCACTTGTTGGTGTTCACACTTTTTGATTCTATCATCCATGTTAGTTTACTTTCCTCGCTTTCTTCTAGTGTGTTTGAAAAACTTTGGAAAACCCAAAAATATTTCTCGCTTCTTCTTGTATTTTCTTTCTTGCTTGTTCTTCTAGGAGTTTGTAGTATTAAAAGAAAACCCAAAAATATTTCTTGTTCTTCTTTTTATTTGTTGGGAGCTTTCCCGTGTAGATAGTTTATCTCGTTCTTGTTTTACTTTCTTCAAAAAAACTCCAAAAACATTTCAGTGTGTTTCTTTGAAATTCTTTTTCTTTGGGGGTCGAAAGGAGAACACCACGATGACAATGTTGAGTGGCTCTCATATGCATTATTGATGATCTAAAAAAGAGCCCATATTACCTTGTCTTCTCCTTTGAATAAATGTCTGCAGATTCCAGCTTAGTCTAATAAACGTGCACTATTATTATTATTCACACCGTTCGATCGTGCAAGTGAAAGGCAATAATGATGATATATGATTAAATGATTGAGATGGAGAAAAGCTGGTATGAACTCGACCTATTTTGTTTTTGTAAATATGATTAGCTCATCATTCTTGATTCAACCCATTATGAATATGTCACACCTGATTTTCATGCCACAGCACTTAAGCTAATAATCATGCTAAAATTCTGGATTTACAAAAAACTTTTGAGTGATTTTGACTTTGCTTGATTGATTTTCTGTCTGCTGTTTGCTAGTGCTCTAAAAATCAAATAAATCCTCCAACTCTTATACTTCATCTCCTTGATCCAAAACCTTTTCTCAATGATCATGCCATGTGTATAGAACAGTATAGAATTTTCTTATAAAAATATTTTGGCCAAATAGTATTTTCTAAAATTTAGTTCTCCAAAAACCCCTGAATTGAGGTTTGCACTACAAGTACCTTATTTAGGGTGTGAAAAATCTTTCAAAGGTATATTTGAATCCTATTAGGTATAGGACTCCCAGAAACCACAAAATTATAATTTTAAAAGTTATTTTTATATTTTATTTAAAAGCTTTTTCTTAAGGCCAGAAATGGTCTTAAATAGGGAAAAATTATTTCATTATTTCAAAAATATTTTCCAAAATTCAGGGAAACTCATAGGACATATATTGTCCATATATAAGAGTTTCAACACATGGTCATGTTCAAAATATTGGACAAATCCTTCCAAAACCCTTTTTGGATATTTCAAGCTTTTGAAATATTTACAAAGGATATATTCTCCAAAAATTCCAGGGAAATTCTATCATGTCAAATATGACATATTTGATGATCTTGCAAAGCCTCATGCCTTGAAGATCAAGGAAACATCATCTAATTCCCTCAAAACCATTTCTGTCCATTTTGAAGCTTGAGCAACTTTGCATTGCCAAACTTGTCCAAATACTCTAAAACTTGGTGCACATGCTAGAGTGGTCTAATTATGCATCTAGACCAAATGGCACAAGTATTGGAGAAGCATAACTTGATCTAAGTGCCCCAAAACCCTTTCTGACCAGATCCAAATTTGAACAACTCTACACTGCCAACTTTTTACTTGGGGCCTCAAATTTGGTGGACATGCTCACAAACCCAAATGATGACTCTACACCAAGTGGAGCATCAAGGGCAGATGATTTCTCAACCTAATCTTGAGAAATCCATTTCTGCTGATTTCTAGGGTTTACAAAGGTTGCATTGGCAACTTTGCCCAAATGAGCTCAAAATTGGTGGAAGGGCCTAAATATATGTGACATTTGATCCTGTTAAGTCTCATGTCAATTGGAAGTCATTTGCTTTCCCCAAACTACATCAAACACCTTCTGCCGTTTTACCAAAACCACTGTTCTGCCCCCTTTCACTATTCTACTTGAGCTCAACTTTTTACCACAGCTGCTCCTAGTCACCTTCTACCTGCAGGGACTCTTTCTCCTCCACAGCTCAATGATTGAGGGGGGTGAAACCCCATTTTACATCTCTGAATCTCCATATTCACCCTTGTCTCTCAGCACACTCCCCTTCTAGAAGCTCACCAGGGCATCCAAGACCAAAACCTCTTTGTTTACTCCTCCCCTGACCCCCAAGACATCATTGGGCAAAGTGGACGCATCCAGAGCGGCGAGGACACAGCCATGCCGGCCAAACAGGCGCTCTAGAGCGCGCTACAGTGCCCTGGCACACTGTAGCCACCCCCAAGCTCTCTCTCTCCGGCCCCTGCTCGCAAGCGCGCCATGGCCGCCCGAGCACTCTAGTGGGCAACCTCACACGCGCGCTGCCCTGGCGCATTCCCGCTCCTCCTCTCTCCTTCTCTAGGCCTGGACCAACCCCACGAACACCCCGAACACACCCACGGGCGCCCCCGTGGCTTGCAGCGACGAGAACAAGCTCGCCGGCGCATGAGACCTCGGTGGACCGCCGCCCACCTATTCATAGGGCACCCCAGACTCTCCTCGCTGCTCCATTTGCCCCCTCTCCCTCTAGTGTACCTCCCCGATAGTCCCACTGCTCTCCCCGTGCCCTACAGCCACCTCCCTGGCCGGAGTCCCGCCGCCGGCTGCCGCTCGAATTCAATCAACCCAGAGCCTCTCTCTCCCTCCTGGCCACTCCGGTGCCATCGCACGATCTCCAGGAAGCTCCCCACCACCGCCAATCCTCCCCGAGATGCCCGTGCGCTCGAAGCCCAAGGTGGCCGAGGCCCTTCTCCGCCATGGTTGGACCCCTGCTCGACCTGGTCCTCCCCGGCAGGCGTGTTACCCATGGCTGGATGCGCCTCTCCGCGCTGGTCATTCCAGTGGCCGGGGCGTCACCGGAGACGGCCCGAGTCGACGGGGCCACGCTGGCGAGCGCTCGGCCCTGCCCCCCTGCCTCACCTCTGTTCGAGCGGGAGGTAGGAGACAGCCTGAGCTCCGGGCCCCGCTCATCAGCGACCCGGAGGGCAGGCCCCAACCGTTTAAGTGGAAGCGGCGCCAGCCAGAGCCGCCTCCCCTGCGCGAAGACGGCTTACCTGGAAGACGCCTTCGACGTGGCCTGGTCCCCTGCGCGCGGCTGTGCAGCTAGGCCAGCCCAGTGCGCTACGGCACAATACTACGCCCTGCACACAGTAAAGGGGTAAAACCCCCTCCCCCTTTTCCCATTTCCTTTTTCTGTAATATTCAAAAACCCACAAATAATTCAAATTAACTCCAAATCTGATGATTCAAATTTCTGGTAGTTTCTAAAATCCTGATCTACCTGTTGGTGCAACATGCACATTTTTCCAGAAACTTTTCCTTCACAGATATTATTAAAATGTCATTATTCCATTTTCTGTGATGAACTTTAGAAAATCACAGAGAGCTCAAATCTGATCCAAATGCAGTGGTTCAAATTCCTAGGTGCTTGTCATATCCAAACTTAGTTTTGGAACATTTTTATTAATACTTTCTGTACCCCACCAAATAATGAGCCATTTCTTCATATTTATCAACTTTGCAAAATCCTAGGGAATTCATTTGAATTCCAAATCCAGTGAAACCAACTCCTAGATGCTTCTAAAATCATGACTTGTTAAGTGGGTGCCTTTGCTCATTTTTCAAAAAATACATTTCTGTACACTTCTTTCAAATCCATAAACCCCTTGTTTCCATCATATTGAAATGTGCCAAACCATCCATTGATCATACTCCAATGAAACCACCTTGGTTATTTTTCATATGACCAGAGGTATCCTAGAAAAGTCCAACTCCTATTTTTAGAGCACTTTTATTTTTGCTTTGTTGTGTTGCTTATTATGATTGTTTCCATCGTTAGTTGACGAAATAAACGGAGTACTCGGAGAAGGACCAGAAGGTTTGAAGACTCGGAAGGATAAGGCAAGCAGCCCTTTGACCATGATACCCTTGTGTTCTTCGGAACCCATTTATTTCCGAATGCATGATGATAAGAGTGGCGGTGGTGACCTAGTTGAGAACCACCACATGATGCATGACTTATTCATGATCTTGCTAAATGCTTAGATGCAATGCTAATGATTAGTAGTGATGCTTAGTGATGCATGTTTGTGCCATTAAATGTTCGTGGTTGTATTCTGTTCAAAAACCCCATCGGGTGCCCCTAATGCCCGAGGGTGATGTTGTGTTAGGTCATCACTTGAGGAAGAAGTGATGTGCCAATAAAGATCTGGTGCATGGGTGAAATGATGGATTAGATTTATGTGTGACTACCGTCCCAACCAAACATGTGCAACCACTCTACCCCTTATGGGACGGGGCTTTATTGATTAATTAGGCCGATACTAGCATGGTGCCCACATTACTAGTGACGGGAAGACTTGAGGTCTTTCCCGGGACGGGGTCGTGCTCGGATAGGAGACCATGACTGTTTTCACAGGACACAGGACACACCGTTGGTCCCTTCGTGTACGCGTGACATTGAAAATCGGGCAAGTCCCATGATCTATTGTTTGTACTCGAGGGCTGTGTACCAACGAGTGGACCCTATGTTAGTGTCGTCTAAGGAAAGATAATGACCCGGTGCTTCCCCCAAGTACTTGAGGTACTGCGGGATCGTGGGTGACAGAAAGCTTCCCGGATCTTGTGGGTAAAGTGCGCAACCTCTGCAGAGTGTAAAACTATTCGAATAGCCGTGTCCACGGTCATGGACAGTTGGGTGGTGCTACTTAAACTATGTCCAGAATTTTACTATATCAGTGAAAGTATGTGTGTGTGATGAGTCAAGGTGGTGACTTGACTCGTTGAGTTGAATCCTATTCATGTTGATATCGGTAACCTGTCCTCGAGGTTACGTGAATTTATTGATGCATATGCATGATGATAGAATATTTATTCTAGCTCGTAGCTAGATTACTCATTGTTGTACAATTCAATTGTTACCTTGAACCAAATCATGGGTTGCTTGCGAGTACATTCAAAGTACTCATTGGATTGCCACTGGTTATTTAATTGGCCAGGCATGGAGGAACATGAATATGAAGAAGAATTCTATGGAGACGAACATGCGAGCTAGGACGCTTCCCAGTCAGAATGCCTGTAGGGTTAAGGCAGATGGCATGGGTCCAAGTTGTTATTGGAGAATTCCGCTGCGATGATATACTCCAGACTTGACCATTATGGTCCTATTTGTGTAATACAGTATGTATGGATGTAATACTCTTGTTATTCAGCTTCTGTGTGTTCAGTGAGCATTGATCTCTGGGATCACTGTACACGTGCATTCGGTGATCACGACTTATGAGTCGGGGTCCCCACAGAGCTGGTATCAGAGCCATCCTGACTGTAGGAAGCCTTAGTTAGCATGGTCGTTAGTCAAGGAAAAATTATTCTCAAAACTATTACTAGTTTTCAAAACTATCTATACTTCTCTTCCCTTCTCAGTTTTTCGAAAACTAGGCTATACTTGATCTCTTCCCCTTCAAAACTTTGGTCACTAGGACCCTTATGCCCCTGGCCACTGGATTTTCTGTAATCCTCGTGGAGTGCACCTTGCCAAACACTCACTCACCTCTTCTGAACGCAAGAGTGGCGACACCACGACAAGGCGATGCCAACAAAAGATACATCCTCGAGGAATGAAGACATGAAGACCCACAAGATGGTGGCATCCATGGCACTGCCCCAGGATGGTGCAACCCTAGCTTACGATGACCATGGCATGAGTTGTGCAAAATCATGATATACATCGCTAATAGAGTAATCCTGTCACTACCGTTGTTGTATCGGCAACCACCGGTGGATGAGAACCTCGCCATTTGGTCCGCCTCACTATAGTGAGTAGGAAAACGGTTCTCTTCGTCCCCGCTCTTGGTGTCGATGTTGTAACCGACATGTTGAACCTCTATTATGCCTTGTTATTGTCATTGCATACGGATTGCCTACCTGGTACCCTCGACGCCCCAGAAGGCACAAGGGATCGTCATGATTAAAGAGACAAGAGAAGACCAAGTCAACGCCAGCTACAAGGAGGCACCTTCACCACATCACCTCGTCAGGCGAGAAGTTGTTGAAGATTCTTCAGGCTCAACCCGGATTGTTCATCAAACAACTACAAGGGACATAGCAACACCTGAGGAAAGCTCAGAAGACTGCACGAGGCACAAGTCATGACTGCTAAGTCCGAGAACCCCTAGGGTAGGATGAGTCGTGTACCCCCTATGCGCAGTCGAGTCCGTATGATGGTTCGAATAGAACCATGATTGTGTGTTGCTTGCTTTTATTTGTTTGTGTTTTGATATAAGTCACACTTTTGCCCTAGGCAACAAGTGCATGGCTGTATCATCTTCCTTGCCTTGTTTCTTTTGTTTCGGCCTTTTTGCACCTGTTTGTTTGCACCTGCACTATAGAACCCCCTTTAGGCGTTCGCCTCCTCTATGCTACTTTTCCCTCTCTTCTCTCTCCTCAACTGAAGACTTCTGCTACAACCTCCACGACCAAGTGCAACCCCGTGAAGGTTATGTTTAACCCTCGAGACTAGAAACCCATCCCTGGACCCTTGGAGACTTCAGGAGATACCCCAGCTCGAATCCTTAACCATGTGCTTAACCCATAGTATTACAAGGGAACCAGTTAAGCCTTTGCAACCTTGCACAACATTGGGTTCGTAATGGAACTAGTGGACACAGTGAGTGAGCACATTTTCATCCTAATATAGCACAAGAACTGATGATGCCATAGTCACACCAATTTGAGGATATAGGGCAGACGATATGGTGACTTTATATCAGTGACTTCGAGGAATTATCTGAAGCTTTGATGATTGCGGGGTTTTCATGTTGGTGGGATCATGATTAATAGGGAAGCGTAACTTCACCCTGGAGTAACTTGGATTTGTAGGGCTATTGAGATGGCAAGATGAAATTCTTGGAGATTGATAGCAGATAATTGACATTTTGAGGATGACTTGGGGGGAAATGTAGGAATTCTCGTCGGGCATGAGATTTGGATTTAAGTAGGTGATTCCGGTTGGGTATAGATGCTAAGAATGTCTACATGGTTCGGAGTAAATTGGATTTAGACCGATGATCCTGATTATGATACCATGCTTCTCGGTGGACGATAAACTAGGAGATTGGATTAATTGTCGGAGTTGATTTAGGGATCTATATAGTCATAACCTTGGAGTTTACTTGACCAGGATGTTGGGAATTTGGTGGACTTACTATTGTAATGCATAGTCCTTCCAAGTATTTGGGTATTATAGGGACTTGAGATCTTGTGGGACACCGTAGACATCAGATTTGTAGAATTGTTGGATTATGTGGCAGTTGATGGAAGAAATGGCCTATTGGAGTTGATCTATATGAAGGAAACAAAATCTTGGAGTGGCATATGACGTGTTTCCTTAGAACAGAGATGCATTATCGTGAGCCTTGCAAGAATAGATTGAGTGCTTGGATTGTGGAGTTTAATTTAAGCTTAGCAGCATGTATGATCTACCCATGGATTTTAGGGGTAGACATACATATGGATTTGGGGATCATAGGCAAGTATATATTTTGTTAGACCTCCTTTTGGGAGTCATGAGGATATGTACGGCATGACTGGAGATTAAAGTTGGTCTATGCGATAAGATGCTTTTTTGTTCGGAATACTAGATAGAGCTATTGGCATCTCAGAAACCGAGCTTAAGGATAAGATAATATACGTTCACTCACTCACTAGAATCCTTGAAACCCTTAAGCCCCACCAAGCCACAACCTGGTCAGATCTCGACCACGGGCCTTGGCTCTAAGCCAGGAAGACCTTGCATATACTCAACGGAGACCACCACCAATACCCCAGTCTACCTTGCGTACCCCATAGACCTCATGGAGTAATTGGACAAGTTGGGTAACATCATTAATTGATGGCCTACTTGTCTGCCCGAAGACAAAAGAAGAGGCGGACAGCTGGATAGAAGACATTTGAAGACCACCCTGTCAAGAAGGAAGAACTACGCCGACCACCATCATCAAGAAATAAACTTCTGCGTCCAAGACCGGGCGTATCTGCAAACCACTCCTCTCAAAGGGACCGAGCATTTCCGTGTCGAAGGGACGCTCACACCAAGAATTATCGACCTTCTTCAAGTTCACTGCCAGTCAAATAGTAGACGACTACCAGCTAGATTTACCACCTGAGATACCCACCGTGCACCAATATTCCACGAGTCACCACTCTGGAAGTACTTCCTACTTCCTAACTAGCCCGGTCCCCGCAAGGACATCACCAAGCCTTTGACATCCAACTCAACCTAACCCATACCAGAGACCCCTCAGCAACCTGCATCAAAGAGGGTAACAAGCAAGAAGCCACACCACCAAGTACTTCAAGATTCCATGGAGCACCACCCGGAAGCAGAACCAGCAAGAAGAAGTGAAGACTACCCCGTATCCAAGACTCCATATTCCTTTCCACGCCTAGTTTGGGAATCTCGGGGACGAGATTCTTGTAAGGGGGGTAGGTTTGTCATACCTTGATTTTCATGCCACAACACTTAAGCTAATAATCATGCTAAAATTGTGGATTTACAAAAAACTTTTGAGTGATTTTGACTTTGCTTGATTGATTTTCTGTCTGCTGTTTGCTAGTGCTCTAAAAATCAAATAAATCCTCCAACTCTTATACTTAATCTCCTTGATCCAAAACCTTTTCTCAATGATCATGCCATGTGTATAGAACAGTATAGAATTTTCTTATAAAAATATTTTGGCCAAATAGTATTTTCTAAAATTTAGTTCTCCAAAAACCCCTGAATTGAGGTTTGCACTACAAGTACCTTATTTAGGGTGTGAAAAATCTTTCAAAGGTATATTTGAATCCTATTAGGTATAGGACTCCCAGAAACCACAAAATTATAATTTTAAAAGTTATTTTTATATTTTATTTAAAAGCTTTTTCTTAAGGCTAGAAATGGTCTTAAATAGGGAAAAATTATTTAATTATTTCAAAAATATTTGCCAAAATTCAGGGAAACTCATAGGACATATATTGTCCATATATAAGAGTTTCAACACATGGTCATGTTCAAAATATTGGACAAATCCTTCCAAAACCCTTTCTAGATATTTCAAGCTTTTGAAATATTTACAAAGGATACATTCTCCAAAAATTCCAGGGAAATTCTATCATGTCAAATATGACATATTTGATGATCTTGCAAAGCCTCATGCCTTGAAGATCAAGGAAACATAATCTAATTCCCTCAAAACCATTTCTGTCCATTTTGAAGTTTGAGCAACTTTACATGGCCAAACTTGTCCAAATACTCTCAAACTTGGTGCACATGCTAGAGTGGTCTAATTATGCATCTAGACCAAATGGCACAAGTATTGGAGAAGCATAACTTGATCTAAGTGCTCCAAAACCCTTTCTGACCAGATCCAAATTTGAACAACTCTACACTGCCAACTTTTTACTTGGGGCCTCAAATTTGGTGGACATGCTCACAAACCCAAATGATGACTCTACACCAAGTGGTGCATCAAGGGGAGATGATTTGCTTAACCTAATCTTGAGAATACATTTCTGTTGATTTCTAGGGTTTACAAAGGTTGCATTAGCAACTTTGCCCAAATGAGCTCAAAATTGGTGGAAGGGCCTAAATATATGTGACATTTGATCCTGTTAAGTCTCATGTCAATTGGAAGTCATTTGCTTTTCCAAAACTACATCAAACACCTTCTGCCATTTTACCAAAACCAATGTTCTGCCCCCTTTCACTATTCTACTTGAGCTCAACTTTTTACCACAACTGCTCCTAGTCACCTTCTATCTCCAGGGACTCTTTCTCCTCCGCAGCTCAATGATTGAGGGGGTTGAAATCCCATTTTACATATCTGAATCTCCATATTCACCCTTGTCTCTCAGCACACTCCCCTTCTAGAAGCTCACCAGGGCATCCAAGACCAAAACCTCTTTGTTTACTCCTCCCCTGACCCCCTAGACATCATTGGGCAAAGTGGACGCGTCCAGAGCGGCGAGGACACGGCCATGCCGGCCAAACGGGTGCTCTGGAGCACGCTACAGTGCCCTGGCGCACTGTAGCCACCCCCAATCAGCAGCACCCGACAGCCTCGGGCGATGGGATTGTGTCCCCCGAGGCTGTCTCGGCGTCCGGGACACGCTAGACGGTCGGCCCCCTCCTTCCTCTCTCTCTCCGGCCCCTGCTCGCACGCGCGCCATGGCCGCCCGAGCGCTCCAGTGCGCAGCCTCACACGCGCGCTGCCCTAGCGCATTCCCGCTCCTCCTCTCTCCTTCTCTAGGCCTGGACCAACCCCACGAACACCCCGGACACACCCACGGGCGCCCCCGTGGCTTGCAGCAACGGGAACAAGCTCGCCGGCGCACGAGACCTCAGTGGACCGCCGCCCACCTATTTATAGGGCACCCCAGACTCTCCTCGCGGCTCCATTTGCCCCCTCTCCCTCTTGTGTACCTCCTCGACAGTCCCACTGCTCTCCCCGTGCCCTACAGCCACCTCCCTGGCCGGAGTCCCACCGCCGGCCGCTGCTCGAATTCAAGCAACCCCGAGCCTCTCTCTCCCTCCTGACCACTCTGGCGCCATCGCAGGGTCTCCAGGAAGCTCCCCACCTGCGCCAATCCTCCCCGAGATGCCCGTGCGCTCGAAGCCCAAGGTGGCCGAGGCCCTTCTCCGCCATGGTTGGACCCCTGCTAGACCTGGTCCTCCCCGGCAGGCGTGTTACCCATGGCTGGATGCGCCTCTCCGCGCTGGTCATTCCGGTGGCCGGGGCGTCGCCGGAGACGGCCCGAGTCGACGGGTCCACGCCGGCGAGCGCTCGGCCCTGCCTCCCCTGCCTCACCTCTGTTCGAGCGGGAGGTAGGAGACGGCCTGAGCTCCGGGCCTCGCTCGTCAGCGATCCGGAGGGCGGTCCCCAACCGTTTAAGTGGAAGCGGCGCCAGCCAGAGCCACCTCCCCTGCGCAAAGACGGCTTACCTGGAAGACGCCTTCGATGTGGCCTGGTCCCCTGCGCGTGGCTGTGCAACTGGGCCGGCCCAGTGCGCTACGGCACAATACTGCGCCCTGCGCACAGTAAAGGGGTAAAACCCCCTCCCCTTTTTCCCATTTCCTTTTTCTGTAATATTCAAAAACCCACAAATAATTCAAATTAACTCCAAATCTGATGATTCAAATTTCTGGTAGTTTCTAAAATCCTGATCTACCTGTTGGTGCAACATGCACATTTTTCCAGAAACTTTTCCTTCACATATATTATCAAAATGTCATTATTCCATTTTCTGTGATGAACTTTAGAAAATCACAGAGAGCTCAAATCTGATCCAAATGCAGTGGTTCAAATTCCTAGGTGCTTGTCATATCCAAACTTAGTTTTGGAACATTTTTATTAATACTTTTTGTACCCCACCAAATAATGAGCCATTTCTTCATATTTATCAACTTTGCAAAATCCTAGGGAATTCATTTGAATTCCAAATCCAGTGAAACCAACTCCTAGATGCTTCTAAAATCATGACTTGTTAAGTGGGTGCCTTTGCTCATTTTTCAAAAAATACATTTCTGTACACTTCTTTCAAATCCATAAACCCCTTGTTTCCATCATATTGAAATGTGCCAAACCATCCATTGATCATACTCCAATGAAAGCACCTTGGTTATTTTTCATATGACCAGAGGTATCCTAGAAAAGTCCAACTCCTATTTTTAGAGCACTTTTATTTTTGCTTTGTTGTGTTGCTTATTATGATTGTTTCCATCGTTAGTTGACGAAATAAACGGAGTACTCGGAGAAGGACCAGAAGGTTTGAAGACTCGGAAGGATAAGGCAAGCAACCCTTTGACCATGATACCCTTGTGTTCTTCGGAACCCATTTATTTCCGAATGCATGATGATAAGAGTGACGGTGGTGACCTAGTTGAGAACCACCACATGATGCATGACTTATTCATGATCTTGCTAAATGCTTAGATGCAATGCTAATGATTAGTAGTGATGCTTAGTGATGCATGTTTGTGCCATGAAACCTTCGTGGTTGTATTCTTTTCAAAAAACCCATCGGGTGCCCCTAATGCCCGAGGGTGATGTTGTGTTAGGTCATCACTTGAGGAAGAAGTGATGTGCCAATAAAGATCTGGTGCATGGGTGAAATGATCGATTAGATTTATGTGTGACTACCGTCCCAACCAAACATGTGCAACCACTCTACCCCTTATGGGACGGGGCTTTATTTATTACTTAGGCCGATACTAGCATGGTGCCCACATTACTAGTGACGGGAAGACTTGAGGTCTTTCCCGGGACGGGGTCTTGCTCGGATAGGCGACCATGACTGTTTTCACAGGGCACCGGACACACCGTTGGTCCCTTCGTGTACGCATGACATTGAAAATCGGGCAAGTCCCATGATCTATTGTTTGTACTCGAGGGCTGTGTACCAACGAGTGGACCCTATGTTAGTGTCGTCTAAGGAAACATAATGACTCTGTGCTTCCCCCGAGTACTTGAGGTACTGCGGGATCGTGGGTGACACGAAAGCTTCCCGGATCTTGTGGGTAAAGTGCGCAACCTCTGCAGAGTGTAAAACTATTTGAATAGCCGTGTTCACGGTCATGGACAGTTGGGTGGTGCTACTTAAACTATGTCCAGAATTTTACTATATCAGTGAAAGTATGTGTGTGTGTGAGTCAAGGTGGTGACTTGACTCGTTGAGTTGAATCCTATTCATGTTGATATCGGTAACCTGTCCTCGAGGTTACGTGAATTTATTGATGCATATGCTTGATGATAGAATATTTATTCTAGCTCGTAGCTAGATTACTCATTGTTGTACAATTCAATTGTTACCTTGAACCAAATCATGGGTTGCTTGCGAGTACATTCAAAGTACTCATTGGCTTGCCACTGGTTATTTAATTGGCCAGGCATGGAGGAACAGGAATATGAAGAAGAATTCTATGGAGACGAACATGCGAGATAGGACGCTTCCCAGTCAGAATGCCTGTAGGGTTAAGGCAGATGGCATGGGTCCAAGTTGTTATTGGAGAATTCCGCTGCGATGATATACTCCAGACTTGACCATTATGGTCCTACTTGTGTAATACAGTATGTATGGATGTAAGACTCTTGTTATTCAGCTTCTGTGTGTTCAGTGAGCATTGATCTCTGGGATCACTGTACACGTGCATTCGGTGATCACGACTTATGAGTCGGGGTCCCCACAGAATAAGACATGTTTGCAATGACAATTAGAGATTATAGTTACTCATGCCATGCTTAATCAGCTAGGAGTTTATAATGGCTTAGCTTGCGTGCCAACATGCTTTTAAAATGGTTGTGATGTAGTATGATAGGATGGTATCCTCCTTTGAATGATTCAAGTGTTTTGACTTGGCACATGTTCACGCATGTAGTTGAAACAAAATCAACATAGCCTCCACGATATTTATGTTCATGGTGATTTATATCCTACTCATGCTTGCACTCAATGTAGGTTAATCTCGATGCATGTCTATGTCTGTTGTCGCTCTCTAGTTGGTCGCTTCCCAGTCTCTTTCTAGCCTTCACGTGTACTAAGCGGGAATACTGCTTGTGCATCCACTTCTATAAACCCAAAGTTATTCCATATGAGTCCACCATACCTACCTACATACGGTATTTACCTGTCGTTCCAAGTAAATTTGCATGTGCCAAACTCTAAAACTTTAAATAATAATCTGCTTTGTATGCCCGTATTGCTCATGTGGCGACTGGGGGCTATCTTTATCTTCCATGCTAGGTGGGTTATTCTCACGATGAGTGGACTCCGTTTTTCCTTCATGAGAAAATGGCTGGTAACTGGGATGCCTAGTCCCATGCTCAAATCAAATAAAAATAAAAATAAACAAAACTCCCCTGGACTGTTGTTGGTATGGACGGCATCCGTTGTTTCGGATAAGCCATGGAGTCTGTTTGATGGTGGAAGGGGGAGTAAAAAAACTTTACCATTCTGTTTGGGAACCGCCAATAATGTATTTAGCATGGAAGATATTGAGAACTCTTGGTCGTTGCGTTGACAATGAAAGTATACCGCTCAAAATTATATTTATCTTTCTTTCAAAAGCTTGAGCTCTGGCACCTCTGCAAATCCCTGCTTCCCTCCGCGAAGGGCCTATCTATTTACTTTTATTGCCGAGCCATCATCCTCTTATAAAAAGTACCAGCTGGAGAGCACCTCTGTCAGTTGTATGCTTTGTTATTAATTGATATTGAGTATGAGTGTGACTGGATCTCTTATATAATGAATTAGAATGTCTAGTCAGTCCTCGATCTTCTCAGGTGCTCTGCATTTATGTTTTGCGGTCTCAGAAAGGGCTAGCGAGATACCACTTTGTCATATTATATCACAATTGTTTTGAAAAAGTGTTGTCATCCGAGGTTTATAATTATTGCTCGCTAGATGATTGTATCATTGATATGAGTAAAGTGAGACCTAAATATTATTGTGAATATGGTTAGTTCATAATCTTTGCTGAAAACTTGAATGTTGGCTTTACATATTTGCAACAACAAGATAAAATAGAGTTTCTAAAAGTTTTTCTTTGTCACTTTCAGTTTATCAACTGAATTGCTTGAGGACAAGCAATGGGTTAAGGTTGGGGGAGTTGATACGTCTCCGTCGTATCTACTTTTCCAAACTCTTTTGCCCTTGTTTTGGACTCTAATTTCCATGATTTGAATGGAACTAACACGGACCGACGCTGTTTTCAGTAGAATTGCCTTAGTGTTATTTTTGTGCAGAAATAAAAGTTCTCGGAATTACCTAAAAATTTACGGAGATTATTTCAGGAAAATATAAAAAATATTGGCAAAAGAATCTACCAGAGGAGACCCACCGACTGTGCACAAGGGTGGGGCCGCGCCCCCCTAGGGCGCGCCCCCTGCCTTGTGGGTCCCCTGAGACTCCACCAACCTCAACTCCATATATTCATGTTCGGGGAGAAAAAAATCAGAGAGAAGGATTCATCATGTTTTACAATACAGAGCCGCCGTCACCCCTGTTCTTCCTTGGGAGACCAGATCTGGAGTCCGTTCGGGGCTCTCGAGAGTGGAAATCATCCCCGCCGTCAGCATCAACCTTCCTCCATCACCAATTTCATGATGCTCACTGCCATGTGTGAGTAATTCGATCGTAGGCTTGCTGGACGGTGATGGGTTGGGTGAGATTTATCATGTAATTTAGTTAGTTTTGTTAGGGTTTGATGCCTAGTATCCACTATGATGCGGAGCATCCCAAGGTCATCCCCATGGACCATCAATCGCCTCACGAAGTGCTCCAAGGACCAATGACACGTGCTCGTGCTAGAGCACTTGAAACCAAGGTTAACTCTCTCCTTGTTGAATTCCCATTTGACCACATTGAGACATGTCTACTACCTCAAACGGAGACACTTTGTATGCTTAGGTGCCAAGGAGAAGTTACGGTGCAAGATGGACGCCAAGAGCGAGAACATGAATTTTCCCAGCACAGAGATAGCGGTACTACCGGTCCACTACCGCCCAACTACTGGTCGGCCGGTGTCGTGGATTTAGCACGGCAGATGTCCTAGCAAAAGGACTTAGTCGTGAGGCCATCGCTCGGGTTAACTTAAAGGGGTTAAAGCGGACGAAGGACACAGGGGTTTTATACTAGTTCGGCCCCTTCGATGAAGGTAAAAGCCTATGTCTAGTTTGGTGTGGTATAGCTTGGGCTTCAATGACCAGGGAGCGAATCCGATTTGCCTGTGTCTCGAGCTGTTGTTTTTTGTCCTCAACCGTCGCCGGGTCGTCCCTTTATATAAGAGGTGACGCCCGGTCCGGTTTATAGAGTCTCGAGGCCGGCTCATAATCGTGTCCGCCTTGGTCTCTACTCTTTCTACCTTACATCCCAAGTTTACATAATATGACGGTTTACAAATTATGGGCCCTATTGTATGGGCTCTAAGCCTTCTGGGGTATAACCTCGTACTCCATACTAAGCTGGGCTTCTGGTAATACAATCTTGTTAACTTAAACCGGACCCTCCTAGCTGGTTTATACCTGGTAGTAATATCCCTGACATTAGGCCCCAGATTGATTTGAACCTGTTCATGTCAATCTCCAAAGTCTGGTACAACTTTTCATTTCCGCAGCTTCAATATGCTTGATAAACCGGCATGACGTCATCTTCTTGGGTCTCCTTAAACCGTCGTGACATCATCCGTGCATTTAATGCATGTACCTATTTATTACCTTTATTTATTAAAGCCCCAAAGATCGAGGCGACAACCCAATCCATATCCAATTTTTTGTCTCCTCGATTCCCGCGCGTGCCGTTTTATCTCTTCGGCCTATAAATAGGGCCGAGGGCTATCTCTTTACCCCCTCTGCTTCGTCTTCCTCTGTCCTCCAGCGCCCAAGCTCCGTCGCCGTTCTTTGAGCTCGTCACCGTCACCAAGCCCGGCCGTTGCATCGACCTGAACGCATCCAAAAACTCGTCGTTGTCCTTTGCTTCCTCGGGTACGTTATCTCTTTTTCCCCATGGATCTTAGCTCTAGGGTTTCTCTGTAGCTCGCCCACGAACCCTTGTTCTTCGCAGTTCATCACCGTAGGCCATTCTTTAGCTGTAGATGTAGAACTTTTTAGGTCAGCTCTCGTGCGCATGACTCCGCTCCACCTTTATAACCTTAGTTCCTCCAATACTGCTAGCTTAGATTGGATCTGTAGAAAACTTCACTGCCTTCGACGGATATGACTTAATTATCTTGATTTTTTCCTGTGCCGTAGATCCATGTTTTACCTCTGCTCATGTGAAAGTTGTTTCTCACACTTTAGATCTGTAATTCGTCTTCCTATGTCACCGGTTCAATTGTAACATGCGTCTCTTATAATTGGCGGTTTAACTTTCTCCTTCTATATTCATAAACCGGTAGCTGTCTCGTTCATACTTGCTCCGGATCAGTAGATACCATTAGTCCCTTATTTAAACCGTCAATTAGATCAAATGCTTTTTATAGAACGTGTTGGTTCATTGTAGCGCAAATCATAAACCGGATCTTGTATTGTCTCCTTCAGCATTCCTTCCTTGAAAAAGATGGCTTCCACAGCGAAACAGTTTGTTGCCTGCAACTGGGTTCCGTCCCGGATCACTGAGGACGATTTAGTAGAGGCGGCCTCAATTGGCGTTCTGGGTCCGAAAGAGGTTCTGCACCAGCGGGCCTCTGGGAAAGAGTGTCCTCCTAAGCCTAAGGAGGAAGAGACCATAGTCTTTTTCGATCATCTGGCCCGGGGTTTTAGCCCTCCCGGTTCAAAGTTCTTCCGCGACGTTTTAGCTGATTTTCATCTCCATCCACAAGATATAGGTCCCAATTCCGTATCAAACATCTGCAACTTCCAAGTCTTCTCAGAAGCATATCTGCAAGAAGAGCCATCTGTAGAGCTGTTCCGGGATTTCTTCCATCGGAACCGCCAGACTGAATTCTCTGACGGGCCTCATACTGAACTTGGTGGTGTGAGCATCCAGAAGAGGATGGATGTCAGCTTTCCTCACGCCACTCTTCACAACCACCCCAAGGAGTGGAACCAAACTTGGTTCTACTGCAAGTATACTTCGCCGGAGGGAGAAAATCCGCTGCCGGGTTACCGTCCTTACTGCCTGACGCCGGATCATCCTTTCCCGCAGCGTCTGAGTGCCCAAGACCAGGATCGATATGCCCCCCAACTTTCCAAGCTCAGGGCTTTCGTAGCTAACGGGTTAACCGGGGTTGACTTTGTCCGTTGCTGGCTCTCTTGGAGTATTCTTCCATTAAGCCGGCGCTCAAACTTAATGTGCGAATATACTGGCAATCCGGAAGACCCTCAGCGTCACACAAACATAGTGCTTCCCGACAAGGAAGTTACTGAATCTGCAAAAAAGATGCTGAACATTCCTCTGGAGGAGTGCAGCCGAACCGGTTTAGCTCCTTTCTGCGCAAATAATGAACCGCCATCTGTAAGATTCTTCTGTCCATTTCTTTTTGTTTTAATCTGTCCATATTGCTTGTCTTCAATATGTTTTTACTCCTTCACTCAGGCCAATGATCCCTTCTGGAAGAGGAAGGCCCAAGAAAAACCGGCGAAGCCAACTCACAAGAAGAGCTTGGCCGTAAAGAAACAGAAAAAGAAACCTGCCGCCGCTTCCGGTTCAAACCCCAAAGAAGATGATCCGTCTTCTGAGGTACTGCTTGACTCTTAATGTCCTTTGATTTCCCTTTGTCTGCATTTATGTCAATAATACCTTTTCCCAGGATCCGGCGGAGGGGAGTAAAGCGGATGAAGCTGAGGTAATTTCTCTCTCATCTGATTCAGAACCGTTGCCACCCAAGATTCGCCGGGTAGCCCGGAAATATCCGTTTTCTCACCCTTATGCTCAATTGGATCCCAACTTTCTTTTCAAGAAACAGCAGCTCGAGGCTCGCCGGACCACACGCCATAGTGGTCACGTGGTTGAATCATTCGGATTACCCCACACGCCAGCTCGCAGACGCTGCTCAGAGGTTTTGCTTACTCCAACCCTTCTTCATCCAAAAGCAGGTCTTATTCGCAAACCTCTTAAACCGTCTGATCCCAATTATCAGGAAGCTCCTCTGTCTTCTTCCGGTGAGTCAACTGCCACCCAAGTCCCGGTGCTTAAGACCGTTCCTGGGTAAGTCATCTTTCCAAATGTCTGGTTTACCTTTCCGTTTTGACTTTGTGATTTTCATTACTCTTTTAATCTTTCAGTATGCCCAAGCCTAGTAAGAAGGCAAAATTAAATAAACCGGCAGCCGGAAACACTTCTGAACCGGCAGTGGATGTTGAAGCTGCCAATTCTCTGGAAGAGAACACCGAGGTTCCGCTCAATGATCCTTCCCCAATGGACTAAGAGGATCTTGCTGCTCCGGGGGGCGACGCCATGGAGAACGCTGCTGAACCGGTCAGCCCTGTCCGGGTTAGTCCTCCTAGGGCTAGCCCGGCTCCCGTTAGTCCGGCGCGCACCGATGATCCCCCCAGGCCAACTGCTGCCTCAACAGAAGATGTTGAGATTACCGGAATAGGCTTTTCTGCTCCCGCGGAACCTGTTATCTTGGCCAGACATACTGCCAAGGAGGAGGTTCTCCAAAAATATAAAGGCAAGTGGAGCACTGACTTGTCTAGTTATGCCCAGCTCAGTGCCTAGGAGCTCCACTCTGGGTATCTGAACCGGCTCTTCACCAGCCGCGACCATGAGGCCGGTTTGGTAAACATGATGAAGGAGAAATATGAGGTAACTTCTTTCCCTTCGCCTTTCATTTCTACTTGTATTTTGCAATTGTACCATTAGGCCATAGTAGCCCCCAAGTGCCGGTTTAGCCTTTAGGATGAATCGGGACTTCGACAGATTAATAGCTTGATTTGCATACATAGCCCCCAAGGGCCGGTTTACTCCATTGCGGGTGAATCGGGACTTCTTCCATGTTTGAGAATGACCTTACATTAGCCCCCAAGTGCCAAGGATATAACTTTGTTATGTGCTTGGGACTTGTTTGAAACAGTTGCTTTCTTTCACTTCAATTGTACATTAGCCCCCAAGTGCCGAGTGCATAACTTGTTATGTGCTTGAGACTTTTGATTGAACTGTTCTTCTAACATTTCCTGTCTTCTGCATGCTGACTTGAACCGGAGGGCTTCAGAGACAATTGAACTCCGGAATAACCTGACCTTTCAAGAGACTGCTTCAACTAAAGCCAAAGAGGAGCTTTCCCTTGCTTTAACGAGCATCGAGAAGCTCAAAAAAGATTTTGAAGCGGAGCGGTCCACTTGGGAGGTACAGAGGGCTGCTCTAGAGAAAAGAGCCAAGGATGCGGAAGCTGCTCTTAACCCGGCGACAGAAGAGTTATCCGGCTTAAAGTAGCATATAGACGATATGACATCTACCATCTTCGGCGAGTACTTGTTTTCATATGCTTTATCCTTTCAATCTTATGTTGCTCCGGCTTAACTCATCACTTGTATACAGGGAGGCGCGTGACTCATCTTGGGGATGATGTACGGAGGAAACTGAAGGCTGCTTATACCTTGGTGGAACAACTCTACTCCGGTGCTCAGAGGACCATCAGTGCCATGTCGCACAATAAACCGACGCCGACCACCATCCAAGGTACTCTGGAGAAATTATCTATCTTGCCTGCTCGACTTGTTGAAGTGAAGAAATCTGCTGCAAGAGTTGGCTCTCTTATGGCGTTAACCCAGGCCAAGGCATGGGTTCCCGATTTTGATCCGACGGAGGCCATGAATGGTTATCCCAGCCTGAAAGAAGACGGGTCAGCCTTCTCTGCTGAAGACCTTCGTTCTTTAACCAAAGATATGCGCCCTCTTGCCAGTAAGCTTGCTGATGAAGCAGATTTAACGAGATATCATCCGGGTTACGACTTAGAGAATGCACGGGTGGAGCGGCCGATTTATGACACCGAAAATCTGATTCCACCCGTTCGTAAGCATACCTTTGCTCCTGATATTGAACCGTCAGAATTCATAAACGATGAAGTATATTTCCGCGCCCTTGCCAAGATTGACTGGAGCACTCCTGATTTCTAGCAGCTGCTAGAGGCCGACGAAGCCCCGGAGCAAGCTGACCCTCAGTCTTCACAGTGAGCCGAGGAAGAATCCTAAACTGGCTCCGGTTTAATCTTTATGTGCCGAATACTTTGCAAGTCTGAGCTGCCCTCCGCTTTACGCTTGCCATTGTACCCTTGGCCCACCGGATTGGCCTGTGGCGGTTTACCGTTCTTGCTCGCCTTCCCCGACTTATCTCCATCTGCATCTGGATACTTAGTGTTATCAGAGTCTCCATATTTCACTAAAGCACCCATGAGTGTTCCCATGTCGTTGCAATCACGTTTGAGCCGTCCCAACTTCTGCCTCAAAGGTTCAAACCGGCAATTGCTTTCCAAGGTTACTATTGCTGTACTTGGGTTGATGCTATTGGAGGTGTGCAAGATTTCAGACACTCGACGCACCCAACTGCTTGTGGATTCTTGCTCTCCTTGAACGCATGCAGCTAAATCGACAACAGACATCGGCTGCTTGCACGTGTCTTTGAAATTATTGATAAACCGGCGACGCAATTCACCCCATGATCCGATGGAGTTAGGTGGCAAACCCTTTAGCCATGTCCGGTCCGTGCCCTCAAGCATCATTGTGAAGTATTTAGCGCATGCTGCTTCATCCACGTTGAGCATCTCCATAGCCATCTCATAACTCTCAACCCACGCCTCCGGAGCCAGATCCGTCGTGTAGTTGGGCACCTTGCGTGGACCTTTGAAATCATTGGGTAGTTTCACGTTCCGTAAAGCGGGGATGAGACACTGTACGCCCAGGGAACTGGACATGACCCCCGGTTCAACTGTGGCGGTGGGATGAAACGGCGTCGCCTAATGGGCAACATACTGGGCAATATGCCTGGCCTGATCCACCACCTCTTGCGCGTGTGCTTCCTCTCCTGCCGGATTATATTTCCTCTGCCGATGAGGCCTCCGTGCGCTGCTTGATACGGCCGGTTCGTCCAGACGCCTTGTATAACTCTGGCTCGGGCGGGGGGTTGAATGAATCCTCTCTCGGCTATATGAATAAGCTTGCTGTTGAGTTAACGCTGTATCTAGCAACTCCCTGGCCCATCGTGCCTCCGCTGCTATGGGGGAGGTACCTTCAATGGGAAGGGTGGCCAGTTGTCAAGCGGCAGCAACTATGTTATCCAATGGATTAGAATAATGACCAGGAGGGGTGGGCACATGCTGGATAGGCACAACTTGGCGGTTTGGCTCTGCGGTCGGTGGGTGAACCGATGCGCCTGTTCCTGGTGCTCCTCCCCTGTTTATCTCTGGGTGGTTACTGGTCCCTGCGCCTGGTGTGCTAAAGAGATTCCTCGCCTCATAAATCGGCAGCAAATGAGATTGTTGTCTCCTCCGCATTACCTCTTGTGAGGTGTTCTGATCTAACCTGAGCTGGAAAGCTTGAGAATCCAGCTCTGCTTGCCTTGTAGCCATCCTAGCTTTCTCCGCAGCCAGATCCAACTTGGCTTGCTCAATCCGGCTCTTCACCTGAGCGATCTCTGCATCATGCTGCTCCTTGTCGGCCTGAGCTACTTCTGTTGTTGCAAGCACTGTCAAAGTGTCGACTAAGGCGGATAGAGCATCAGAGGGCGATGGGGGAAGGTCCCCACCTCTAGCTCCCATTGCCTCTGAGGTTAACGCCCCTGTCGTTCAGGGCTGCTACATGGATTGTGATCTGGCCATGAAAACAACAACCCTGTTTGGCGGATGGAGGGAGTCCGGAATACTGTCACCATCGGAACAACCCTCAGACAGGCCGTCCTGCAACAGATACAAAGATTCGGTCTCTCCGGACGAAGATTCATCGCTGGAATAAACAACCGTCTCGCCACTAGAGTCCGATCCATCCTCGGCTTGTACTGCACTGCTCCAATGAAGACGTGCTTCATGGCGGGCTGAATCTGGGCAAGTCTCGCACACTGAGCCAACTCGACGATGTTGGGGAAGGTGTCCGGCTCAGGGCCCGGTTCACGGATCTTGCCGGTGAAGACATGGATGCCGCCTAAGGGGACCCGGTACCCGTATTCAATTGAATCGGCCTCGGGGCCCCAGCCTACATCGTCGATGTAGATCCGGCCGCGACGACTCTTAGTCATCCGGCCCACTACGTAGCCCTTGAGCCCTTCGAAGCTGCCCTTTATGAACTCGAAACCATCGTGCGATAGCCCACGGTGGGTGCCAACTGTCGTGGATTTAGCACGGCAGATGTCCTAGCAAAAGGACTTAGTCGTGAGGCCATTGCTCAGGTTAACTTAAAGGGGTTAAATAGGACGAACGACACAGGGGTTTTATACTAGTTCGGCCCCTTCGATGAAGGTAAAAGCCTACGTCTAGTTTGGTGTGGTATTGCTTGGGCTTCGATGACCAGGGAGTGAATCCGCTTCGCCTGTGTCTCGAGCTGTTGTTTCTTGTCATCAACCGTCGCCGGGTCGTCCCTTTATATAAGAGGTGACGCCCGGTCTGGTTTACAGAGTCCCAAGGCCGGCTCATAATCGTGTCCGCCTCGGTCTCTACTCTTTCTACCTTACATCCCAAGTTTACATAATATGACGGTTTACAAATTATGGGCCCTATTGTATGGGCTCTAAGCCTTCTGGGCTATAACCTCGTACTCCATACTAAGCTGGGCTTCTGGTAATACAATCTTGTTAACTTAAACTGGACCCTCCTAGCCGGTTTATACCTGGTAGTAATATCCCTGACAGCCGGTACTACCGGTCCACTACCGGTCTACTACCGGTCAAGATTCTGTGATCGACCGGTGCAAGGCCTGTGCATGGTCGGAACTTCCGCTAAATCCGCAAGGACCGGTACTACCGGCCCCAGGACCGGTACTACCGCCCTGCCTGCGTGCAGTTGAAGGAGTTTCACCCCATGTATCCCCAACTTACCCCTTGGACTATATATACTTGTCCCTCAACTCCGTACTAGGGTCAGCTTTTGTGATAGCTCATCATAGACCTTAGTGGTTCCTGTCCTACGAGACCGCGGCCTCCTCGGAGAAGATCCACTGGAGTCAAGACCTCCTTCACGGAGAAGAACATCAAGACCTCCTCACGGAGATGACTACCGCTACTTGTATCGTCCTTAGTTGATCGTGTATCATGTATCGCACTTTGTGTACCCGGATCTAGCATTTGTGTGACCTAAACTTGTTTATTTGAGTGTTTTCTTATTGTCCCTCTTGTGTTTTTCCTCGTGCCTCACGTGTTCATCCTTAGGATCCCTCATTTTCGTGAAAGATCGGTCACCTAGGGTTCCACCCTACATCATTATGGTATCATGAGCATAGGTTGATCACAAATTTGGAGCCCCGCACCTTGTTTTCTAGCTTGTTTTTGTTGTGTTCTTCCCAATTTCGAAAATTCCCCACAAAAATAGCCCCAATTTTTTTTGTGAGCTATTGATTTGGCGAGATTTTGTTGAATTTGTTCCATGGATTTGCTGTGCCACAAGTGGATCTAGCATTTCCCCAAGTTTCCCAACTTTCCATCCAGGAAATCCACCCAATTTGGACCCCGAAATCATCCATTTCCGTCCCAAATCCGCCCCGATCTAGTTCTGAGAATTTTCTCGACACTAGCGGTACTACCGGCCTCCCTAGCGGTACTTCCGTTGAGCACCACAAGCGGTACTACCGGCCTCCCAAACGGTACTACCGGATTTCCCAGTTTCAACCTCGGCTGATTGGCAGTTTTGGCCATTTTCGTTCGGTATCCCACCAAACATTCCGCATACCACCGCCACTTCCGCAACCACCATCATTTCACCTCTTCGATTTTGACAATTTTGTCTCACTTTGCCTTGGATACTTGAGTTTGTGGTTTCACCGTTTCCTTGGATGTTTCGGCTACCTTGGAACGGGACTACATCGTCAAGACCACCGCTCACCCTCGGAAAGGACGGTAACATCGACGACACCTTGTTCATTCTACCTTGCAATTACATTGTCATCCTATGGACCATCTTTGCGTAGCTTTCCCATTGAGACTAGCCATTTGAGCATTGCCAGGCCACGAAACTTGTGCACATTAGTGATAGTCATACATATTGCATACTACATCATCATATCTCCGTGTGACACAAGAGTGATCCGCATATACAATAGCTACATTGATCCGAGAAGCATGCATAAGTGCCCAAAGAAAGAGCTCACAAGCTTTTAAGAAAAAGAGCCACCCAAAGCTTATAAGCAAAAGGAAAATAGCATCATATGCCTTGCATCAAAAGAGATCATATGTGATAGCAATACATCATCTTGTGCCCAAGCATCGGCACATCATACACTCATAGCATACTTGTGATAGGAAGTCGTTACGTTTGCCTCTATAGGTCGTGCACAAGTGCGTATCCGCCTATTAAGCAATTGGTTAGCGTCTCTCTAGTGTTGTGCAACACGAGCATTTTCCGTGGATTCCACATTTTCGCTCACCCTTGGTTGCACAACCACATTTATCTATCCGTGCGTGTGTTCAGTGTGCTACTTCTTGCTTGTGATCTACTTGTTGCATGAGCAAATTGTGAACCATTTTCAACATCATTGAGTCACTTCGACAATTGCATTGAATTTGTGCCACCATCCTAACCAAGCTCCTCTCAAAGCTTTACTTGTGTAGGTGTGAGAATCGACAAGAAGTGGTACCAATAGTGCTATTTCCGGGTTACATTATTGAGTGATCATTGATCCACTTTCAACTTCGGTCAAGGTACAATTGGTATTGTCTTCTCCCTTCTCCCACTCACATACTTGTTTGTGATGATGGGTAGGCCAAGTACATCTTCGAACCTGCTCTTCGACGATCCTCAATAATCAAACAACTACGTCACCAAACTACATCTCTTCGGCGTCCAACGAGCTCTCCATCAAGAAAGTGAAGCTATGCGAGAGCACATTAAGCAAGTCGCCGCCGACGCGCGACAATTTGAAGCAATAACAAGAGAGCAATTCGACATCATCAACACTAACATGTCTACCCAATTTGACGAGCTCCGGACTTTGATAGTCAACTGACGTTCTTCTTCCACATCTTCTCAAAGACAAAGCCGCTCAAGTCGACAGGCTGACTCCACGGATGCCTCAAGTACCCCTACATCAAACACTCTTCGTCAAGCCGCACGTCAAGCTCAACATGACAACCGGAATCCACTTCATGACAAGAGTTCACAAGAGCTATTTGAAGAGCAAGAGAGTCGACATCGTCAAAACCAAGCTACACTTGACCAAGCGCAAGAACGGCAACGACTACGCCAACAACAACAAGAGCGAGCACGTCAATACCAAGAAGAACAAGATGCTGAGGCTAATCGTCAAGCACAACAATGCCGAGAAGCTCAAGCTCTTGAGGCGCAACGAGCATTACGTGATTCACATCGCAATGTGGCAACTCGCAGTCGACATACTCGTCAAGAAGAGGATTTCCTTCGTGATGAGATGCAAGAGAGGCGCCATCAAGCACGAATGCAAGAAGAAGTTCCCCCTCAAGCGCGACAAGAGCATCAACCTCAACAAGAACCACAAGCTCGGCAAGTACACAATGACAATGGACATCTACTATGCCAAGAGCAACACGAGATTGACAATCGTCCACATCAAGAACGCCCTCCCAATAGGCAAGCAAACAATGAAGAGCATCGCCACGGCAAGCTTAAGTTCACCATGCCAAAGTTTTCCGGAAGCATTGATCCCGAAGACTACCTCTCATGGGCATTGAAGGTTGACAAGATCTTTCGCCTTCACAACTTCGATGAAGAGTAGAAGATTGCAATGGCCTCCCTTGAGTTCCAAGACTATGTTCTCATTTGGTGGGAGCAAATCATAGAGAGAAGAGAAGCAAAAGGTGAACCTCCTATCACCACTTGGGCTCAAATGAAGGAAGTCATGAGAGCACGCTTTGTGCCAACACACTACAACCGTGACTTGTTCAAGAAGCTACAACTCCTCAAGCAAGGTACCAAGTCCGTTGAAGAGTACTACAAGGAGATGGATATTGCCATGATAAGAGCCAACATCACGGAAGATGAAGAGCAAACGATGGTGAGATTCTTGAATGGACTCAACTATCCTATCAAGAAGATTGCGGACTTTCAACCCTACACGACCCTCCTTGAGCTAGTACACCAAGCAACCAAAGCGGAGCGACAAGTTCAAGAGGATTACAAGTACTCCAAGTTCACCTCCAAGAACTTCGGCTCCTACAACCAAGCTTCAGCGACTTCGGCTCCTCCTACCTCTACCAAGCCATCTACAAACTTCGGCGACAAGTCAAGCTACAAGAATGCGACTACATCGAGTCGTCCACCTTCTACGAACAACTTCAAGCCAAGAACTTCATCATCTACAACTCCAACCGAGGACAACTCCAAGACGAATTCCATCAAATGTTTCAAGTGCCAAGGGCGAGGCCACAAGTCATTTGAGTGCAAGACCAGTCGTACCATGATCATCAATGATGACGGATCTTATGACTCAATGAGCGACGATGAGATGGAAGCCCTTGAGCATGTAGCTATGCATCGCCAAGTGAACAAATAAGAAGACCATCAAGTGTTTTGCGACAATGACTCAAGTCCCAATCTTGTTGTCTCCAAGGTCTTGACACTCCAACACCAACAAGATAACGACCAATGATGTCATATCTTCCATACCAATGTGACGCCCGGATAGTTAAGCTACAGTAACCCTCTACTAATGACGACACATCACCGCAAATTACTGTTGATAATCTCGTGTTAGTTTGAAACCGGTTCGAAATTCAAATTCAGAATGAAGCAAACAATAAAAGTTTTCAAACATCAAAACTAAAATGTTCTATAGGTGGCAACTAAATCATATGTAATATTGGTGGAGAAACCACACTTTTTATAAGGTATATAAATGCACTAAAAAAATATAATAAGTGACAGGAACAAATATTCAAAAGCATTTTAAATAAATAAAATAGTATAGAGTATGTTATTATAACAACAAACTTTTGAGGTATTACTAAATTAGGGATCATTTTAATATTAGTTAAAAACTAGACTAAAAAGGAAGTAAAATAAAAACAGAAAAGAAAATAAGAAAAGTAAAACAAAACAAAAAAAGGAGAAGAACCCCCCCTGCTGGGCCGTGGCCCAGCTGGCCACCTAGGCCATCCGGCCCAGCCGCCCCCTCGCTCGCCTTAACACACCACCGACACCCCCCACTCCACCCTCGATTCCTATCTCCCCCCACGCCCCCTCTGCCCGATCTGGATCGGGAGCTTCGGCCCCAACCCCCGACGCCGATGATCGCCGCCGCCTGGAGCCCCTCCCTCGTCGGACCATCGATGCCGCTCGCACCTCGCCAACGCCGCCGTCCTCTCCCTCGCCTCGTCGCCGACCCCACGTCGTCGCCGTGCGCCACCACCGCCGCCCGAAGGCCCTGCCATCGCCGAGCATCGTCATGCCCGAATCGTCCACTTCGTCGTCCTCCTCACGCCACGCTGCCAAAACCCTACGGCCCCCGTGAGCCTCTCTCTTCTCCTCTTCCCCTCTGCTCTCGTCGTCGGGTGCTTGTCCACGCGCGCCCGCGCAAGCCCTGCGCCGCATCCACCCGCACCTGGCCACGCCCGGCGCGTGCACGCCCCTGCCACCGTCGCCCCGGGCGCTCCCCTGCATACTGCCTCGCTCGCGCGCCATCATCGGCTCTTCCCCGCAGCGCCGCCGTGGCCTGCGCCACGCCTCGGCTCCCCACGCCTCGCCCCGCGTCCCCCTCCCTCCGGCGATCGGCCGCACCGCGGCGGCCTCGCCCTGCCACTCCGGCGCCGCGCCGGCGGCCTGCCTCTGCCCGGCTTGCCGAGCCCCGGCGGCCTCGTCCCGCACCACCTGCGGGCGAGCGCTCGCTCGGGTGCCCGACGCCCGCACCCAGCGCCCAAACCCGCTTGGCCCCTCTGGGCCAATGACAAGTGGGCCTCAGGCCCCAGAACGAAAACAAAAAGAAAAAGAAAAAGAAAAAGAAATATAAATAATTAATAATAATAATTAATTAATTAATTAACTACATAATTAATCTAATTAATCCTGTCTTTAATTAACCTAATGGATAATTAAATAAATTAAATAATGTTAAGATTAAACTAATTAATTGTGATTAATCTAGTTAACTTTAATTAGTTAAACTAATTAGGATTAGGTAATTAAATATAGAGCTAATTATACTCAGTCAATGACATGTGGGACCCACTGGTCAGGTTGACCAGTCAACCATGCTGACGTCAGCATGATGTCATGCTGATGTCATAAACCCTTTTTAAAATTAATTTAATTAATATTAAATTCCAGAAATTAATAAAACCTTTAGAAAATCATATCTTTTAAACCGTAACTCGGGTGAAAATACTTTATATATGAAAGTTGCTCAGAACGACGAGACGAATCCGAATACGCAGTCCGTTCGTCCGCCACACATCTCTATCATACCGAACATGCAACATTCTCCTCCGTTTCATGTGCCCGAAAATGCCTAACACCGGGAATACTTTCCCGGATGTTATTCCTCTTCGCCTGTATCACCGAGCACCGCGTTAGGTCACACGTAGCACGCCTTTTGCCATGTTATGTTTTGTGATGCTATTGTTTGCTTTGTTATTTATTTGTTTCCCCTTCGTTGCTTATTTTCGGTAGACTCCGATACTGTGATAGACCCCGAGACCATTGATGCTTCGGTGTTCGACTACGGCTACGATTCCGAAGATTCCTTTCGTCTGCAGAGCTTCCAGGCAAGCCCCCCCTTTTGATCACCAGATATCGCCTATTCTTCTCTCTACTGCTTGCATTAGAGTAGTGTAGCATGTTACTGTTCGGTTACTCCTATTCTGCTGCATAGCCTGTCATTCTTGCTACAACTGTTGACACTTTACCTGCCATCCTAATGCTTAGTATAGGATGCTAGTACTCCATCAGTGGCCCTACACCCTTGTCCATCTGCCCTGCTATCCTATCGGGCCGTGATCACTTGGGTGTGATCACGGGTATATACTACATACACTTTACATGACACATGATGTGACTAAAGTCTGGTCGGCTCATTGAGTACCCGCAAGTGATTTTGATGTGGGGGCTGAAAGGACAGGTGGCTCCATCCAGGCAGTGGTGGGCCTGAGTTCCCGACGGACCCCAAGTGGATCTTTGTGGCAGAGCGACAGGGCAGGTTGAGACACCTAGGAGACAGGTGGCCTGGCCCTGGTCGTTGTCCGCAGTTATTTCATAATATCACGCTTAACGAGTTTGGATATTTGATCTGAGTCTGGCCGTTGGCCTTTACGCACTAACCAGCTGCGTGGGAACAGTTATGGGCACTCGACGTCGTGGTATCAGCCGAAGCCTTCTTGACGTCAGCGACTTAGCGGCGCGCGCCGGATTGGACTGGAAAGCCTACTCTGATATTAGGAGAGGCTAGGTCTGCTTACCGGCCGCCCTCGCAACGCGCAGGTGTGCATTGGGCGATGGGCCCAGACCCCTCGTGCACTTAGGGTTTAGACCGGCGTGCTGACCTCTCTGCTGTGCTTAGGTAGGGCTACGACGTGTTGATCTTCCGAGGCCGGGCATGACCCTAGAAAGTGTGTCCGGACAAATGGGATCGAGCATGTTGGGTTATGTGGTGCACCCCTGCAGGGAAGTTAATCTATTCGAATAGCCGTGTCCCTCGGTAAAAGGACGACCCAGAGTTGTACTCCGACCTCATGACAACTAGAACCGGATACTTAGTAAAACACACCCTTACCAGTGCCAGATATAACTCGGTGGTTGCTCTCTCACAGGGTGATGTGCGGGAGGATCGCCGGGTAGGTTTATGCTATACATTGTTACTTGGTGAACTTACCATCTATTCCATTCTACTGCTGCAAGACGGAGGCTGCGAGATGCGAGGACACTTGTTACTATTCCATCTACTCTCTTCTACTGCTGCAAGATGGAGGTTACGAGAAGCGTAGTCTTCGTTTGGATTAGCTATCCCCCTCTTATTCTGGCATTCTGCAGTTCAGTCCATAGATATTACCCCCTTTACACAGATACCATTGCATATGTAGTGTAGATCCTTGCTTGCGAGTACTTTGGATGAGTACTCACGGTTGCTTTCTCCCCCTTTTTCCCCTTTCGTCCCTTCTTCTCGATGATGCAACCAGGTGGTGGAGTCCATGACCCAGTTGATCCCGAGGATGTTTCTACGTGGAGTTCCGCTTCGAGGAGTAGTTAGGAGGTCCCAGGCAGGAGGCCTTGCCTTTTCGATCGTGTTGTTTTGTGCTAGCCTTCTTAAGGCAAACTTGTTTAACTTATGTCTGTACTCAGATATTGTTGCTTCCGCTGACTCTTGTGTTTTCGAGCTTATGTATTCGAGCCCTCGAGGCCCCTGGCTTGTAATACAAAGCTTGTATTATTTTAATTTCTGTCTAGTGTTGTGTTGTGATATCTTCCAGTGAGTCCTTGATCTTGATCGTACACATTTGCGCGCATGATTAGTGTACGGTCAAATCGGGGGCGTCACAAGTTGGTATCAGAGCCGACTGCCTATAGGAATCCCCCTTTCCAACTCCTTGACCGAAGTTGAGTCTAGTCTTTGAAAACGAATTTACTAACTTGTTGTGTGGCTTACGGGCCCACAACACGAATGGGTGGTATTAGGATCTTTTACTCCTCGTCTATACTCTGGGACTCTGATCTCTCTTCTATTCGGGTAAAAAGATTTTACTAACTCTGACTCTAGGTTGTCGTAACTATTTCTCCCGGAGAGTCCCCATTCCGGAAGATCACCTGCTTCGTCAGAAGATTCTGAGGATATCCCTCGATATTTTCCCGAGACCCTTGTGCTCATCGCCTTTGCAATTCACTGCCACCAATATATCCCTATGGATATCTGCATGCACTTGTCATTCTCATGATCATTCCTCGTCGCTCTTGTTGTTACAAGATGCCTCGAAATATTCTCGATTGTCCCGAGAATCCTTTGAGTTTACTGTCTTGCAGTTTTATTTCGCATGAAAACCCACGGTTATTTCCTCACATTTATCGAGGACCCGTTCTCCTTTATTGTTCATATGTCTCCCAAAATTCTTCGGAATACTTTTTGATGTTTCGAAAATCCTCTGCAGGCTGTTACTCTTGAAATTCTTGCCTGCTTGCATTATGGTTAATTCCATATGACTAGTAGTCTTCGTCAATATCGCTTGACTTAGCTATTTTTGAACCTATTGATTCAATGTGTGCGTATGCACGAAGTCATCAGGTTATCCTTTTTAAAATTATCTTTTCGGCTCAGACGTCATTCCAGACATGAGTTGGTTCTCAGCAATTCAAACCTTTATTGATTTTCCAAGTAAGTGTTTTCAACTTATCCATCCTTGATCAGAGCGTCTGCTTCTGATCCTTCATGTTGGAAACCATAGTTTCTTTCTATTTAAGCATCAGGCTAATAAGGTGATTCTTGAATCTGATGCCTCTGCATTCTTTCTTCCCCTGAGTGAGTACCAATACTCCCATCAGCTCCGTTGTAGATCGCCCGATCTGTTGTTGGATTGTTATCCGACAGTGTCCTTCATATTCAATCACCTTGTGAGTTCTTCCCCTGATACATAAAGCCTTTGGTAAATCGTATCCTCTGCTTGACCAACCATGCTCTGCTTTTGAGCTCGTGTTTTTACTTTTGAATCTTGTGGTATATGTTACTAAGATGCCCGATGGATTGAACCCGAAATTCGTGAGAACCCGAAAGTTTTCACAAGTCATACCCTTCCGGTGTTCTACCGATAAAATTCCAACACTACGGTTTTATCAAAGCAAGAGGTAAATGAAACGTATGCATTGGAGAAATGGGAGTCGACCTTGAGCTTTTGTTCATGCCCATGGAAACGATGTAGACCGTCTCGGAAGCTTCTTGCAAGATGATTTTTCATCTAACTAAATCTTTCGGTGTCAATAAATTTGATCCCTTGCAGTTATGGTTCCGACCATGCTGTCCTTATTCAATATATCTGGAATGAATCCATTCCAGGCCTCGCCAATTTTTGACAAGGTTACAATATCTACTGTCATAGGTCAATGACCTAGTTCAACTTCTATCGTGTTCTACCTTCGAGTTTTACCCTCTGATATCTCGAGGATATCATGCCTTTGCACTACACCTTTTAATCTTTTGATGAAGTAATACCTTTGCTTGTCGTAATCACTCTATGGGTTCTAGGTAGCCGTCAACCGAGGACACCGTTTAGTAAATCAAATCTGCTCTAAAAATTCAACAACCCTAGTAGATATTACTAGGAAATTTTCAAACTCAATCTGGTTTATTCCTAGACTATCGGGTACGTCCCTTGTCTAGCTATCTTTTACTGTGCTACCTCGTCCTTCTTTGGTGCACAAATTCTTCAGAGATTGAGCACAACTTACGTCGAGCTTTCAGCATCTGGTTGCTTGTTCAGTAAGGCAACTTTGATTCCGAGCTTGCATCTTATATATTGATCCTATAACTTGCCACTTCGTGATTCCCTTGCTTGTTACCGTTGTTGTTTGATTGCATCCTCTTGAAACCTCCCGGCAAATGTGTCGGATCACCTTCAACACTTTGACTTCTTCCAAGATGCCAATTGTGTTCATGATGAGAAATACTCGCCTTGCCCTCGATGATTTTTATTATCATCGACAACACCCTTGACTTCCTTTCATCGCGAGCTTGTCCACGTTATGGTTAAAAACTTACTCTCCAACTTGTAATATGTTCTATCTTGAAGTATTACCATCTTTTATGTCAAGAATGTTGCGAGATTGCTCCACCTCTTAGAAATTCTCGGTATGAAGATACTTCTCATCATCGCCATTCTTCCTTGGTCCCCGTCTTGGTTTTAACCGGGATACCAATATGCTAACGATGCTGCTTGAGTTCTGCACTTCTAGCAACCCTATTGCACTGAAGTTAACAATCGACAGTTCGTTCCTAGACTGTTGGTTATTGAATCATCACTCTAACAGTGATCTTGCTGCCTAAGGTCATATTTCGGACACACCTTTCAACTAATGATTAATGGTGTATGTTTTCCTCGAGCATACCACATTATATCAATTGAATTGACTAGTGTCATCCTCTTGTTCACACTATTGTGGAAATCTATCTGTTTGGAATTCTCGATGAATTGTCGCTGAGCCCATCAGCCACCTCCTCATCCTCTCCTTGGTTTAACGATGAACTATTGTTTCGGGAACCCGCTCCCATAGTTCATTTCCCGAGAATCTTGCAATGTCATTTTGTCGATTGGTGTTGCACCTTTTCTTCTCAAACATCCTGAGTTTGAGGTATCATGACACCAATCAGATCTGAATCCCGGTCAGATATGATGGTTGGGGCAACTTCCAAGAGTTATAATGTTGGTCCTTTGATGACCCGATAATATGATGTCATGCCCAACACCCCTGGCTGGAGGACCCATCATTATAATTTGTTTTGCAAGGATAGCCATTCTTCCAGGAGGAGATTGTAACACTTATTCTATAAGTTGCTTCTGATGGATCATTTGTGTATCCAAAGTCTGGCCCTTGATTGAAACACCATATCATTGCTACCTCGAAGCATGACTATGATACCCCGCTCATCAACAAGAACATTGGAGGCGTGATGCTAAATGTTTCTTGGTCAGTTATCCAAACACCGTTGTATGGGTAACATCTTGATTAATCCTTGCCTCTTTATCTAAATGATTGGGTACTTGCTCTCCTACCCTGTATGCCATGTTCTTCTTGTCCATGGGAAGGATACACTCCTAATAATTGTGTGTAATCACAATTTTCCTTTCCATTTGTTTGTTTAACCTTTCTTTAATCTACATATAATCTAAGCAGTAATAATTTTCTGCTTATGTAAACACCTTGGTGTACAACTGTGTCAGTAAGACCCTGTTACTATTGTTGATAACATTCCGGTAACTACCGATGGGCGAGAACTTTGCCTATTGGCCCGCCTCGTTTCAACGAGCAAGAAAATGGTTCTCTTCATCCCCCGTCCTTGGTTCCGACATTGTTGCCGACATAGCTGAAAGGCTATCCACTGACATGCCTCCCTGTCGAGGCTGTGCAAGATGTCACCACCCTTCCTACTTTCAAACCACATGGTGGGCCCATAACCCACAGGTCCACGGGATCAAAACCTGACTCTCTTGTACAACCCTGACTATAATGTATCCTTTGCACCTGGCTTCTTTGTGATTCACGAGCCAAATTCTACCATGTTTCATCCTGGTATCAAACATCATATTATTCTCATTGATCAAGACCCCATTCCAGCTTCTGGTTAGGCATCGAATGACTGCCTACCCGATTGAAACTTTGGTACCATCACTTATTGTTCTCAATGCATTCACTGAAATACTACTCGTATGGTACTTCGTGTACCACTTTCGGAATTCGCCGTCGGATGCACATACTTCGTAGAGATACGTTCCTCCAAAGTTTCCCCCTATTCGTTTTGTAGGACGATGGAGATCCCGAAGAAAGGTTGACTACGTGATCACGATGACTTGAAGCAGAAGAATGAAGACATCAACGCAAGGGATCAACCCCTTCGAGAAGAGCAGCCAAGACCGGGAAGACTCGTTAGGTTTTCGCTACCAGCACTCCCCCCTACTCCACTGCTTAAATCTCGGGACGAGATTTCTTTTAGTGGAGGAGAATTGTGACGCCCGGATAGTTAAGCTACAGTAACCCTCTACTAATGATGACACATCACCGCAAATTACTGTTGATAATCTCGTGTTAGTTTGAAACCGGTTCGAAATTCAAATTCAGAATGAAGCAAACAATAAAAGTTTTCAAACATCAAAACTAAAATGTTCTATAGGTGGCAACTAAATCATATGTAATATTGGTGGAGAAACCACACTTTTTATAAGGTATATAAATGCACTAAACAAATATAATAAGTGACAGGAACAAATATTCAAAAGCATTTTAAATAAATAAAATAGTATAGAGTATGTTATTATAACAACAAACTTTTGAGGTATTACTAAATTAAGGATCATTTTAATATTAGTTAAAAACTAGACTAAAAAGGAAGTAAAATAAAAACAGAAAAGAAAATAAGAAAAGTAAAACAAAACAAAAAAAAGGAGAAGAACCCCCCCTGCTGGGCCGTGGCCCAGCTGGCCACCTAGGCCATCCGGCCCAGCCGCCCCCTTCGCTCGCCTTAACACACCACCGACACCCCCCACTCCCCCCTTGATTCCTATCTCCCCCCACGCCCCCTCTGCCCGATCTGGATCGGGAGCTTCGGCCCCAACCCCCGACGCCGATGATCGCCGCCGCCTAGAGCCCCTCCCTCGTCGGACCATCGATGCCGCTCGCACCTCGCCAACGCCGCCGTCCTCTCCCTCGCCTCGTCGCCGACCCCACGTCGTCACCGTGCGCCACCACCGCCGCCCGAAGGCCCTGCCATCGCCGAGCATCGTCATGCCCGGATCGTCCACTTCGTCGTCCTCCTCACGCCACGCTGCCAAAACCCTATGGCCCCCGTGAGCCTCTCTCCTCTCCTCTCCCCCTCTGCTCCCGTCACCGGGTGCCTGTCCACGTGCGCCCGCGCAAGCCCTGCGCCGCATCCACCCGCACCTGGCCACGCCCGGCGCGTGCATGCCCCTGCCACCGTCGCCCCGGGCGCTCCCCTGCATACTGCCTCGCTCGCATGCCATCGTCGGCTCTTCCCCGCAGCGCTGCCGTGGCCTGCGCCACGCCTCGGCTCCCCACGCCTCGCCCCGCGTCCCCCTCCCTCCGGCGCCGCGCCGGCGGCCTACCTCTGCCCGGCTTGCCGAGCCCCGGCGGCCTCGTCCCGCAGCACCTGCGGGCGAGCGCTCGCTCGGGTGCCCGACGCCCGCACCCAGCGCCCAAACCCGCTTGGCCCCTCTGGGCCAATGACAAGTGGGCCCCAGGCCCTAGAACGAAAACAAAAAGAAAAAGAAAAAGAAAAAGAAATATAAATAATTAATAATATTAAATAATTAACTAGATAATTAATCTAATTAATCCTGTTTTTAATTAACCTAATGGATAATTAAATAAATTAAATAATGTTAAGATTAAACTAATTAATTGTGATTAATCTAGTTAACTTTAATTAGTTAAACTAATTAGGATTAGTTAATTAAATATAGAGCTAATTATACTCAGTCAATGACATGTGGGACCCACTGGTCAGGTTGACCAGTCAACCATGCTGACGTCAGCATGATGTCATGCTGATGTCATAAACCCTTTTTAAAATTAATTTAATTAATATTAAATTCCAGAAATTAATAAAACCTTTAGAAAATCATATCTTTTAAACCGTAACTCGGGTGAAAATACTTTATATGAAAGTTGCTCAGAACGACGAGACGAATCCGAATATGCGGTCCGTTCGTCCGCCACACATCTCTATCTACCGAACATGCAACATTCTCCTCCGTTTCATCTGCCCGAAAATGCCTAACACCGGGAATACTTTCCCGGATGTTATTCCTCTTCGCCTGTATCACCGAGCACCACGTTAGGTCACACGTAGCACGCCTTTTGCCATGTTATGATTTGTGATGCTATTGTTTGCTCTGTTATTTATTTGTTTCCCCTTCGTTGCTTATTTTCGGTAGACTCCGATACTGTGATAGACCCTGAGACCATTGATGCTTCGGTGTTCGACTACGGCTACGATTCCGAAGATTCCTTTCATCTGCAGAGCTTCCAGGCAAGCCCCCCCTTTTGATCACCAGATATCGCCTATTCTTCTCTCTACTGCTGCATTAGAGTAGTGTAGCATGTTACTGTTCGGTTACTCCTATTCTGCTGCATAGCCTGTCATTCTTGCTACAACTGTTGATACTTTACCTGCCATCCTAATGCTTAGTATAGGATGCTAGTACTCCATTAGTGGCCCTACACCCTTGTCCGTCTGCCCTGCTATTCTATCAGGCCGTGATCACTTGGGTGTGATCACGGGTATATACTACATACACTTTACATGACACATGATGTGACTAAAGTCGGGTCGGCTCATTGAGTACCCGCAAGTGATTCCGATGTGGGGGCTGAAAGGACAGGTGGCTCCATTCAGGAAGTGGTGGCCCTGAGTTCCCGACGGACCCCAAGTGGATCTTTGTGGCGGAGCGACAGGGCAGGTTGAGACACCTAGGAGACAGGTGGCCTGACCCTGGTCGTTGTCCGCGGTTATTTCATAATAACACGCTTAACGAGTTTGGATATTTGATCTGAGTCTGGCCGTTGGCCTTTACGGACTAACCAGCTGCGTGGGAACAGTTATGGGCACTCGACGTCGTGGTATCAGCCGAAGCCTTCTTGACGTCAGCGACTTAGCGGCGCGCGCCGGATTGGACTGGAAAGCCTACTCTGGTATTAGGAGAGGCTAGGTCTGCTTACCGGCCGCCCTCGCAACGGGCAGGTGTGCATTGGGCGATGGGCCCAGACCCCCGTGCGCTTAGGGTTTAGACCGGCGTGCTGACCTCTCTGCTGTGCTTAGGTAGGGTTGCGACGTGTTGATCTTCCGAGGCCGGGCATGACCCTGGAAAGTGTGTCCGGCCAAATGGGATCGAGCGTGCTGGGTTATGTGGTGCACCCCTGCAGGGAAGTTAATCTATTCGAATAGCCGTGTCCCTCGGTAAAAGGACGACCCGGAGTTGTACTCTGACCTCATGATAACTACAACCGGATACTTAATAAAACACACCCTTACCAGTGCCAGATATAACTCGATGGTTGCTCTCTCACAGGGTGATGTGCGGGAGGATCGCCGGGTAGGTTTATGCTATACGTTGTTACTTGGTGAACTTACCATCTATTCCATTCTACTGCTGCAAGACGGAGGCTGCGAGATGCGAGGACACTTGTTACTATTCCATCTACTCTCTTCTACTGCTGCAAGATGGAGGTTACGAGAAGCGTAGTCTTCGTTTGGATTAGCTATCCCCCTCTTATTCTAGCATTCTGCAGTTCAGTCCACAGATATTACCCCCTTTACACAGATACCATTGCATATGTAGTGTAGATCCTTGCTTGCGAGTACTTTGGATGAGTACTCACGGTTGCGTTCTCCCCCTTTTTCCCCTTTCGTCCCTTCTTCTCGATGATGCAACCAGGTGGTGGAGTCCATGACCCAGTTGATCCCGAGGATGTTTCTACGTGGAGTTCCGCTTCGAGGAGTAGTTAGGAGGTCCCAGGTAGGAGGCCTTGCCTTTTCGATCGTGTTGTTTTGTGATAGCCTTCTTAAGGCAAACTTATTTAACTTATGTCTGTACTCAGATATTGTTGCTTCCGCTGACTCTTGTGTTTTCGAGCTTATGTATTCGAGCCCTCGAGGCCCCTGGCTTGTAATATAAAGCTTGTACTATTTTAATTTGTGTCTAGTGTTGTGTTGTGATATCTTCCAGTGAGTCCTTGATCTTGATAGTACACATTTGCATGCATGATTAGTGTACGGTCAAATTGGGGGCGTCACAACCAAGGCCGGCATCAATGGACGCTCTGTCAAGGTTATCATCGATGGAGGAAGCTGTCATAACTTGGCAAGCGAAGAGCTATGCGACAAGCTACATTTGGTCAAGACGAAGCACCCTCATCCCTACAAGGTCCAATGGCTTAACGACGAAGGAATTCTTCGAGTCGAGCATACCGTGCAAGTCTCCTTCAAGATAGGTGCCTACGAGGACACACTTGAGTGTGATGTGGTCCCTATGTCCGTGTGCCACCTTCTACTTGGTCGACCATGGAAATACGATCGTGGAGTCACACACAATGGACGGACCAACCACTATATCTTCAAGATGAAGGGCAAGGAATTCGTGCTATGTCCCATGTCACCAAGTCAAGTAGCCGCCGACAAACACTTACCTACCAACCATCTTGGAGAGAATGGTGAGAGAGTGAGCCACCAAAAGGAGAGTGAGAGCCACAAGCCAAATATGAGCAACTCCACGACGAGTGACAAGAAACAACTAATGCTATTTGTCACCAAAAGCGAGATGAGAGAAGTGTGTGAGAACCCATCGAGTGTCTTTCACCTTGTGCTTTTATGCAAAGGGGAAGCCGAACCTACTAACACTTCACCACCTCTACCTTTAGTGTTGTCTCAATTGTTGCAGGAATTCTCGGACGTCTTTCCCGATGAGCTACCTCCGGGTCTACCTCCACTTCACGGAATCGAACACCGCATCGACCTCATTCCTGGCGCACCACTTCCGAATAAGGCTCCTTACCGCTTCAACCCCGAGGAAACCAAGGAGATACAACGGCAAGTGCAACAACTCATCGACAAAGGTCATGTACGTGAAAGCTTAAGCCCTTGTGCTGTTCCGGTTATTCTCGTGCCTAAGAAAGATGGAAGTTTTCACATGTGCTTCGATTGTCGCCCGATAAATGTTATTACCGTTCGATACCATTATCCTATCCCACGCTTAGACGACATGCTTGATGAATTGTGTGGTGCCACCATCTTTTCGAAAATTGATCTTAAACGTGGCTACTACCAAATTCGCATTCAAGAGGGTGATGAGTGGAAAACGGCTTTTAAAACCAAGTTTGGGTTATATGAGTGGCTTGTCATGCCAATGGGTTTATCGAAAGCACCCGGTTCATTTATGCGTCTCATGCATTTTTTTCTACGACCATACATAGGCGTCTTTGTAGTGGTTTACTTTGATGACATCCTTGTTTTTAGCAAGTCACTTGAGGACCATGTAACACACATCCGTATGGTTTTACAAACCCTTCGAAAAGAGCGGTTATATGCTAACATGGATAAATGCACTTTTGGCGTTGACAAGGTCGTTTTCCTAGGATTTGTCGTTTCTTCGCAAGGTGTTCACGTTGATGAAACTAAAATTGAAGCAATTAAAACTTGGCCACAACCAACGAATCTCCTACAAGTGCATAGTTTCCTTGGTTTAGCCGGTTTCTACCGACGTTTTGTGAAGGACTTTAGTACTATTGCTATGCCTCTGCACGCCTTGTGCAAGAAGAACGCACCCTTCATTTGGGGTCCTTTGCAAGACACCGCATTCAATGAGCTAAAAAGCTTGCTTACCAATGCACCACTTCTAGCCCTACTAAACTTTGATAAACCTTTTGAGATTCATTGTGATGCTAGTGGTACCGGCATAGGTGGCGTGCTCATGCAAGAAAAGCGCCCAATAGCGTACTTTAGCGAGAAGCTATCCGGAGCACAACTTAACAACCCCATCTATGATAAAGAGCTAGGTGCCTTGGTGAGAGTTTTACATGTTTGGGAACATTATCTTAGACCTCATGAATTGATTCTTCATACGGACCATGAGACTCTCAAGTATCTCAAGGGTCAAACTAAGTTGAACAAGCGTCATGCTAAGTGGAGTGAGTTCATTGAGTCGTTTCCCTATGTCATCAAGTACACCAACGGCAAAGAGAATGTTGTGGCGGATGCGCTTTCTCGCAAATGCATGCTTGTTACACAACTTGAGTTGAATGTTATTGGCTTTGAGGACATAAAAGATTTATATGAGCATGATCCTTTCTTTGCACATCATTATGCTAAGTGTTTGACTCACACTTCTTGGGAACATTATTACATAAAGGATGGATATCTTATGAGAGCTAACTAACTTTGCATTCCCGAGTCTTCGCTTCGTTTGCTCCTTTTGCAGGAATCTCATGGAGGAGGACTCATGGGACACTTTGGACGCGACAAGACATTTGCTATGCTCTCAAAGAACTACTTTTGGCCCAAGATGCTCCGTGACGTCTCACGACTCACCAACCGATGCTCTACATGTCACAAAGCTAAGTCAAAAGCTCAATCTCATGGTCTTTACATGCCACTTCCTATACCATACCATCCATGGGAAGACATAAGCATGGACTTTGTACTTGGATTGCCTAGGACTCCAAATGGGAAGGATTCCGTGTTTGTTGTCGTGGATAGATTCTCTAAAATGGCTCATTTCATTCCTTGTAACAAGATCGACGATGCTTCACATGTTGGAAATCTCTTTTGTAGGGAAATCATTCGTCTACATGGAGTGCCCAAGACGATCGTGTCGGACCAGGACGTCAAGTTCTTGAGCTACTTTTGGAAGACTCTATGCGCCAAACTTGGAATCAAGTTACTCTTCTCTTCGGCATATCATCCACAAACCAACGGCCGAACGGAGGTGATGAACCGCACACTTTCGACGCTTCTTCGCGTGTTGATCAAGAAGAATATCAAGGATTGGGAGCAATGCTTGCCCATCGCCGAGTATGCCTACAACCGCGCAAGACATTCCACTGCTGGCAAGTCCCCTTTCGAGGTTGTCTATGGCTTCAACCCGTTGTTCCCTTTGGACATCCTACCTCTACCTCTACAAGAGCGCATAAACATGGACGCAAGTGCACGAGCAAGTTATCTCAAGAAGATGGACGAAGATACAAGGGCAACAATCGAGCGACAAGTACATCGCCTCACCACCAAGTTCAATGTCAACAAGGCACCAATGGTGTTCCAACCGGGAGATCTTGTTTGGCTTCATCTTCGCAAGGACCGTTTCCCACACGAGCGCAAGTCCAAACTACTACCTCGCGCCGACGGGCCCTTCAAGGTGCTAGCACGCTACAACAACAACGCCTACAAGATCGACATCCCACGAGACAAGTACAACGTGAGTGATGCCTTCAACGTCAAGGATATATCCCCTTTCCATGGTGATGAAGATTTCGATCCGAGGTCGGATCTTTCTTAAGGGAGGGGAGATGATGCGGAGCATCCCAAGGTCATCCCCATGGACCATCAATCGCCTCACCAAGTGCTCCAAGGACCAATGACACGTGCTCGTGCTAGAGCACTTGAAACCGAGGTTAACTCTCTCCTTGTTGAATTCCCATTTGACCACCTTGAGACATGGCTACTACCTCAAACAGAGACACTTTGTATGATTAGGTGCCAAGGAGAAGTTACGGTGCAAGATGGACACAAAGAGCGAGAACATGAATTTTCCCAGCACAGAGATAGCGGTACTACTGGTCCACTACCGCCCAACTACCGGTCGGCTGGTACTACCGGTCCACTACCGGTCAAGCTTCTGTGATCGACCGGTGCTAGGCCGGGACTTCCGCTAAATCCGCAAGGACCGGTACTACCGTCCCCAGGACCGGTACTACCGGCCCCAGGACCGGTACTACTGCCCTGCCTGCGCGCAGTTGAAGGAGTTTCACCCCATGTATCCCCCAACTTACCCCTTGGACTATATATACTTGTCCCTCAACTCCGTACTAGGGTCAGCTTTTGTGATAGCTCATCATAGACATTACTGGTTTCTCTCCTACGAGACCGCGGCCTCCTGGGAGAAGATCCACCGGATTCGAGACCTCCTTCATGGAGAAGAACATCAAGACCTCCTCACGGAGATGACTACCGCTACTTGTATCGTCCTTAGTTGATCGTGTATCGTGTAGCGCACTTTGTGTACCCGGATCTAGCATTTGTGTGACCTAAAATTGTTGATTTGAGTGTTTTCTTATTGTCCCTCTTGTGTTTTTCCTCGTGCCTCATGTGTTCATCCTTGGGATCCCTCCTTTTCGTGAAAGATCGGCCACCTAGCGTTCCACCCTACATCACACTATGTTCTAAGATTAATGTTGCTATGACTTTGCTATGCTTAATGCTTGTCACTAGGGCCCGAGTGCCATGATTTCAGATCTGAACCTATTATGTTTTCATGAATATACATGTGTTTTTGATCCGATCTTGCAAGTTGTAGACACCTATTACGAGTTATGATCCGCATACCCTAAGGTGACAATAATTGGGATTCTTTCCGGTGATTATCGTAGTTTGAGGAGTTCATGTATCCAATAAGTGCTAATGCTCTATTCCAGTTCTCTATTAAAAGGAGGCCTTAATATCCCTTAGTTTCCATTAGGACCCCACTACCACGGGAGGGTAGGATAAAAGATGTCATGCAAGTTCTTTTCCCTAAGCACATATGACTATATATGGAATACATGCCTACATTATATTGATGAATTGGAGCTAGTTCTGTGTCACCCTAGGTTATGACTGCTACATGATGAATATCATGCGACACCTATAATTACCAATCTATTGCCTACGATTTCGTTTCATATTGATACTTGCTTTGTTACTTTCGTTACTGCTATTGTCACCATTATTACAAAACTGGTACTATTACGTTTGCCACTGTTACCAGTTGTATCATATTACTTTGCTACTAAAAACGTTGCTGTAGATACTAAGTCTTTCCAGGTGTGGTTGAATTGACAACTCAGCTGCTAATACTTGAGAATATTCTTTGGCCCCCCTTGTGTCGAATCAATAAAGTTGGGTTGAATACTCTACCCTCGAAAACTGTTGTGATCCCCTATACTTGTGGGTTATTAGCGACTGCGTCGTGCTCTCATCACTGCGAGCCAACCGCTTGGATGGCGTGGTGACGAGGTGGAGGCGCTTGAGGACTAGTGGCCCCGCTGGGCACAGTGGCTAGGTTAGCTCGTCCCGGGGGTGGCGCATGCCCTGCGGTCGCGCCCGCAATGGGAGCGGCTGGAGAGTTGCGGTTCACCCTAGAACGAGCGACACCATGAAGGCTGCACTCTTTGGCTGGGCGAGGAGGTGTAGAAGGAACAATCTATCTACTCATACCTCGCGGAGTGTAGCCGTCTGGGTGCTACTGATGCTGTCCTTCTCCGGTGCCTTCTGCTCCTACTTCGGCCGCGGGGGATGTGTTAACAACGCCGCATGCACCGACCATGTCCCCCGCAGCATCTGCATTCCCATGCCTCCCCGCATTCTCCGCGGCGTCGGCGACCGCGGGCAGTGAGGCCTTCAAGGTGGACGAGTGAGCTGCGGCACCAGACTTCTTCTTGGGCGCCATGGTCGATGGATCCGCTGATGATGAAGTTGGTGATGAAGATGACACACTACTCACGCTCTCCCGTTCGCGCAAGTGATCCCCCTACCTGGCGCGCCAGATATGTCGTGGGAAACCATGACCACCTATGGGGCCATGAGCCCCTTTTGGTTCGGCGGGGGGATGGGCATGTTGCACAGAGAGCGGAGGAGCATAACGTAGCACGACAGAGATCACACGTACAATTTTTACCCAGGTTCGGGCTGCCACGGGGTGTAAAACCCTACTCCAGCTTTGGTGGACTGATGGTGGAAGGTGGAAAAAGCGCGGCGCTCTTGCCCGGCAGGGTTGCCTCGGGGCAAGAGTGGCTACGCGCGTATGGATGTGCGAGGGTCCGAATCGACCGAATCCTTTATACGGTTACCATGGGCCTCCTTTTATTGATCATGGGGTCACCATAGTGGCAAATTAGTCTTTCCATACTGATTAGATGGCGAACAGTGATATCATACCTAACTCTGCAGGCTGTCAGAGCGCATTAAAGGTGCCGCTTAGTGTCACATCACGGCTCGCCCGGCAGGCCCTGCCGGGCTGTTTTGCCAGCTTCGCGCCTGCTTGCTTGACACATCTCAGGACAGGTGTCACTTGGAGGTTCTTGTCGTAGGAAGTGCCACATGGTAGGAGGCTGCCACTGAGCCACTTAGGAGTATGACACCGCACTGATGGACGACGTGCGTCGCTGTGAGGTGGTGTAATGGGGTGGTTTGCCTTCGCGAGCCCCGGCTGGCCTACCGGGGCGATATTAGAGGCTTGCTTCCGGGGTGATCCAACCTTGCTAGGCTCGCGTGCTTGGCAAGGAAGGCTCTTCCTCTGGTGATATCTTGTCTCTTTACCTAGTTTTGGTCGACTTGATCTTCTCGACCAGCTCTCTGATTCCTCAAAGAGCAGATCCCTTCGAGCCTTGCTCTGATCCTGGTGCTGCAATCTTGCCCTTGGGCCTGTGCACAGTCTGGGGCAATGGACCCAGGGTTTGTTGCACCGACAAGAACCAATCATGGAGTAGTATACCTTTTGATCAAAATCTTTACCATATTTGCCAGTGCGGAGATGGTCGTTTGTGGGCATTGGACTTTTGATGCCTTTGCAATCTTGCATGCCGAATTTCCTCAGGACATCCTTGAGGTATTTCTCTTGAGAGATGAAGACGCCATTGTGTTGTTGATGAATTTGAAGACCTAAAAAGAATTTTGACTCTCACATCATAGACATTTGATATTCTTCACTCATCTCGTAAGCAAATTCATCACCGTAATGTTCGTTAGTATAGCCAAAGATAATATCACCCACATATATATCGCACATAAATAATTCATCTTCATGAGATTTTGTGAAAAGAGTTGGGTCAAGTGAACCGGGTTTGAAGCATTTCTTCATGAGGAATTCCTTCAGTGTGTCATACCATGCCCGAGGGGCCTGCTTGAGGCCATAGAGGGCCTTGTTGAGTCTGAAGACTTTGTCAGGATGCTTAGGATCTTCTAAACCTGGGGGTTTAGCAACATATACTTCTTCCTCAGGCTTACCATTGAGGAATGCACTTTTCACATCCATTTGATCTAAAATAATATTGGGATGGTTAGTATAAGCAAGCAATATGTGAATAGCTTCTAGTCTAGCAACCGGTGCAAAAGTTTCATCCAAGTCAATTCCTTCAACCTGTGTGTAGCCCTGAGCTACGAGACGAGCCTTATTCCTCACCACTAGGCCATTTTCATCTGCCTTATTGCGGTAGATCCACTTGGTACCGATTACATTGTGCTTGCGAGGATCTAGTCGCTTGACAAGTTCCCGCACATTGTTTAACTCAAATTGACGCAATTCCTTTTGCATTGCTTGAATCCCCTCAGGCTACAGGAATGCCTCATCAAATTTTGTGGGTTTTGTGATAGAGACAAAAATGAAGTGCCCTCAAAAGTTAGATAAATATGAAGCTTTTGAACGTGTGAGTGGACCTGGTGCATTGATGTCGTCGAGGATTTTCTAAATCTGCACTTCAGTAGCCATGCGAGGATGAGCACGTTGATGAATTCGATCGGGTTGAGCATTTTCTTCAGCTTCATTTCTTCAGGAGCACCAACATGAGGTTCTTCATTATCTTGGATAATTTCTTCAGCTGATTCTTCAGTGGGTATAATATCCTCAGTAGCCTTGAACCTAATGGATTCCTCGGGAGGCCTTTCATCTAGCACATGAGGTAGGTGCTCTCTTTGCTAGCCTTTAGTCTCATCGAACCGCACATCTACAGTTTTAACAACCTTGTGGCGATGGGTGTTGAAGAACTTGTAGGTGTGTGAGTCCTTTCCGTGGCCAAGCATAAAACCTTCACGTGCTTTCGGTGCAATTTTTGAACAGTGAAGAGGATCCCTAATCCAACATTTAGCATCAAAGACTTTGAAATAACTCACATTGCGTTTCTTGTCTGTGCGGATCTCATATGAGGTTTTATTAAGGAATTTGTGAAGATATACCCTATTGATGATGCGGCACGCAATATCAATAGCTTCAGTCCAGAAGGGACGAGGCGTCTTGTATTCAACAAGCATGGTGCGAACCATCTCAACAAGAGTCTTGTTCCGCGTTGCATAACGCCATTCTACTCAAGAGTGTATGGGGCAAATAGCTCATGAGCAATGCCAAGTTCATCAAGATAGTCAACAAGACTGGTGTTCTTGAACTCGGCCCCATTGTCGCTCCTTATATGCTTGATCTTCACACTAAAATTCATCAAGGCCCTTGAATAAAATCGTCTGAAGACTTCCTGCACTTTAGTTTTGTACGTGATGATGTGCACCCAAGTGTAATGAGAATAATCATCAACAATAACAAAGATGATGCTGCATTTGTTACTGTGGCATAATGAGTAGGGCCAAAGAGATCCACGTGAAGCAATTCAAAAGGATGAGTGTTATTCATGATAGTCTTCGAGGGATGCTTGGATTTGGTCATCTTTCGAGCCTCAAAAGCCCCACAAAGATGGTCTTTGTGGAATTTGACACCCTCGATGCCGATGATGCGCTTCTTCTTCACAAGAGTGTGCAAGTTCCTCATGCCAGCATGACCAAGTGGTTGATGCCATAGCCAGTCATCTGAAGCTTGTGCGAGTAGACATGTGGTAGGTTGTGGTCCTGCATGTCGGATTTCGGGCTCCGCAAAACCCAAGAAGTTCCAACACAGGGGCGTGAACGAAGATCTCTCGCACTCATGTCTACCTAGCGTCTCACCCTCGCCTTGTGAAGATATTCAAGCAAACAACGAGTGAAGCATGCAAGAGTTTACCCAGGTTCAGGCCACCTTGTGGTGTAAAACCCTACTTCCTGCTTTGGTGGATTGGCCTCAGGAGGGGTAGAATATGAACTAGTACAACGATTCTTGAGCTCAGGAGGCCAGCTCAGGAGGGTCAGGAGGCAAGTGTTCTTGCTCCTTTGCGTGGTGGTAGAGTTTAGGGATCTGCTCCACTTGACTGGGCTTGGTCTAACTTTTCCTCCAATGATGATGATCCTAGCTACTTATATAGGCGGCTAGGGCCCTCTTCCCCCGAAATGTTTAGGCGGGAAGGGATCCCACAACGGCCATTTTTGAGCGGGAACACAAGGACGTTCCTACCCTGACAAAAGCGGTCTTCGCCTGCAAAAGGGTCAGGCGATGATGCGGCGGTGGGCTCGGCGGTGACATCCTCCCTGTCGTCCTTGCGGTCTTCAGTCTAGTTGCACCAAAGGGGAAACCTTTGTCCCGCTCCTCGTGAACCAAAGGGGAAACCTTTGTCCCGCTCCTCCTTTGCACCGAAACGGCAACTGCGTAGCTGGAGGGTGCTGGCACCCGCTGGCGCGGTGCGTCACTGCCTCATCCTGAGGCAGGCTTGGCCTTGGATTCTCTGCCCCTCCGGAGCACGTTGGTGAGGCTGCTCCTAAGGGGGTCTTGATGTTGTTCTCCTCGCGAGGCTTAGCCCCCTCGCGAGGGTCTTGGACAACTAGTCGATCAGCTGGGCCGTATCAGGCCGTGGTAGAAGCGCGTCGCGGCCCGCAGACAGGCAAGTCTGGATACCCTGGTTCCTAGGATGCCAACAGTAGCCCCCGGGCCAAAGGCGCACGCGGAGTTGGCTTCAGGGCAAAGCCTTAGCCGAGGACGAAGTGCCGCGGGCCCCAAAAAGGCTGTGGGCTAGGCTGGCGCGTGACGGTTGGATGGGACGTGGGCGACTCCGCTTCCCACGCAGTCTCGGCAACCGTGCGACTTGACAACTCCTTGGCGCGGGCGGCGGGGCCATTATGGCCGCGCGTGAGTGGCCGACGATTGATATTCTTGGCCTATAAACAAGGGGTGAGGCACCACACCTCTCACTTGACTGTTGTAGATCAATCCCTGCTCCTCCCACTTCCCCGAGGGCTTCCATGGCGCCGATACGTAGGTTCTCGGCCGCAGAGAAGGGGAAGAGCCCGATGGTGGAGCCTGAGCGGCTCCCCCCGAAGAAGAGGCGCCGTGATTCTCCAAGAGCATCCCCGAGGCCGGCGGACACCCGCACATGGTGCACGCGGGCACCGCCTGGATTTCCACTTCCCTTGTATGCTCCGGTGGTAGGAGGACGAAGCGGGGACGATGACAGGTGTGGTGCCATCAGCCGCCAAAGAGATGGGCGACTCCTCGCGTCCTGCTGCTGTCCCACACCGAGGACGATGCCTGCGAGTTCATCGTATGGGCGGGGGTCCCTCTGCATTCTTGGATTCTCCTTCTTCCATTCTTGAAGGAGGTGTTCCCAGCTCGAGGCCGGGTGACGATGCAGCTGAGGCACGAGGGATGCCACCTTCCCCCTTCGTATGCCGACGTGGAAGTGACCTCTTCTGGCCAGGTCTTCATGACCTCGGGTTGGGGTGTGGTGCGCCGCGCATGTGCCCCCGCTGGAAGGCACATTCTTCATTTTGCGCTGGACGGGATGGGCACGATGACCTTCAAGATCTTCAGGGCAGACGGCTGCCGGCTGTCGTGTGGCGCGGGGGACGGGCTCGCCGGCGACCATTCCCCATGCCGTCAGGGCAGCGAGGCGCTCGCCATCGGTTGCGCCTCCGACTCCTCTTGTAGCAGTTACGCTACCCCTGAGATGGCCTCGAGCTCCGATGAGAGCTACGAGCCGCCAAGTCGCCGCTCCTATCACCGGAGGGAAACAGTGTCCTCCCAGCGCCATCGTTGTTGAAGGAGTTCAAGCCGTATTCCTCGAAAGCGACCCTCTTAGCTTGGTCCCCGCGGGACATCATGGACGGCCCCATGAGGGCGTGTGAATCCTTGTAATACTTTTGCTATTGTCTGGCGTTATAAACTTCCGTTCCTCATGAGACCCTTTGCTGGAGCATGACTTTCCCTTCCTTCTATCCCCGCGGTAGTTTAGGGCCCTACGCCTGCGAGACCCAGTCCCCGGACAAGCCTCAGCCTACGCTGGCATGCTAGGTCGCGATGCCGTGGTCAAGGCCAGGAGGTGAGTGACCCAGGGTCCGGTAGGAGCCCCCGAGGCGCGATGCTCGGGAAGTCCCTCTTGGCGTGCTGGCAATCGTCCACCGGGCCGCCGGGAAGGGATTTCATGCCCCAGCGGATTCGTGATTACAGTGGGTGGAGGTGTAAGTACGCTAGTAGATGCGGCATTGAAGACTTATCTTAGCGATCCCCTGTGGTCAGGTGGCGGTGGCACTTGATTTTCTGTCACCCTTCCCTCGGGGCGAGGTTCTGTGCCCGGGCTGCCTTCACGAGGAGGTGGCAGCAGTCGCTCCCAGGCCACCGAACATAAGGGGCGCGGCTGCCGGGGCCTTGGGGGCAAAGGTCACGGAGCTGGTGGAGGCGTTCCTCTAGGCCACTGCTACCGCAGCCGAAGAGGTGGAGACCGGTTATGATGCGCTTGGTGATGCCTGTTTTGCTCCTGTCTAGAGAGAGAAGTGCGAGTGCCTCAGGGAGGCGTAAGAACTTTGTTTGGATTTGAAAAACTTGGTATTATTGTAATAGCTAGATGATTTACGTGTTTGTTTCCTTTCATGTTTTCTTAGGTGCTCTGCGTCGGCAGGGCCCAACCCCGCGCATACCTCGATCGCCATTGAGCCCTCCGGGTAACCGGGGTTATCGTAATAACTAGACTCAAGGGATGATGGGCTACGTGGCTAGTGAGGACCTTGGGTCGCGATGCCCAGGGGTCCCCCTTGACGTTCAAGCAATCCCGTTTGCGTTCTGCGTCGGCAGGGCCGAACCCCGCGCATACCTCGATCGCCATTGAGCCCTCCGGGTGACCGGGGTTATCATCATAAGTAGACTCAAGGGATGAGGGGCTACGTGGCTAATGAGGCCCCTGGGTCGCGATGCCCAGGGGTCCCCTTTGACATACGAACGGCTCTCATGAGGGAGAACAAGCACCATACCTTGCTCACGAGCCTTCGCCTAGGATGGGGGCGCGAGAAGGCCAGATGTCTGGGCACCTAGTAGGGTGGCCTCTGCCAGACGTGACCTGAGCATAGCCCCCGTGCCTAGCCCCCATCGCGACACCCATCCAAGGAGAAGCTGTGAACATCGTGAGCTGAAAAGCTCCGTGAGGTTGGTGCGACCACTGGGGGCCGCCCTCAGTTGTTTATAACTAGCACGGAGCATAGAGCTACCGCACTTGTGCGGAGTGTGGGTGTAATGCCCAGGATGGCATTATACCTCCTACGTGTCGAGGCACGACTTAAAGGTATAAGCCCATTCTAGAATGATCTCAAGTTTGGTATCTTTGCACGACTCATGTAAAAATAGGGATGAAATTGCAAAAGGATAGTTGGCTTACACTCGCCACGTCACACAATACATTACATAAGCAAATCATCATCCAAATAACATCACAACCCGACTACGGGCAAAGATCCAAATGAAATATACCAAATACATAAAGCCAAATGTCCGAATCGTCCCTAGTAGAAACCACTACTGATCATCGGGATAGTGCACATAGTATCGACTACGTTCTTCATCGAACTCCCAGTACAGCTCTGTGCCGTCAGCTGAGTAGTTCACCATAGTACCTGCATCTGGTGTTGTGTAGAATCTGTGAGCCACGGAGGACTCACCAATCCCGTTCCCGGGTAGCAAAACTATCTAAGCCTTGGGTGTGGAACAAGGCTGAAGAAAGATAAAAGGTTGCAGCTGCACTAGCACTAGCTTATGTGTTAAGAGTGAGAAGAGAAGTGCCACGAGCGTCAAAGTGATCACGAAATGATCCTTTCTAAGCACGTCAATCATAACCCCACCGTGTTCACTTCCCGAACCCCTTTCGGAAAATGACCGTCACGGTTACTCACGCTGGTAGTGTGTTCTGAACATGGTGTCAAGTTTTCTACAACCGGATATTAACAAATTCCCATCTGCCACATAACCGCGGGCACGGCTTTCGAAAGTTCAAAACCCTGCAGGGGTGTCCCAACTTAGCCCATTACAAGCTCACGGTCCGCGGAGTCGCAACTCCAAGGTGGGAAGGCCCGAGTATTCTCGGAATCCCGTGCTCAAGATACTCCGACTAAGGTAAGACTAATCCAGCAAATCCTCCCGGCGTGCCAACACCCTAATAGTAGCCGCGCGTATCTCGTCTCAGGCCACGACCGGATGGGCGATGCTACAGGTTTTTACCAGCCCTCGGGTTCCCCCAAGGTGGCCCTGCAGGACCCCCAGTTTGGACCAACACTCGTGTGGAGCACTGGCCCAGGTTGTTGATTAAGAAGAGGGTTTATAACTCCCTATGCAAGTTTTAAGTTGTTTAGGCAAATGTAGTACCAATGTTGGGACTTGCTGGAAAAGCCTTAGCGCTAAGCGGTTTATCGAGGGGGTCCCATAACCCCAACTGCGTGAGGAACACAAAATCAAGGAACATAACACCGGTTTATACGGTTTCTAGGGCGGCATTAGTGGAACAAAACACCGAGCAAGAGGCTCAGCCTTCTACCCATTACCAATATATAGATAATTTAGTTTAAGAGTTTATATAGTGTGATATCCCAACAAACTTCAACATGAAGCAAGAATCTTCAAATCTTCTCCTGCAACTAGCAATGCTATAAGAGGGGCTGAGCGAAGCTTACGTAGCCAAACAAAGGTTTTGCTAGGTTGGGTGGTTAGACAGGTTCATGGTTACAATAGGAGGCTGACAAACAAACATGGGCATCGAGGCAATAAGCTAAACAGCGAGACATCTAGCAATAGGCAAAGATAGTAATGATATCCGGGTCAGGTCATCTTGCCTGTCGAGTCGTCGATGGGATCGTAAGACGGCTCCTCGTACTCAACCTCGGTAGTAACCTCGTTCTCGTGCTCGGTCTCGGCTTCCGGCTCTACTCAACACAAGAACACAACGAGGCACGAAATCAAACAAGGTGCAATGCACAATCAACATTATGCACGTATGATGCAATACATGTCAAGGGATGAAGCCCACCAGAACAACTCAAGACAACAAGTTTAAATGAGGCTGGAATCCACATATAGCGAATCCGGTAAGTCCTCATATGCATATATTGAAATGGGTCCAGATCTGAACAAACCTTAAGTTAAAGTTGTTAAACAGCAAGTTAACATGCACCCTGATGATCTACACAAAATTCTAGTCAAGTTTCATCTAAAGTTTGTTTAAATCGGAGCTACGGTCTAGAAGATATGAGCAAAACAAGTTAAGCATGGCAATGGTGCAAGAAGCACCCAAACATCAAGCAAACATACTCCAAACATGTAAAGAAGATAATATGATGATTCTTCATGCAAAATCACACAAGTTTCATATAGGGCACGCTCAAAACGGAGCAACGGTCCAACATATACACACGAAACAAGAAACAATGCAAAGCTGAAATTAACAGCCACATAGCAACTTTGGAGCAAGAAATATATACTCTACAGCACTCAAACATGGTTACAAGAAGCATGGATATGAAGTAGACATATCCTACAGCAAACAACTCCGTTGGAGCAACTCCATAGGAGGCATGGATCAATAGCAACAAGCTACAACATTTTGATCATGACGTTAAAAACCTGACAGTTATATTTTATAGCAACTTGGGAGCAAGAATTAAATAAGCTACAGCAATCCATATGAGCAAGTGAGGGCATGGATGGATAGACAACAACATGTACAACAAGGAATGATCAATGGCCACCCCAAAACTAACATGGATTTGCCTAGGGCAGCAAGCAAACATAGCATCAGGATATGACAGATTCCAGAGTTAGAAGAATTTTCACTAAGTGTTAAAATAGTTATGTTGGCATGGCATGTTGACAAGCATGTTTAAGTCACCTCAAGGCATATCATGGAAAATGGTTTGCACCACAGCAAAGACCACATTATGGAGATTCTAAAATATATTGGCATGTGACAAGGGGACAAACACATCAATAGCAACGAGCTCTTCAAATCAGCATCTCATAACATGTTACAAAACTTAACAGCCACATGCACTTTTGCAACAGAGATTAACATGGAAAGATGAACCCTAAGATGCATGCTACAGCAACCATCATGTAAAGCATCTCATGATGAACATTTTGACATCTCATTTGCTTCATTTGGATAAACATGCACCAAGTTATCACATCTCAAACATGGCATGAAAATAACAAGTAGCAGCAGTTTATATCAAATAGCACTCTTGTCACGAAGATTAAGACATCTAGATGAAGTCAAACAAGCATGGCACAATGGAACAAAACGTAGAGCACATCACCACGGTCATTTTGACATATCATATGCACAAAACGGACGAGCACAATAAAAGATACAGCCCCATGAATATGCAACAAAATAATCAAAAACCAGGACTTTGTAAAAAAAGGGGGGCAACCTCGCGGATCGGTTCACGGGGCGGATCGGGCGCGGGCGCGGGACCCGAAACCCGCTAGGGTTCGACGGCAGCCGGGCCGATCGGATCCGATCGAATCGCTCGAGGCGGCGGTGGCTCGGCCCTCCGGTGGCCGGAGCGGCCGCGGCCGGCGAGGAGGCGGTGGCCGGAGGCGCCCGGGGCCGGCGAGGAGGCGGCGGCCGGAGGCGCTCGGAGCCGGCGAGGAGGCGGCGGCTGGAGGCGCTCGGGCGGCGGACGGCGGAGGCCGCAGCGGCGGCGTCGTCGCCGAGGAACAACAGTGGGGCAGCGAGGTGCGCCCGGCGGCGGCGAGGCGGGCGCCGGCGGCGGGGAAGGTTGAGGCTATGGGCGGCGAAGGTGATGCGGGCCGCGGGGGCCGGGGACGGGCCTGCGGGCCGGCGCGGCGTCGGCGGGACGGATCTGCCACGTGGCAGCGTCTGATAGGTCGGGCGGCGGCGGGCGGACGCGTCCGGTCCGTGCGGACGTGTTCAGCGGCGGTGGAGGAGGTGGGACTAGGGTTTGGACGCGAAAATGGGGGGTGTGGACGTTTTTATATGCACAAGGAACTAGGAGACTCCAAATGGGGAGTGATTTTCGGCCACGCGATCACAATTCGACGACCGAGATGATGGGAAGGGTTGTGCTGGGTTAGTGGGCTGTTGTGGAGGGGTTCTTGGGCCTAAAAAAGAGGTTCTTTTAGCCCATTAGGTTAACCGTTGGAGTACCAAACGAACTCCAAATGCGACGAAACTTGACGGGCGGCCTACACGTACCAAAACAACATCGCACGACAAGTCTCACGTCATACCAAAAACGTTACACGGCCACACACGAAAGAAGGACTCAGGGATGCCACAGGCACGTGTGAGAGCGTCGGAACTCGAAACGGACAACGGGAAGAGACGAGTGGGACCAGGTGCAAGTGACAACACAAATGCAATGCAATGCACATGACAATATGACATGGATGAAATGCACACACGCACACGACAAAACGAAGAAACCCGAAATGAAAGAAGAGCCCGGAAAGGAATTGATGAAGCCAAAGTTTATATATTGCCATATTTGGGAAGTGTTACATCTGGGGCATTACAAACTCTCCTCTACTACGAAAAGATCTCGTCCCGAGATCTAGGACTGGAAGAAGGAAGGATACTCGGAATGAAGGTGATCTTCTCGTTCCCACGTAGCTTCTCGGTCGGTATGGTGTGACCACTTAACTTTCAAGGACTTCCACATCATGAACATTTGCAAAGTTGGATGGAAGCTCAAGTTGATAGGCTAGATCGCCTCTTTTGCCAAGGATCTTGAAAGGGCCCACGTATCTCGGAGCAAGCTTTCCTTTGATACCAAATCTTTGGGTGCCTTTCATAGGAGAAACACGGAGATAGACATGGTCTCCAATGTTGAAAGACAAATCACGATGCTTGCCGTCATAGTAGATCTTTTGACGCGATTGAGCGGCCTTGAGATTCTCACGTATGACTTTGCACATTTCTTCGGCTTCTGAGATCAAGTCATTGCCAAGAAGTTGACGTTCACCAGTCTCGGACCAGTTGAGAGGGGTACGGCACTTTCTGCCATAGAGGATTTCAAACGGAGCTTTGCCGGCACTTTCTTGGAAACTGTTGTTGTAAGAGAACTCGGCAAACGAGAGACAATCTTTCCACTTCATGCGAAAAGAGATGACACAAGCTCTGAGCATGTCTTCAAGGATCTGGTTCACTCTTTCGACTTGACCACTAGTCTGAGGGTGAAACACAATGCTAAAACGGAGCTTAGTGCCTATGGCTGACTGAAAGGAGTCCCAGAACTTGGATGTGAACAAACTTCCACGGTCTGAGGAGATAACATGAGGAATGCCATGTAACGACACAATTCTGGAAGTGTACAACTCTGCCAGCTGATCTGCATTGATGGATTCTTTGACTGGAAGGAAGTGAGCTACTTTGGTTAGCTTGTCAATCACAACAAAGATAGAATCATTCCCCTTCTTGGACTTGGGAAACCCAGTGACGAAATCCATTTCAATGTGGTCAAATTTCCACTCGGGAATAGGAAGAGGTTGGAGGAGACCGGCTGGGCGTTGATGCTCTCCCTTCACTCTTCTGCAGACATCACATTCATTCACGAATTGGACAATCTCCCTTTTCATGCGTGTCCACCAGTAAGATTGCTTGAGGTCTTGGTACATCTTGGAACTTCCAGGATGAATCGAGAGGAGGGAGTCATGTGCTTCGTTCATTATGAGCTTCCTTAGATCACCCTTGGGAACCACAAGTCTGTCCTCAAAGAACAAGGTGTCTTTCTCATCAATGCGATAGCACTTGTACTTGGGAGTACCCTTTGCAATACCATGTTTCACTTTCTGCACCATAGCATCACTGAGTTGGGCCTCACGGATCTGATCTTCCAAGGTAGGAGCAACTTGAAGATTTGCAAGAAAGCCTCGCGGAACAACTTGGAGGTTGAGCTTCCTGAATGCTTCACAAAGCTCGGGCTGAAACGGCTTGATAAGGAGACTGTTGCAATATGCCTTTCTGCTCAAGGCATCTGCAATGACATTGGCCTTGCCAGGTGTGTATTCGATGCTTGGATCATCTCAACCCAACGAGTCTGGCGAAGGTTTAGGTTCGGCTGTGTGAAGATGTACTTCAAGCTCTTGTGATCGGTGAAGATGTCGACTTTTCTGCCCAACAGAAGGTGTCTCCACGTGATCAAGGCGTGTACCACTGCTGCTAGCTCGAGATCATGTGTGGGGTAGTTCTTCTCATTTGGCTTCAATTGACGAGAGGTGTATGCCACAATTTTCTTGTCCTGCATTAGTACACCACCAAGTCCTTGAAGAGAAGCATGACAAAATACTTCGTAGGGCTTGGACTCATCGGGAGGAGTAAGAACTGGAGCAGAGATGAGCTTCTCTTTGATAGTTTTGAATGCCACTTCACAATCCGGAGACCAGTTGTACTTGACATTCTTCTGCAGCAAGTTGGAAAGAGGCTTGGCAATCTTGGAGAACTTCTCAACGAACCTTCTGCAATAGCTAGCAAAACCAAGGAAGCTTCGGAGTTGCTTGACGTTCTGCGGGGGTTCCAAGTTGACAATCGCTTTAACTTTCTCGGGGTTGACCGCAATACCATCAGCAGAGATGATATGGCCCAGATACAAAACCTTATCGAGCCAGAATTCGCATTTAGAGAACTTGGCATAGAACTTATGTTCACGGAGTCTGTCGAGAACCAAACGGAGGTGCTTTTCATGATCATCTTCATTCTTGGAGAATACCAAGATGTCATCCAGATAGACGAGCACAAATTCGTTGGTGTAGGGGTTGAATATGTAGTGCATCATTCTCGAGAAGGTGGGTGGAGCATTAGCGAGGCCCAAAGACATGACTGTGTATTCATAGGAGCCGTAGCTTGTTCTGAATGCAGTCTTGTGAATATCTTCTTCTCGGATACGGATCTAGTGATAACCCATCCGGATATCGAGCTTTGAGAATACTTTAGCTCCTTTGAGCTGCTCGAACAATTCATTGATGTTGGGGAGCGGATACTTGTTCTTTATTGTCTTCTTGTTCAATGGCCGGTAATCAACGCAAAGGCGCTCCGTGCCATCCTTCTTCTTGACAAATAAGACACCACAACCCCAAGGAGAAGTGCTAGGCCTGATTATACCCATACGCTCTTGCTCATCGAGTTGTTTCTTCAGCTCCTTCAACTCATCAGGGGAAAACTTGTACGGACGCCGGGATGCTGGCTCAGTACCGGGCTTGAGTTCAATGACGAATTCAACTTGACGATGCGGAGGCATGCGTGGAAGCTCTTCAGGGAAAACATCTTCATATTCATTGACCACCGGAATTTGAGAGATGGCATTAATCTCGCCCTTGTCATTGAGAGAGAATAGCCTGATTGTGTTATCTCGAGAGGCGAAGATAATCACGTCTTCGTCGGAATGAGTAAGCCTGACTTCCTTATTTGCACAATCAGTGTGAGCATCATGCTGGGAAAGCCAATCCATCCCGAGAATAAGATCAATGTCAGAGTTGCCGAGAACAACCGGAGAAGCCAGAAAGCGGTAATCACCCATGTGAATAGATACATCCGGAGCATACACACTAAAATGCATTCGTCTCCCCGAAGAAATAACTGATAACTCCCTTGGCAAATTTTTGGTGACAACATTATGCTTGGTTGCAAATGGACATGACATGAATGAAAGTGATGCACCAGAATCAAACAAGACCTTTGCAGGAATAGAGTTAACCGGAAGATTACCAATTATCACATCTGAAGAATTCTCTGCTTGAGTTGCATTCATCAGGTTCACTCTTGCATGCTTGGGATTATGCTTGACAATAGCAGTGCTGACAGGTGGAGGAGGCGGAAGGCGCCTTGGGTTGGGGCACTTGTTAGCATAATGACCCTTCTGAGTGCACTTGTTGCAAACCACTTCTAAGAGAGGACGGTGATAAGGAGCACTTGACTTTGAAGCTTGAAAGTGGTTCTTTGACCGATTGCTTGGGTTGGGTGGGTGGGAGAAAGCACGGCCACCAGAATTATTGTTGTTGTTGTTGGAAGGTCGGATCACTGGAGGAGGTGGAAGCCAAAACTTCTGTTGCTTTGCGACCACTTGGGAAGAAGAGGAGGAGTGAACAGCGTCTCTGATCCTCTTTTTGGAAGCTTCCATCTTGAGTTGGGCTACCTCTTGCTTAATTGCCATGTTATAGAATTGATCAAACTCATCAGGCTCGAACAAGGTGAGAGCTAGTTGGAGTTCATCCTTCAGACCACCACGGAACTGATAGATCTTGCTCTTGGCATCTGGGATGTCTTTCTTGGCATAATGGGCAAGGTTCTGGAACTTGACATTATATTGATAAACAGTCATTGAGCCTTGCTTCAGGTTGCAAAATTGCTCACGCATACCTTCGATGACACTTGTTGGAATGTGGTGGGAGTGAAAGTCCTTGCAGAATTCAGCCCACGATATTTCACGCCCTTCTCTGGAGTCTTTGTACTGCTGCCACCAATCAGCGGCTTGGTCCTTGAGTTGGAAGGCGGCAAACTTCACATAGTCCTCGGGTCTCACGTTACTGCACTCGAAATGCTTCTTGATATCTGTTATCCAGTCTTCAGCATCTAGAGGGTCCACACAGTAACTGAATGCCTTTGGTTGGTTTGCCAGGAACTGGTTGAGTGTAGCAAAGTGAGGTTGGTTGAACAAATTGCCTTGGCCTTGGTTCCCATGAGCACCTTGATTTTCTTGATTTGCTTGAATGTTATGCATCATTTGCATAAGCATCTGGGTGTTCTGGTTCGTCGCTTGCATAATTGCTCTCCAGGCCTCAGACGGAGGAGGAGGGGAAGGAGGACGATCAGGAACCTCTTCACCCTCTGGGTTAGCGTTGGGAACCCTTTTAGGAGCCATCCTGAATGACATGACAACTATTAGCCATTGATTGTGAAAATATATAAGCTGAATCAGCAGCTAGAAATTGCAACTTAAGTCTCCACAAGAACATTCGAACAAGATGAACGAATGTAATCCACAGTTTAATGATAACAACAATGTTCACGAGAAGCCACTTGGGAGAACAAAAGATAATTAAAAACAACAAGGAGCAGATAGAACAAATACAAGATAGAAGCTTCGTTCGACATATTCGTGCTGAAAGCTTATGGAACGTGTTACAAAAGGGTTTTTCTATCCCCGGATCAGCATAGCCAAGGACCCTTTAAGATGCAACTCCCAATCGGAACAACGCCCATAAAACTACTTCACTCAATGTAGAACCCCGAACTCCATATCATGCATTCGTTGGAAGAATGCCTATGAGCTACTAGATGAACCCACCTATTAATTTCCGAAAGTTTCCAGTTATGCAATCAGGTGTTGGGGATACAGGGGAAGCATCGCGCACTCAACTCTAATCCTACATCCAGCTGTATCCATCCTTCAACACATAACCAGTTATTTCCGGAAACCGTCTACCTCGGACCTTCGAAACTCATCTACTATACAAGCTATGGCAATACTCCCGAACTACTTCCCCAGTACTGGGTGACGTCGGGGTTATCTTGCCACTAACCGCATAGGAGAGTTTTCGATGTCGGCCGTCTTAAGTATTCCAGAACTGCTGCGATATATTTGTGACGACAACACCTCGGAGCTCAACTCCCCGGGACACTGCGACAACCCCTAAATGACAGGAGGCATTGAGAAAAATGTTCTCATCACAAAGACATCAGAACAATCCAAACAATACCCGCGTGATCCTAAAAAACAATTTGGTGAATTTTGAGAGTAGAAGAGACAAGAGTAATCGTCAGGAGTCCTCACCAGAGTGAAAAGAGATGAGGAGCAAAAGAAATCCTACTCTCCGATATATATAGGACTCAAAACATTTTCAAGTGTGTGCCTAGACTCAACCGTCAACGATTCGATCAATCAGTGGGGGCTTCTAGGTCGGAGAAGGCTCTGAATACCAACTTGTAATGCCCAGGATGGGATTATACCTCCTACGTGTCGAGGCACGACTTAAAGGTATAAGCCCATTCTAGAATGATGTCAAGTTTGGTATCTTTGCATGACTCATGTAAAAATAGGGATGAAATTGCAAAAGGATAGTTGGCTTACACTCGCCACATCACAAAATACATTACATAAGCAAATCATCATCCAAATAACATCACAACCCGACTACGGGTGAAGATCCAAATGAAAGATACCAAATACATAAAGCCACAGGTCCGAATCGCCCCCAGTAGAAACCACTACTGATCATCGGGATAGTGCCCATAGTATCGTCTACGTTCTTCATCGAACTCCCAGTACAGCTCCGTGCCGTCACATGAGTAGTTCACCATAGTACCTGCGTCAGGTGTTGTGTAGAATCTGTGAGCCACGGAGGACTCAGCAATCCCGTTCCCGGGTAGCAAAACTATCTAAGTCTTGGGTGTGGAACAAGGCTGAAGAAAGATAAAAGGTTGCAGCTGCACTATCACTAGCTTACGAGTTAAAAGTGAGAAGAGAAGTGCCACGAGCGTCAAAGTGATCACGAAATGATCATATCTAAGCACGTCAATCATAACCCCATCGTGTTCACATCCCGAACCCCTTTCGGAAAATGACCGTCACGGTTACTCACGCTGGTAGTGTGTTCTGAACATGGTGTCAAGTTTTCTACAACCGGATATTAACAAATTCCCATCTGCCACATAACCGCTGGCACGGCTTTCGAAAGTTCAAAACCCTGCAGGGGTGTCCCAACTTAGCCCATTACAAGCTCACGATCCGCGGAGTCGCAACTCCAAGGTGGGAAGGCCCGAGTATTCTCGGAATCCCGTGCTCAAGATACTCCGACTAAGGTAAGACTAATCCAGCAAATCCTCCCAGCATGCCGACACCCTGATAGTAGCCGCGCGTATCTCGTCTCTGGCCACGACCGGATGGGCGATGCTATAGGTTTTTACCAGCCCTCAGGTTCCCCCAAGGTGACCCTGCAGGACCCCCAGTTTGGACCAACACTCATGTGGAGCACTGGCCCGGGTTGCAGATTAAGAAGAGGGTTTATAACTCCCTATGCAAGTTTTAAGTTGTTTAGGAAAATGTAGTACCAATGTTGGGACTTGCTGGAAAAGCCTTAGCGCTAAGCGGTTTATCGAGGGGGTCCCATAACCCCAACCGTGTGAGGAACGCAAAATCAAGGAACATAACACCGGTTTATACGGTTCCTAGGGCGGCATGAGTGGAACAAAACACCGAGCAAGAGGCTCAGCCTTCCACCCATTACCAATATATAGATGATTTAGTTTAAGAGTTTATATAGTGTGATATCCCAACAAACTTCAACATGAAGCAAGAATCTTCAAATCTTCTCCTGCAACTGGCAATGCTATAAGAGGGGCTGAGCGAAGCTTATGTAGCCAAACAAATGTTTTGCTAGGTTGGGTGGTTAGACAGGTTCATGGTTACAATAGGAGGCTGACAAACAAACATAGGCATTGAGGCAATAAGCTAAAGAGCGAGACATCTAGCAATAGGCAAAGATAGTAATGATATCTGGGTCAAGTCATCTTGCCTGTCGAGTCGTCGACGGGATCGTAAGACGGCTCCTCGTACTCAACCTCGGTAGTAACCTCGTTCTCGTGCTCGGTCTCGGCTTCCGGCTCTACTCAACACAAGAACACAACGAGGCACGAAATCAAACAAGGTGCAATGCACAATCAACATGATGCACGTATGATGCATGTATGATGCAATACATGTCAAGGGATGAAGCACACAAGAACAACTCAAGACAACAAGTTTAAATGAGGCTGGAATCCACATATAGCGAATCCGGTAAGTCCATATATGCATATATTGAAATTGGTCCAGATCTGAACGAACCTTAAGTTAAAGTTGTTAAACAACAAGTTAACATGTACCATGATGATCTACACGAAATTCTAGTCAAGTTTCATATAAAGTTTGTTTAAATCGGAGCTACGGTCTAGAAGATATGAGCAAAACAAGTTAAGCATGGCAACGGTGCAAGAAGCATCCAAACATCAAGCAAACATACTCCAAACATGTAAACAAGATGATATTATGATTCTTCATGCAAAATCACACAAGTTTCATATAGGGCACGCTCAAAACGGAGCAACGGTCCAACATATACACACGAAACAAGAAACAATGCAAAGCTGAAATTAACAGCCACATAGCAACTTTGGACAAGAAATATATACTCTACAACACTCAAACATGGTTACAAGAATCATGGACATGAAGTAGACATATCCTACAGCAAACAACTCCATTGGAGCAACTCCATAGGAGGCATGGATCAATAGCAATAAGCTACAACATTTTGATCATGCCGTTAAAAACCTGACAGTTATATTTTATAGCAACTTGGGAGCAAGAATTAAATAAGCCACAACAATCCATATGAGCAAGTGAGGGCATGGATGGATAGACAACAACATGTACAACAAGGAATGATCAATGGCCACCCCAAAACTAACATGGATTTGCCTAGGGCAGCAAGCAAACATAGCATCAGGATATGACAGATTCCAGAGTTAGAAGAAATTTCACTAAGTGTTAAATCAGTTATGTTGGCATGGCATGTTGACAAGCATGTTTAAGTCACCTCAAGGCGTATTATGGAAAATGGTTTGCACCACACCAAAGACCACATTATGGAGATTCTAAAACATATTGGCATGTGACAAGGGGACAAACACATCAGTAGCAACGAGCTCTTCAAATCAGCATCTCATAACATGTTACAAAACTTAACAGCCACATGCACTTTTGCAACAGAGATTAACATGGCAAGATGAACCCTAACATGCATGCTACAGCAACCATCATGTAAAGCATCTCATGATGAACATTTTGACATCTCATTTGCTTCATTTGATAAACATGCACCAAGTTATCACATCTCAAACATGGCATGAAAATAACAAGTAGCAGCAGTTTATATCAAATAGCACTCTTGTCACGAAGACTAAGACATCTAGATGAAGTCAAACAAGCATGGCACAATGGAACAAAACGTAGAGCACATCACCACGGTCATTTTGACATATCATATGCACAAAACAGACGAGCACAATAAAAGATACAGCCCCATGAATATGCAACAAAATAATAAAAAACCAGGACTTAGTAAAAAAAGGGGGGGCAACCTTGCGGATCGGTTCACGGGGCGGATCGGGCGCGGGCGCGGGACCCGAGACCCGCTAGGGTTCGACGGCAGCCGGGCCGATCGGGTCCGATCGGATCGCTCAAGGCGGCGGCGGCTCGGCCCTGCGGTGGCCGAAGCGGCCGCGGCCGGCGAGGAGGCGATGGCCGGAGGTGCTCGGGGCCGGCGAGGAGGCGGCGGCCGGAGGCGCTCGGGGCCGGCGAGGAGGCGGCGGCCGGAGGCGCTCGGGCGGCGGATGGCGGAGGCCGCGGCGGCGGCGTCGTCGCCGGAGGAACGGCGGTGGGCCAGCGAGGTGCGCCCGGCGGCGGCGAGACGGGCGCCGGCGGCGGGGAAGGCGAGGCTGCGGGCGGCGAAGGCGATGCAGGCCGCGGGGGCCGGGGATGGGCCTGCGGGCCGGCGCAGCGGCGGCGGGACGGATCTGCCACGTGGCAGCGTCCGATAGGTTGGGCGGCGGCGGGCGGACGCGTCCGGTCCGTCCGGACGTGTCCGGCGGCGGTGGAGGAGGTGGGACTAGGGTTTGGACGCGAAAATGGGGGTGTGGACGTTTTTATAGGCACAAGGAGCTAGGAGACTCCAAATGGGGAGCGGTTTTCGGCCACGCGATCACAATTCGACGACCGAGATGATGGGAAGGGTTGTTCTGGGTTAGTGGGCTGTTGTGGAGGGGGTCTTGGGCCTCAAAGAAGATGTTCTTTTAGCCCACTAGGTTAACAATTGGAGTACCAAACGAACTCCAAACGCGACGAAACTTGACGGGCGGCCTACACGTACCAGAACAACATCGCACGACAAGTCTCACATCATACCGGAAACGTTACACGGCCACACACGAAAGAAGGACTCGGGGATGCCACGGGCACGTGTGAGAGCGTCGGAACTCGAAACGGACAACGGGAAGAGACGAGTGGGACCGGGTGCAAGTGACAACACAAATGCAATGCAATGCACATGACAATATGACATGGATGAAATGCACACACGCACATGACAAAATGAAGAAACCCTAAACGAAAGAAGAGCCCGAAAAGGAATTGATGAAGCCAAAATTTATATATTGCCATATTTGTAAAGTGTTACATCTGGGGCATTACAGTGGGCCTAACCGCGCCTCGGTCGTAGCGACCAGCATGGAGCTTGGTGCTTCCACTGGTTCGTGGGCATAACCGCTCCTCGGTTGGTTCTGCGAGCGCGGAGCATGGTACTTCCACTGGACCGTGGGAGGGAGCCTCCCACCGGGAGAGACTCCGGGGCATGTACATCCCCATCCTTACACGTGGCTTGCATGGTAGGACATCCAAGGTGTATATGGGCCCTCCTCAGGACAAGCTGAGCGACTCTGAGGAAGTTCTCGTGAGCTTACGCATCACTCACGAGACCCTACCCTGAGGCGGGTTGCGCCTGAGTCTTCTTCTGCAAAATGTGAAAAGAGAGGTGTTGTGTTGACCTGCGCCGAGTGCATCTCTAGAGGGCATCGCATGAGAAGGCCGCAGCACTAGCGACCCCAGGAGGTGACGTCACGGGAATGGCTCGTGAGACAAAGCTCAGCCGCTAGATTTGTCGACGCTGCAGGGACGGACCCGAGCACAAACGCCGTGCCCAGTCTTCTCATGCAACAATCCAAAAGGAAAACATCCGGCGCGCGGTTCCCGCGTGAGCGAGGCACCTACCACGGGGCCCTACTTACCCATCCACGATTAGCCCATGCGAGAACAAGGCACCAAGGACCACGGGAGGTGACGTCACGGGAATGGCTTGCGAGACTGAACTCAGCCCTTGGGTTTAGCGACGCTGCAGGGACGGACCCGAGCACAGATGCCGTGCCAGTCCTTAATCATGGGGCGGTCGCGAGTGGGCTCACAAGGGCTCATGACCTTAGTGGCGGTGAGAACGCCAAGCATGCAGATAATTCGAATGGAAAGAAGCAACTAGCCTTGATCATGCACAAAAAGGGAGACAACTGCGGAGGAATAGCCCCCAACAGTCCAAGGATGATGCAGCCCGGGGGGCGCCCTCGATTGGATACCTGAAGCGTCACCTCATACTTGTCAAAGAAGAGTTGGGGTAACTGAAGACGCGAGCCATGCGGGTTGCTCCTGAAGATCGTCGGGCTCCTGAGGCCCAGGGGCTCTCAAGGCTCTCAGTGGTCGCGCGGGTCCAGTTCTTGCTCCGTCCGAACCGCCTGCCACTGAGCCTCCTGAACCCCCAAGGCTTGCTGCGCGAGATGCTGGAACGTGGCAGCTGCGTTATGGAAGCCGAAGAGTGTGCGTACGTAGCTGCAGGGAAGGCCCTCCTCCGACCGACCGCCGTCGGCCAGAAGGGCTCCTAAGAGGCGGCTCGGTTGAGACCCGCGATGTCAACGCAGACGCGGAAGCGGTCACTCAGGCCGTGGGCAGGTGAGCTTGGGGTTGTGCGGTTACGCCCACCGCGGATGAGCCTTTTGTACTGAAGTTCCTCGGTAACCTGGTCGATGAAGTCCTGAGCCCCCAGCGCTGAGCGGTCCATGCTGGGCTCACAAAAACGCGCATCAAGACACGCCTACACGTGGTGCCCGAACACCTCCCTCGAGACGCCGGTCAGTTCGGAGACACTCCAGAGGAGAGCCCCCGAGCCCATCACGAGAGGGGCGTCGGGCGCGCCTCCCTATGCGAGGGTGGAGGGCGCCTCATCAGCAGGCGCGAGTCCCGAGGCGGAGCCTTCAGGAGCCCCTTCGTCCCGAGGCTCGTTGACGGTCAGGTTCTTCTTCTTCTTGGGGGTGGTCTGCAGGGCGAGGACGGCTCCATCCTCATCGGAGCATTCGACCGCCGCAGTCTGGTAGGCGCGCTCCAGGGAACGCACCGCTTCCTTCTCGTCGGAGGCGATCGTGATGACTCCGCCGCTCCCATGCATCTTGAGGACGTTGTAGCCGTGATGGATCGCCACCATGAACTTGGCGAGGGCAGGATACCCAAGGATGGCGTTGTACGGGAGGTGGATGTTGGCGACGTCGAAGTCGATGAGCTCGGTGTGATAGTTGTCGCGGTCACCAAAGGTGACGGGAAGGCGGACTTGCCCCATCAGGAGTGTGGAGCCATCCGTGACTCCGTAGAATGGCTTGGTCGGGTGGAGCTGGTCGTAGGGGACCTGGAGTGTCTTCAAGCTCTGGACGGAGAGGACGTTGCTGATGGTCGGGGTGCAGAGCATCGGGAGAGCGCCTGGGGCCGCGGTGCACTTGAGCTGGTCCTTGGGGTCGAAGGCGATGACTTGCTTGGTCCACCTGAGGTTGCTCGCGGCGTCAGGCCTGGGAAGCGTCGCGTTCACCTCACGGGCGAACTGCTTGAACATGCGATGAGAAGCCGGAGCATGGGCTCCTCCCAAGATGCATGCAACTGCACGCGGCTCCTGGAAGCCCCCTGCTCCATCTCCATGGCCATCGTCGTCATTCCTTCTTGGCGGTGGTGGCAGCGGAGGCAGGCCTCCATTGCCCTGAGGACGACCCTCACGAGGCTGGTCGTGCCAGGGGGCGTCACGAGGCTGCTCCTGCCAGTGGTCTTCACGAGGCTGTTCGCGCCACCCTTGGCGCGAGTTCCTGCCTTCCTAACGTCCTCCACCTCAGCCTCCTCCACGGTCGTAGCCGCGGTTGTCGCGCTCAGGGCGCTGCCCGCCGCGCATCGCCCTAAGCAACTGGCAGTCGTTGGTGTTGTGGCTGTGGACATTATGGAAGACGCAGTACGGTTGGTTGTCTCTGGGGAGGTCGTCGTAGCCGCAGCCACGCTTCACTTCTGGCTCCGCAGCCAGCACGACGGGTCCCTTGAGCTTTGCTTCTTTGGCCTTGGCCTTCTTGTCGTCCGCCTCCGCCTCAAGCAGCTCCTGGAGGGAGAGGCGTCCTTCCTCCGCCCTGGCGCACTTTGCCGCGAGCTTGAACATCTCAAGGGTTGTGCACAGGTCCTTGTGGATGGCGAGCTCCTCCCTCATCCTACGTCGCGGACGCCGTCGGAGAACACCGAGATGATGGCCTCGTCCGAGACCCTGGGATCCGGAGGCACATGGTGTTGAAGCGTTGGATGTACTTTTGCAGGGTCTCTCTCGGCTGCTGCCTCACGCGGCGTAGGTCCGCAGCTGCCGGGGCTCGGTCGCGGGTGCCTTGGAAGTTGGCGACGAAACGCTCGCGAAGCTCTTCCCGGGAGGAGATGGATCCCACGGGGAGGTTCAGGAGCCAAGAGCGTGCGCCATCTTTGAGAGCCATGGGGAACCAGTTCGCCATGACCTGCTCGGTGCCGTTGGACGCCTCGATGCTCAGCTCATAGAGTTGGAGGAACTCCGTGGGGTCGGTGGTGTCGTCGTAGCGCGAAGGCAGGTACGAGTTGAACTTGCCGGGCCAGACAGGGCGCCGTAGCTCAGGAGCCAAGGCACGACATCCAGCCACGCTCATGATCGCAGGCGCCCCCTACGCCTGCGGAGCTGGTTCTTGGGGTGCTGGCGCCACTACCTCCTGTGGCGTGCGGTCCTAGCGTTGCGGGCCAGGGGGCCTGCGAGCCCCTGCCTGGGGATGCGGAATCACCTGGCGGCTCTCCTCGCCGCGCGCATGGGCTCTGCAGGGCGGCTCACGCCACGGAACCTTGCGCCAGACCTCCTTGCCGGCACCGTGGAGTGGAGGTGGAGCTGGGACTCCGTGGCCTTCGTTCCCCGCCGGGGGCGACGGGGGATGGGAGGAGTGCGTTGGTGCAGGTGCTTCTCAAGCGGCGTTGATAAGCTCGGTGATGCGGTGGAGCCACTCGTCGTAGAGGTCATCTGCCGGGCGGTAGCGCAAGAGCTCCCGCGCCATCAGCAGCGCGGGCTGCTGATAGACCGGCCCGTGACGGACCACCGAGGACGACGCCGCGGCTGGTGAGGGTGAAGGCGTCACCGTGCGCCCATCGCGCCGCACGGACGGCAGCAGCGACGAGTCCTGCTGCTCGTGGACGGCCGGGTCGGTGGCGGCGTTGGCGACCAGCGAGTTGGGGCGGAGTGGCGCGCCGTTGCCCACGGGCGCCGTCTGAGCGACATTTGCGGCACGGTAGGCGGCGCGAGCTCGGCGTGTGTCCACCATGGCTGTGGAGCGAAGTCGACGGCGAGATCGGGACGAGGTCGTCGGAGAGGCGAGATCTCGACAAGCCCCCTACCTGCGCGCCAAATGTCGGATTTCGGGCTCTGCAAAACCCAAGAAGTTCGAACACAGGGGCGTGACCGAAGATCTCTCCCACTCACGTCTACCTAGCATCTCGACCTCGCCTAGTGAAGAGATTCAAGCAAACAACGAGTGAAGCACGCAAGAGTTTACCCAGGTTCGGGCCACCTTGTGGTGTAAAACCCTACTTCCTGCTTTGGTGGATTGGCCTCAGGAGGGCTGGAATATGAACTACTACAACGATTCTTGAGCTCAGGAGGCGAGCTCAGGAGGGTCATGAGACAAGTGTTCTTGCTCCTTTGCGTGGTGGCAGAGTTTTTGGATCTGCTGCACTTGAGTGGGCTTGGTCTAACTTGTCCTCCAGTGATGAGGATACTAGCTACTTATATAGGCGGCTAGGGTCCTCTTCCCCCAAAATGTTTAGGCGGGAAGGGATCCCACAACGGCCATTTTTGAGCGGGAACAGAAGGACGTCCATACCCTGACAAAAGCGGTCTTCGCCTGCAAAAGGATCAGGCGGTGATGTCGCGGTGGGCTCGGCGATGACATCCTCCCTGTCGTCCTTGCGGTCTTCGGTCTTGTTGCACCAAAGGGGAAACCTTTGTCCCGCTCCTCGGGAACCTGCGTCTGCGCTACCTCCTTTGCATCGAAACGCCAACTGCGCCGCTGGCGGGCGCTGGCACCCGCTGGCGTGGTGCGTCACTACTTACATCACTGCCTCCTCCTGAGGCAGGCTTGGCCTTGGATTCTCCGCCCCTCCAGTGCACCTTGCCGAGGCTGCTCCTGAGGGGGTCTTGACGTTGTTCTCCTCGCGAGGATTAGCCCCCTCGCTAGGGTCTTGGACAGCTAAACGATCAGCTGGACCGTACCAGGCCGTGGTAGGAGTGCGTCGCGGCCCACAGACAGGCAAGTCTGGGTACCCTGGTTCCCAGGACGCCGACACTGCAGACAAATCAACAATATACAAGTGTCCTCTCCTAAACCCTTTGGATTTCTCAAATTCCATGAGTACTACGCAATGATATTTGCCAAAGACGACAACCATATCAAGATCACAAAACATTGAGATATACATGAGGTTGAATCCGAGAGAGATAAGCATGACTTTGCCCATGTGTCGATCCTTTGAGATTGCAACCCTACCTAGACCCAATACCTTGCTTTTTACCGTTGTCAGCGTAGGTGATATACTTCAGATGTGATGGAGATAGTACAGAGTCCATCAGTAAGTTCTTGTCACCAGTCATATGATTTGTGCATCCACTGTCGAGGACCCACTCAGTAGCTTTGAGAGATTCATCCTACAGACGAATTAGTGCATCTTACAAACTCATATACTTTAGAGTGAACAATATGACATCAAATTCATCAGATATAATTACATCAAGTAGTGCAACAGATACATCAATATAAGGAAATGAGAAATTAGTAGTTCATTTCTTCATGATAAGCTCGCGTTCTTTCAAGCACTCTCAGGTCTCCAGCAAATTTTATAGACGTTCAAGTTAGTCTGGAGACCTGACCCTGCATGATCAATTAGTTCATTTTCTTCAGCATCGACATCTGGAGGGGTGGCAAAGAGTTCATCATCCTGCGAGCTCCATATGAGAAAGGTGGCATTGAAGCCAGTGCACTTCGTTTCACATGAGAGGGGTTATAATACGCATATGAATATACAGAAAAATTCTTCGAGGACTTATGAACATAATGGTTTGAAGAATAGTGCACATATTAATATCCCTTAGATTTTCCCTATGAAACAGAAGCATTAGCATGAGAATGAGTATACATTTGACCATATAAGAAATTTGATCCATGTGAAGACTTTGGTCCACATGAAGAATTTGATCTAGGGTTCTTGTTCTTCACGGGTGGTGTCATGAGGTCATTCACCTGAATACTTCCAATGTACCTTTTGGGAACCCAGATTTTCTTCACAGGAGGACCATTCTTGTAGTTAGTTCCAACATATCTGGCAAATACTTCACCATTCTAAGTTTTGAACAATTTATAGTTGGAGTCAAATGACTCATCAGATGAACATGAAGATTCACATGTAAAACCAAATAAAGTAGATGGAGCTACAAGAGGTCCTTTTGCAACAACCCATGAGGTTTTGGGATACTGCTCAGGTTTCCCGTAGGATCCATCAACATTGAGTTTCCTCTCTAATGGAATACCCTCTTTCCTAGGGTTCCTATTCGAAATCTGCTTTTTAAGCACATCACAAAGGGTTTGATACCCTTTGAGGCTTTTGTACATGCCTGTCACATACAATTCCTTCAACCCTGCATTTTGATCAGTGATACTTGTGGTATCCTCAGATGAGGAATTTGTGACCATAGAAATAGTTGCAGAAATTGTAGCAATAGAAGCATTTGAACTTTCAGGTGAAGAATTAGCAGTTTCATGTTCAATGCATTTCAAACAGGGTGGAATGAATTCTTCCTGAGCGGAACTGATCTATTGAGCAATCAAAGAATCATTTTCCCTTTGAAGATCGTCATGAGTCACCCTTAGTTTCTCAAGATCTTACTTTCTTTGAAGAAATTCATAAGAAATCTTCTCATGATCGACTAAGAGAGTTTGATGACTACTTTGAAGGCTATCAAACTTAGACTGAAGACGAAGATCATGAGTTAGAGTTTGAGTTTCAGTCCATTTCCTCACTCAACAGGTCATCGCTTTTCTCTAGCAAATTTCTAACCCTTCACAAAGCTTTTTGTTGTTTAGTGGCAATATTAGCAAGTTTGGAATAGTTAGGTTCTAGATTTTCACCATATTCACCTCCACTAGATTTAGAGGAAGGATATTTGAGTATCTCGGCACATTTTGCCATGAAGAAATAGGTGGGAGAAAAGTCATCGTCGCCATCATCAGCAGTGCTGGAGTTGCCATTTTCCTCACAGTTGAAGATAGACTTGCTCACAAAAGTAGTAGCGAAAGCTAGGCTTGCCACACCAGAATCTGACTCCTCCTCAGATTCCTCCTCTTCCTCATTTCCTTCAGATTCAACTTTAGAATCCATTTCCTTGCCAATAAGTGCCCGAGCCTTTCTAGACCTGCTCTTCTTGTGATATGAAGACTTTGAAGATTTTGTGGATGAGGACTTTGAAGATTTCTTCTTTTTCTTTGAGTCGTCTGAACTATCATCCTTGTACTTCTTCTTTGATTCCTTCACCCACTAAGGACAATCAGCAATGTAGTGACCATACTTCTTGCATTTGTGGGAATTCCTTCTCTTGTTGTTGCGGGATGAAGAATCTGATCACATGTCATCACTTCTTTAATATTTTACAAAATGACCACATCTTGAAACAATTGGAATTTCCTCATGAGCATTGCTAGCTCCTGACTTAGTTCTTCAGGATCACCAAGGCTACTATCAGAGTCTTCACCTTCAGATGAGTAAAATTTCTTTTCCTTTAGTGCACATGATCTTCCATAGCTTGGCCCGTTGAGGTCTCTCTTCTCATCTTGTTGGAACTCATGAGTATTTAGTCTCTCGAAAATATTAGCGGGATCAATTGACTTGTAGTCTCCACATTCTTGAATCATCAAAGCCAGAGTATCGAATGAGGAATCAAGATATCTCAGCAGTTTCTTCACCACCTCATGGTTGGTGATGTCAGTGGCACCAAGAGCTTGGAGCTCAATGGAGATATCAGTGAAGCGATCGAAGGTTTGCTGAACATTTTAGTTGTTGAGTCTCTTGAAGTGGTTGAAGAGATTGCAAAGAACATCAACTAGAGAATCACGATGGGTTGAGATTCCTTCGTTGACCTTGGACAACCTATCCCAGATAAGCTTTGCAGTTTCCAAAGCACTCAGTCTATCGTATTGTTGCCACGGGAAACCACGACCACCTATGGGACCAGGAGGCCCCTTGCTGGTTCGGCAGGGGGACGTCGCATTGCATAAAGAGCAGACGAGCGTGGGGCAGCACGACAGAGATCACATGGGCAGTTTTACCCAGGTTCAGGCCGTCGTTGTGGCGTAAGACCCTACTCCTGCTTTGGTGGATTGATGGTGGAAATGAGGTGGTGGAGCATAGTACACTTGCCCGGCAAGGGTTTCCTCAGGGCCGCAGTGACTATGCGCGTATGGGGGTGTGCTTTATCCAATCTTATAAGCCTGCCTACGGTTGCCATGGGCCTCCTTTTATAGATTAAGGGGTTACCACAATGGCAAAGTAGTCATTATGCACTGATATGATAGCGACAGTGCTATCATACTTAACTACGCGGGCTGACAGGGCGCATTAAATGCATCGCTTAACATCACATCACTGGTTGTCCGGCAAGGCTTGCCGCGCTATCTGGCCAGCTCCGCGCCTTCTCGCTTGACACGTCGCAGGACGAATGTCATCTGTGGGTTTTTCCTGTAGAGAGAGGCTGCCATGTGGCGAATGGCTGCCACTTAGTCACTCTGCGGCTTGACACCGCACTGATCGATGACGTGAGTCATGGTGGAGTGGTTGGTGAGGTGGTTTAGCCTCCGCGAGTTTTGGCAGGCTCCGCCGGGATGCCTTAGCTGTCTTCTTCTGGGGGTGGCCTCGCCCCTTAATGGGCTCGCATGCCCGGCAAGGGAGGCCTTTCTCTTGGCGATATCTTGCTTCACTGGCTTAGTCTTGGTCCCTCTGATCTACAGGCTGGTCCTTTGAACCTCTTGGTTTCTTGTACTCTGACTTGGGCTAGTGCTTCAATCTTGTTCCCGTGCCTGTACATAGTTAGGGCAATAGACCCACGGTTTGTTGCACTGACAGAAGTCCCTGGGCCTGCCCCCAATGCACTTCCGAGTGTCGTCGGGGTAGGGCCTAATAAGTACACAGGTGGGGTTGTTGAAGAGGCTAGTCTCTTGAGGTCTTCTTTGCATCTTCATTAGTCTTGAATCCGGGCTAGTTTTCGGTTTCCCCGCGCGTCGTGTAAAGCCAATAGTGGTGGGGCCGCTCCAGTAATGGCCCGTGAATGACTTTGACGCACGGGGTAGAAACTACCAATTCGCTCTTCCCACCACGCCCTTATCCTTAGCCACGTATGCTACATGCATTGCGTGGGGTAGGTAACGGAGGTGTATGGCACTGGAGAGCATCAAGGTGAGGGCCCGGTTGTCTTGAATTGGCGATGGAGGACGATGGTCGCCCATTGAGGGAGCGGCTCCCCTCCTTGGACTGCCTATAAAAGGAGGGGTGGAGGAGGACGGAGTCCCCATCCCCGCATTCCTATTCTCTTTCCTACTTTTGCTGGTTATGTCAAAGGGAAGAGCCTAGGGCCATCCCCCTGGCTGTAGCTTGTGCTTGATGAGGCCGAATGGTTGTGCCAGAGCTCAGGGAGTGGGTATGGTCCGAGATGTAGCACGACGCAGCAGCCGGTGTGCCCAGGGCACGGGAGGCGACGAAAGAGACCTGTATGGTGAGGTACTTGCCCCTTTTCCTGAATTGGTCGCCTTAGGACGGGCGCCGGTCTTGGTTATGGGTCACCAGAGCTTGCCTTCTCGTCGCTGAATTCCCTGGGGTTGCGGGTGCCATCCCGGGGTGCAGCGCTCGGGGATGTTGGCGTCCCTAGCACTGCTCCTTCCAGCGGAGCTGAGGCTGTTGCAATGGAAGGCAGCCTCTTCCTGCCCACCGAGATGGGTAGCGGCGTTCCGAAGGTGCTCTGGGCGACGCCGCTACTGTTTCTCGCTTTTCCGAGGGAGGCGCCGGGTTTCGCCCGTTGCTCCGCACAGATCCTGAGTGCACGCCACCCGCAGGTCGTAGTGGGCACTCAACTTTTGGCACATCTCCCCGCTGCGGCTTGATGGCCCTGGTGGCGGTGATCAGGGACTCGCTGTTGCTGATCCCGTCACCATCACCTTTGCTTGGGCGCTCCTTTTGTCCCCTTCTCCTCTTGCTGCAGTACCTGGGGAAGGAGGGACAGAGAAAGGGATTACAACACACTTATCTTTTTTCAATCTTAAATCTGTAGGCACTTGCCAAATTTTAATTCAAATAATGTAACCCTCGAGTCCATGTTTGTGTTCTATAATGCTTGTACTAGTATCAGCATGTTAATGAAAAAGATGAATCTTGCCGGGAACCCGTGCATGTGTATGTCCATGCAGAGGTGAGGTACCTCTTTAATGTAAATAAAAGAGTTTTCCCGGAAAGCTATCCCGCCGGTACCCTTTTTGTCTGTCGGAGAATCACATCTGCCGGGGAACAGACAAAAGGGGCTAGCCCCCACCAACTTCTTTTCACCAAGGGCCACTACAACCATCCCGTTCGAAGCAACGTTCGAGTCCGGGATGGGAGCACCCAAGCCTCAAGAGGGTGGCGAGGTTTTCTTTTTACACAATTTATAGCTTATAGAACACTAACGGACATGAGGTAAAACTTAACTGTTTGGCTTGCCGGGGATCGCAGTGCCGGACAATCTTCTCAACTCCTTGTTGAAGCCGAGTTCACGGTAGGAACCTGCAGCTTCATGTAGATGAGAATGAATGCATGATGTGATCCTATCTACATGCATATGCAAATGCTCATGAAATGCTTATGAAGTGATCTTGGAATGCTCATGCATGCATGCAATCTTGGCCGGGGCCCCCTGTAGCGCTTCTTTGTTTTTCTCTTGCACGAGGTCATCTCTCCGGCTTTGTACAAGGGGTTACGTGCAGATGAGGCAAGGCCTTTACAAATGGGTGGCTGTCGAGAAGGGCCCGACAGCCGTCCCTTACGGGTATAACTTACGGAGATGCTCAATATTCCATGAGTTTTGCAATTGAATGCCATGTCTGGTCTCCAGACAGACTGGGCCAGGTCTGGTGACTCGTACTAACCGGTAAGGGCCTTCCCACTTTGGTGATAACTTGTGTGTTCCCTTGGTGGACTGAACGCGCCTAAGGACAAGGTCACCTTCCTCAAAACACCGAGCATGAACCCTGCGGCAATGATAGCGATGCAGGGCTTGCTGATAGCGTGCAGCACGCATAGCAGCCCGGAGACGGTTCTCCTCGAGTAGTACAATGTTGTCACGCCAGTGCTGAACTTGCGTTATTTCATCGTGGCAACGACTCGAGGCGACCCGTAAATGAGTTCTGTGGGGGATAACTGATTCTACCCCGTAGACCAGGGAGAACAGAGTCTGCCCGGTAGCTTGGTTTAGTTTCGTTTTGAGGGACCATAGAACTACTGGCAGCTCCTCAACCCACCGCCTGTCGTGCTTCTGCAGCATATCAAAAGTTCTTGTCTTGAGCCCACGCATCACTTCAGTGTTTGCCCTCTCAGCTTGTCCATTGCTTCGGGGGAGTGCCACAGAGGCAAATGAGATCTTGCATCCGAGGGCATGAACATATTGCATGAAGGTGTGGCTCATGAACTGGGTGCCGTTGTCGGTAATGATCCTTGCCGTAACTCCAAAACGACACACCAGATCTTTCAAGAACTTGATAGCTGACTAAGCAGTCACCTTTCTCACGGTAGTCACTTCCGGCCACTTTGTAAACTTGTCAATAGTAACAAACAAGAATTCAAAGCCCCCGATTGCTCGGGGGAAGGGGCCGAGGATATCAAGCCCCCAGACTGAAAATGGCCATGAGAGAGGGATTGTTTGAAGAGCTTGGGCAGGCATGTGGGTTTTCTTGGAATGGAACTGGCAGGCTACATATTTCGTGACGAGCTCGACCACATATTGGAGGGCTGTGGGCCAATAGAATCCTTGTCGGAATGCTTTCCCAACTAATGCCCTAGATCCAATGTGGGATCCGCACATGCCTTTGTGTATTTCAGCCAACAGTTCCTTTCCTTCTTCTCGACAGACACACATCAATTTCACACCGTTGGGCCTCCTTATGTATAGAGTGTCATCGACAAAATGATACAAACTGGCCTCCGGGCTACTTTCTCATCTTCATCTTGGTTGCCAGGAAGTTCTCCCGTTTGGAGAAAGTGGACAATGTTCCTTGCCCAAGTTGGAGCCCGGGGCTTGGCAAAGAGGACTAGCGACACCTCCTCTGCTGCAGGAGCACATGCCTTGTTCGCGGGGTCCATGGACCCGGCCGGAGGGGGTGGTCCGTCAGGCTGTAAGGAGTTGTTAGCGACAAGGTCTCTGCCGGGAGCGGACGGCTCTACCGGGAGAGGCTTACCGGTGTCCAACTTTCTCCTTTTCCGAGCCATTGTTGCTGGGAATATGGAGGGCTGAGTGAGATGGAGAGCAACGGTTCCTGGTTCCACAAGAAGCTTTTGCGCAACACACTTTGATAGATGATCAGCTATGCTGTTTTATGCATGGGGTACGTACTCTGTTTGCAATCCGTCAAAGTGATCCTCCAATCTCCTCACTTCCTCGACATATGCCTCCATCAATGGACTTTGGTAATCATTGTTGACTTGTCTCACCACAAGCGGTGAATCTCCTCGAATGACCAGTTTCTTAATTCCCAATTACACTGTAGTCCTCATCCCGGCATGGAGCCCTTCATACTCAACTTCATTGTTGGTTGCTTCTTCCCGAGCAAAACACATTTTGATGATGTACTTCAAGGGCTCCCCGGAGGGGGCGACGAGAAGCACGCCACCTCTTGCACCTTGCTGGGAAAAAAGCACCTTCAAAATACATAATCCATTCCTAGGGTGATTCCTTGCCGGGGATAAATGTCTCTGTTATTTTCTCATCAGGGGTTGGTGTCCATTCTGCAATAAACTCTGCCAATGCCCTTCTCTGAATGGTGGACGTGCTCTCAAACTTCAAACCAAAGCTGGATAACTCCAAAGCCCACTCCACTATTCTGCCCGTAGCCTCGGGGTTTTGGAGTATCCTTTGCAACGGGAAACGAGTAACAACTGTGATCTCATGGGCTTGGAAGTAGCGGCACAGGTTGCTTCAGGCCATGATGAAACCAAATATCAACTTTTGCACACCAAAGTACCTCGATCTAGCCCCCTGTAACAGGGAGCTGATGAAGTACACTAGGCATTGCACCAGTTTCTTCCTTGCCGCGTCCTTGGGGTTGCTCACGTTGTCGTGCTCACTGCTGTCCGGATCCTTTTCTGACTCTGCCGGACTCTGCTCACACTCTGCCTCATCCATTTCTTGTTGTGCTACCAAGGCTGCACTGACCACTTGGTTCGTTGCCGCTAAGTACTGCAGCAACGGCTCCTGGGGTTTGGGAGCAACCAAAGTAGGCACAGAAGACAAATAGGCCTTCAACTCTTGCAAAGTTGCATCTGCTTCCTGGGTCCACTTCATGGGCCCCGTCTTCTTCAAAATTTTGAAGAACGGCAGGGCGTGCTAGGCAGACTTGGAGATGAATCTGCTTAGCGCAGCAATGCATCCTGTTAGACACCTCACATCCTTAACTATCCTTCGCGCTTGGATCTCCTCGATTGCCTTGATCTTGTCGGGATTGTCTTCAATCCCATGATGGGATACAAAGAACCCAAGTAGCTTGCCAGAGGGAACACCAAATACACACTTCTCCGGGTTGAGCTTCAGATTAATCTTGCATAGGTTAGAAAATGTCTCCTCCACATCTTAGATAAGGGTGGCCCTATCCTTGGTCTTAACCACAATATCATCCATATAGGCTTCTATATTCCATGCAGCTGTGGCTCAAAACCAATCTGGACTGCCCTTACAAAAGTGGACCCGACACTCTTTAATCTGAATGGCATGCAGACAAAGTAGTACGTACCACATGGAGTGATGGACGCAGTCTTCTCTTCATCTTCCTTGGACATGAAGATTTGGTGATACTGAGTATGCATCTAAAAAGGAGACCAAATCACAACCTGAGGTGGAATCTACAATCTGATCAATACGCGGCAAGGGAAATGGGTCCTTCGGGCAAGCCTTGTTGAGATCTGTCAAATCTATGCAAAGCCTCCACTTCCCGTTAGCCTTCTGGACTACCATTGGATTTGCCAACCACGTTGGATGCATCACTCCTCTAACCAAACCAGCTACCTCAAGTTTCTTGATCTCTTCTGCAATGAACTACTGCCTCTCCAAGGCCTGCTTCCGGACTTTATGCTTGACAGGTCGGGCATGTGGGCAGACAGCAAGGAGGTGCTCGATTACCTCCCTGGGAACACTAGGGATATCTGATGGTTGCCAGGCAAACACATCGATATTCGCCCGCAGGAAGGCAACGAGCGTGCTTTCCTATTTGTCATCGAGGGTGGCGCTGACAGTGAAAGTACCATCAACGCTAGCCAACCTTGCCGGGGCCATCTTCATGAGGGGTGCAGCGACCCTGGATCTCTTGTTGTTGGAACACTTCGACACGTTGTCAACGGGTGTCGTGCACTCGGTGGGGGCATGCTTCCCAGAATCTTTGCCGGAGGTCCTAGAATCCATTTCCTTTCCTTTACTTTCCTTGGCGGGAACTGCTGCTGCCGCTGCCTCTGCCGCAACCGCGTCCCGTTACATCTTGTCCACACAAATGATTGCGTCCTTCTCATCTAATGGGATGGTGATAACTCCTAGCGGCCCAGGCATCTTAAAGGTGTTGTAGGCATAGTGGGATGCCGCCATGAATTTAGCCAATGCCGGGCATCCAAGAATCCCATTGTACGGCAGGGGGAGATTAACCACATCAAACACAATTCTCTCAGTCCGTTAGTTCAATTCTGCCCCAAATTTTACCAGCAACGTGTTCTTTCCCTTAGGATGACTCCTCCCAGGATTAACTCCTTGAAACGTGCCGGTAACCTCTAGTTCTTCCTCTGCTATCTGAATCTTGCTGATAACTGTGGGGGAAATCAGATTCAACCCAGCCCCGCCGTCCACCAATATTTTTGTGACCTTGAGGTTGCGTATTGTTGAGGAGACCAACAACGACAAGCAGCCTACCGCAGTGGTGCGGCTAGGATGATCCTCCTTGTCAAAGATGATGGGCGTACGGGACCATTTGAGTGGCTTCCAGGCCTCTAGCGCTGGCTCCATGACATTGACTTCTCGCGCCCACCGCTTAAGTTGACGGTGAGAGGCATGCAGAGATGCACCTCCGTCAATGCACAGGGCGTCAGTGGCCTTCTGAAACTCTTGCTCACTGGTTTCCTCTTCATCCCCTCCACCACTCTCATCATCACAGGATCCCTTTTCTCGACCTCTAGCATTATTTCCTTGGTTCCGAAGGGGTTTGCTGGGGCGATTTGCTGCACCACCTCGGCCCTTATCGCTAGCAACATTCTGACCCTTTTCCTTATCACGCTTCTCATACTCTGCTCTCTGTCTCTTGACAAGCTACTCAACCTAATGACACTTTTGAAGGTCGTGGCCCATAATCCGATGAATCTTGCAGTATGGCCCATCACCTTTCCCAGCTTTCTCGGCTGCAGCGGCTTCCTGACAGTCAGCGCACATGGCAGCTTCCTTGCCGGGGGCCTCAACTTTGGCCTTCTTGCCGGTACTAGGCATACCCAATCCTTCGACAGTCATCACCCCCTTATCTCTCCACTTCTTCCTCTCCAGGCAATTTCTTTCCCTCCTCCATTCGAGCACACTTATCCACCAGCGTGTACAGCTCCTTCATAGTCTTGGGAAACCGCACGTTCATTTTAGAACGAATCTGGCTGTTGAGCACATTGGACTGGAAGGCGGCTATCACGGCTGCTGGATGGATATTTGTGATATTTCTATGAACTTCGTTGAATCTTTGTAAATACTTACGGAGGGTTTCTCCTTCCTTCTGTTGGAGAATCTTTAAGTCACTGGGCCTACTAGGTTCTTGGTGGCCACCGGTGAAGGCGCCAATGAATTTGTGGTACATGTCAGCCCATAAAGAAATAGAGTTCTCTGGCAGGTGCATCAGCCAAGACCTCACATTGGACTTGAGGGCCAAAGGAAAGTAGTTGGAAAACACCTTCTCATCTCTTCCCGTGGCAGCCTGAACAACGATGGTGTAGATGCTCAGGAACTCTGTTGGGTTCAACCTCCCGTCATATTTCTCAGGTATCTCTCACTTGAATGAGCGAACGGACGGCCAACAGACTTGCCACAGCTCACGAGTAAAGGCAGGGCAGCCAACCTCGAAAGGTAGGTACCCGCCAATACCGAGCGCAGGATCGTGGACGTCGAGGCTGTCGCACCCCTCGGTCATCGGCGCGGCGATGCTCAACAACGACGCATGCGTCTCCTCTCCGCCTATCCTCCAGGGCTCGTCGTTCGCCTGGATGCACTCAAGGGTCTGAAGAGGCCATCGAGACGTCATTGGGGTCTTGATTCTGTTGCGCTCGCGCTAGCTGCCGTGGCGGGGATTGCACCGTGGGGATGGCTCCCTCCATACGGTCAGCAACACGAGTCGTTGCTGTCGCACGGGGAGGCCGCGACGGGCCAACTCGTCTTGAGCCCCCAGCTTCGACAAAACTGAGCAGACTTTGGAAGGTGGCACGCCATTCTTCCATCTGCTCGACCGCTGCTGGAAACGTCAGCAGCAGCTGAACCCGCTCCATGGCCTCTGAAGCTGTACTTGGCACGAGTGATGATGAAGTGGATCGTACCGTCACTGGGCTCCTGACGGTGCCAGCGGCGGCAACACTGCGCCCCCGCTGCTCCGCGGCGACTAACTGGATGGCAAGGTGGTGTGGTGGAGGCGCACGAGGGCCAGTGGCCCCGCCGAGCAGAGAGGCTTGGTCGACCCGTCCCTGGGGAGGCGCATGTGCTACGACCGCACCTGTGGTGGGAACGGTCGGAGGGCGGCAATTCTCCCCGGTCCGAGCGCCGTTGCTGCGGCTGTGCTCGTCAGCGGGCGAAAGGGGCGCAGATGGAGTAACCACTTCACCCGGGCCTTGGGGAGCATGGCCGCCAACGTGTTGCTGATGTTGTTCTCCTCCGGTGCCGCCTGCTCCTTCATCGGCTGCGGGGGAAGTGGTGATGGTGCGGCCTACTTCGACCACATCCCCAGTAGTGTCCGCGTCCTCACGTGCCTCCGCACCTCCCGCAAGGTTAGAGGCTGCGGGCGGCGGCGCCTTCGAGGTGGGTGGATGTGCCGAAGAAGCGGGTTTCTTCTTGGGCACCATGGTCGATGGCGTCGTCAAACATGAAGATGGCGATGAAGATGACGTGTTGCACACGCCTTCAGGTACAAGCAACCCCCCTACCTGGCGCGCCAAAGATGTCGCATGAAACCACAACCACGTATGGGACAAGGAGGCCCCTTGCTGGTTCGGCAGGGAGACGTCGTGTTGCACAAAGAGAAGACGAGCATTGGGCAGCACGACAGAGATCACGCAGGCAATTTTACCCAGGTTCGGGCCACCGTTGTGGCGTAAGACCCTACTCCTACTTTGATGGATTAATGGTGGAAATGAGGTGGTGGAGCATAGTACACTTGCCCGGCAAGGGTTGCCTCAGGGCCGCAGTGACTACGCGCATATGGGGGTGTGAGTTATCCAATCTTCTAACCCTGTCTACGAGTGCCATGGGCCTCCATTTGTAGATTAAGGGGTTACCACAATGGTAAAGTAGTCATTATGCACTGATATGATAGCGACAGTGCTATCATACCTAACTCTGTGGGCTGACAGGGCACATTAAATTCACCGCTTAACGTCACATCACTAGTTGCCCGGCAAGGCTTGCCGGGCTATCTGGCCAGCTCCGCTCCTGCTCGCTTGACACGTCGGATGACATGTGTCATCTGTGGGTTTTTCCTGTAGAGAGAGGCTGCCATGTGGTGAATGGCTGCCACTTAGTCACTTTGTGGCTTGACACCGCTCTAATCGGCGACATGAGTCGTGGTGCAGTGGTTGGTGAGGTGGTTTAGCCTCCGCGAGTTCCGGCAGGCTCTGCCGGGACGCCTTAGCTATCTTCTTCTTGGGGTGGCCTCGCCCCTTGCCGGGATCGGCTGCCCGATAAGGGAGGCCTTTCTCTTGGCGATATCTTGCTTCTCTGGCTTTGTCTTGGCCCCTCTAATCTGCTTGCTGGTCCCTTGAACCCCTTGGTTTCTTGTACTCTGACTTGGATTGGTGCTTCAATCTTGTTCCCGTGCCTGTGCACAGTCAGGGCAACAGACGCAGGGTTTGTTGCGACTACAACTGTCCTTTGCTCAGATGGTCACATATGATATTCTTCGCTTGAGAGTCGAGTTGCTTGAATCTCTTCACATCAGCAGCGTTTATAGAGGGAGTGATGGAGGGAATGCCATTTTCCTCAGTGTACCAGAGATAGCTATCAATTGCCTCAAGATGCATGTGCATCTTGTTCTTCCGGTAGGGATAGTCTATCCCATCGAAGGTAGGACACCTAGCCAAGACCTTGATCATACCTGTAGTCGACATAACTAGAACTCCAGGTGGTTAAACAAAAATCACACAGAACAAGGGAGTACTTTGCTCTGATACCAATTGAAAGTGTGTTATATCGACGGGAGGGAGGTGAATAGGCGATTTTTACAAATTCATCACTAAGGAATTTTTACTTGAGAAATTGGTAAGTGATGAAATACAAGCAGCGGATAAAGTACTCAAGTGCAAGCATAACATGGCAGTAACATAGTCATCATGATGAGATAAAGCATACACAGAGACAAGAAGCGTGTAAGCATGACAAGCATGCAGAAGACAAGGTGACTAAATAATTTGGGACGATGAATTTGAGAAAGTCTTAAGTCAAAGTCTTCAAACAGTAATGATCAATTTAAACAAGTAAGCAAAGAATTGAAAGGGTTGAGGAAATCGAACCAGTAGCTCGGTGAAGACAGTGATTTGGGAGACTAGTTCCTACTGTTGCGATAGTCGTACGTCTGGTTGGAGCATCTTGGTATTTAAACCAAAGGACACATAGTCCCAGGACACACAGTCCTTACCGCATTCTCCTTGAGCTAAGGTCACACAGACCTTGCCCAATCACTCGAGGTAAGTCTTCAATGTGACTTCCAAACCTTGACAAACTCGGTCACCCGATGATTCACAATTCCTATTGGATGGTCTAGACAATGACTCCTAACCATTTGGAAGATGCACAATCTTCAAAGGTAAAAAGCGTCGGTTCCACACATGAACAAGCTCTTCAGTGATTCTCAATCACTTTGGGTTTTAGGTGTTGCAGTTTTTGGTTTTTCCTCACTCATGATTTTCTCTCAAAGTCCTCGGAGGATGGGATGCTCTATACGACAAGTGTCAATCTCTCTCGGATCATCCAAACATGTAGTGGTTGAGGGGCGGCTATTTATAGCCAAGGTGCAACCCGACATGATAAGACATAAATGCCCCTAATGATATAATCGTGGGAAGGATAATATATTTTGGACAGTTGGCGCAAAGCACAGTAATGGTCGGAGATTCAAACCAAGAAAATCCTAGGGCTATCATGTTCCTCACTGTAGTCAATTCGCACGGGCATAATCCTAACTCATCAGTCGGAAAAAATTCCTCAGAGACCTGGAGAACTTTGTCTCTGTCACTGAAGAAATTGACTAAACTGCCAGAGATTTCTAAAGGCTTCACTCGAAGGATTGGGTATGTGTAGGCTTTCAGATGAGCATCACTTTGGAAAGTTTCCTTAGTATTACCTCGACCCCCTTTAACAGTATGGTGTTTCATATGACTCCAAAGAAGGAAATAAACAAAAGTCATCACGCTTCATAGTACTCACGTCAATATCTTCAAGGTCACACCAATTTCTTCATTTTCGAAGTCCTCAAGAAAAGCACGAAGTCTTGAGTTGAAGACATTCATTTTTAGGGGTCGACATTCTTCCGTTATATCAAACTCCTCATAAACTTATTAGACCCGTTTACACTCATAATCACATTATTCCCTTAACCTATAAGTCTTAAATACACCAAAATCACTAAGGGGCAGTAGATGTATTTACACTAATACTTACAAATATTCTTTGGCTCCCCTTGTGCCGAATCAATAAATTTGGGTTGAATACTCTACCTTCAAAAATTGTTGCGGTCCCCTATACTTGTGGGTTATCAAGACCTTTTTCTGGTGCCGTTGCGGGGGAGCATATATATATATTTGTTGAGGCACTTGGGATTTAAATCTGATTATCACTATGAAGAATCTTAAGGATGATAGAACCAAGAGCGTTCCTTCTAAGCTGATGAGAGGTAAGGAACTGTTATCTAGCTCTGCACTTGATTCACCCTCTGTTTGGAGTAAGTTTGCAACACCACCACTTGCTATTAGTTCTGATTTGTCGCAAGTTATTGATGATGCTACTTCTACTATGAATGATGCCAGTACCTTGCTTGATAAGACTGTGCCACTAGGTGAATTTCTTGATGAACAACTTGCTAGAGCTAAAGAAATTGGAATTGTTGAAACTGATGAAGTTATTGAAACTAAAAACTATGAAATGCCTATTAGACCTAGCTCTCCTACATATGATTTGTGTGAGGTACCTGAGGGTTATGGTATGGATGGACAGGTGGCTAGGGATTTTCTTACTTGTAAGGATAGAGGAGATCTTAAGAAATTATTATGCAAGTTCAAAGAAAAATCTTTGAATGCTAGAATGAAATGTGATCCTAAGTTTGCAACTTCACCTATCCTTGTTAGTGATAAGGACTATGAATTCTCTGTCGATCCAGACTTAATCACTTTGGTTGAATCTGGTCCTTTCCATGTCTATGAAACTGAAGCTGTTGTGGCACATCTTACTAAATTAAATGATATAGGCACCCTATTTTCTCATGATGAAAAATTTGATACTATTATATTCTCAAGTTATTTCCGTTCTCATTAAAGGGCGATGCTAAGATATGGTACAATACTCTTTCTCCTGGTTGTGTACGTAGTCCCGAGGATATGATTTATTACTTGTTTGAAAAATATTTTCCTGCTCATAAGAAACAAGCTGCCTCACAGGAAATATTTAACTTTGTGAAAATTGAAGAAGAGAGTCTCTCACAAGCTTGGCGGAGGCTTGTCCAATTACTTAATGCTTATCAACCTCTTGATATCTTCTATAATGGACTAACCGATGCTTCTAGGGACTTCCTAGATAGTTGTGCTCGTTGTGTTTTCAGGGAACTGACTGTTGAACAAGTTGAGGAACTATTGAATAATATATTGAATAATATATTGAAGAATTATGATGAATGGACACTTCCTAAACCACCGCCTAAACCACTCCGAAGAATAGTGGTATTTTATTTCTCAGTCCCGAAGATATGCAATAGGCAAAGAAATGTATGAATGAAAAATGTATTAAAGCTGAAGATGTTAAAAATTTACCACATATTATAAGGAATACATGGTCTTGACACACCACCATAGGTAGTGGAGGTAAATTCTTTATTAAAGTTTGATAAAGGTGACATCCCTTATAATAAAACTCCTAGCCAATGCTTGTATGAATTTGACTATTACATTACAAAGCAAGATCATTTCAATGCCTATGTTATGAAATAATCAAAGCAAAACTCTGATATGATTGCTCGCTTGAGTGACTTGTTATTTAGAATCACCAATGATGTTAGAGGAGTAGGAAAACATGCTTTATGGTTTAAACTCGGTTAGAACAAGTTGCTAAATCTCAAAGTGAGTTACTCAATGAAATGAATATAGAGTAATGACTACTAGAGGTAAAATGACTCAGGAGCCACTTTATCTAGAAGGTCACCCTAAAAGAGTTGAACAAGACTCTCAAAGAATTGATGTTGATGCACCTAGTACATCTAGAAGGAAAAAGAAAAAAATGATAGGACTTTGCATACTTCTAGTGAACCCGAGGTCGAAAAACCTTCTGAGAATGATAATGATGTTTCTATCTCTGATGATCTGGTAATGAATATTCACCTAGTGATAATAATAATGACAATGATGATGTTCATATAGATGCTCAACCAGATAATGATAAAGAACCAAACAATGAAGTTGAGATAGAACCTGCTGTTGATCTTGATAACCTACAACCAAAAAATAAACGCTATGATAAAAGAGACTTTGTTGCTAGAAAATATGCTAAAGAAAGAGAGCCATGGGTTCAGAAACCCATGCCTTTTCTGCATGAACCATCTAAGAAAAAGTATGATGAAGAATTTGAATACTTTGCTGAAATGCTTAGGCTAGTCTTTTTTGAGTACTCGTTTAACTAATATTTTATAGATGTCCCCTTATGCTAAATATATGAAAGATATTGTCACTAATAAAAGATTAACACCTGAAGCTGAAATTTCTACCATGCTTGCAAATTATTCTTTTAAGGATGGAGTACCTAAGAAATTAGGAGATCCGGGATTACCAACTATACTTTGCTCCATCAAAAGAAATTATGTCAAAACTTCTTTATATGATTTAGGAGCTGATGTTAGTGTGATGCCTTTCTCTTTATATAAAAGACTTGATTTGAATAAACTCACAGCGACTAAAATATCATTGCAAATGGCTGACAAATCATCTTCCATACCTATCAGTGTTTGTGAGGATGTGCGTGTTGTAGTTGCAAATGTTATCATCTTAATAGACTTTGTTATACTTGATATGCTTGAGGAGGACAACGTGTCGATTATCCTTGGTAGACCATTTTTGAATACTGCAAGGGTTGTTATTGATTTCAACAAAATCAATGTCACTTTTCATATCAATGGTAATGAACATACGGTACACTTTCCGAAGAAACAATTTCAAGTCAATTGTATTAATGTTATTAGAAAGACCGCGACAATTACTATTGGAAGTTTTCAACTCCCCATACCTACTGCCAAAAAGAAATCTGAGATACTTATTGTTGGGGATATGCATATCCCCGTTGAGGTAACTTAGTGTTTTATGAAAGTTCTTTGGGTTCATGCTAATCGAAAGTGGTTGTTAATAAGACTTGATCAACCTTATTAATGGATTATTTTTGAGAGGCATGTGGTCGATGAAAGTAGTAGACACAGCCTTTTGTACCAACTTTTTATTTTCTGATGTTCTTAGTTAAATACAATAAAATCCCATGAATATCATGTTTTCTGAATTATCTATGCAATAAAAAAGTGCTCAAAAATAAAAGTGCTCAGAATGACCTAAAACATCACATGGGGGGGGGGTGCCCCTAGTGACCACTAGGCACTAGGGTACGCCACACTTACTAGGCGCGCCCTGGTGGGTAATGGGCCCCACAAGGCCCCCCTCACTTATCCCTTTAGCTCCCTTCTTCACCTACCTCCAGAAAAAATCTCTCTCTCTCTCTCTCTCTCTCTCTCTCTCGTGTTCTTGCTCTCGAACCCGCGGATTTTGATCTATTTGCTCGAAGCTTCGTTTCCGAAACTGTTTTAGGGGATTGGTACATGGTATGTAACTCCCCAACTCCTCCAATTAGTTTTGTTTTAGTGGTTCAATTAGCTACTCTTAATGCTACAGAAAATGAGCTTGCATGTTGAATTCTTGGATTTCCATGTAGTTTGAATGCTTGATATAGGCTCTAGACATCCATATGAGTTGTTTCTATCAATCTTGTGAAGTTTCGTTAACTTTATTTCTGGCTAAATTTCTTCAGAAATTTGTTCTTAGGGAGATGGACCTTTTTCAAAGGAGTTCATCTAAGAAAAATGCCAAGGGTGTCACTGGTGAATCATCAACTGGTGACATCAACACTCCATGATGGACGGAGGTCCGGCCGTGCGAATGGCTGCACATTGCCTTCATGGAAGAATCTGGATTCTATCAAGAGTTTGCTCAATTCATTGCAAATGCTCGACTCACCGACTTCCTCGTAGATGAGTGTGACCAACACCACACCCTCACGAATTCCTTTGTGCAAAACTTTTATTTTCTGAATAGGCATGAACCTCCCGTAGTGCGGTTTAATTTATATTCTGAAACCCGTTAGATACCGCTCGTTGAATTTTGTGAGTTTTGTTTAATTCCCCCTGATGGGGATTTAAGAGAGGCTAAATCGACAGAGTTCGAGGCCTTCCTCCTCATTTTGACAGTGGGTGAGGAAAGGGGCGTGTCAAAAGCCACAACCACTAGTCTGCAGTTTCTGTATGTGCATTACTTTGCCTTATTTATCATGAAGTGTTTGACTACTAGAGAGAAGGGCAATATACTTAGTGCAGCTGAGCTCACAATTTTACGTCGTGCACCTCATAATGATGACACTTTTAACCTATGGGCTATTATTGTCCGTCGTTAGCACACTAATAGAACTAAGGGTAAAATTCATGGAGGTATTTACACTACTCGCTTAGCGAGACATTTTAATGTTTAGATACACCACCATGACTATCCTTTGCCAAGAGTTTACCTAAATCACCCGACGATAGTGGTTCACCACTTTATTGACGCGGCCGATTCTTTTAATAATATTCATTACCACTTGGTTTTCAGTGAGAAAACTCACGATATTATCCCATTGCCTGCACCTCATTTGTTTGATTCTCATACCAGGAACGGATACACTGTCCTACCAGAGGAAATTGTTGCCTACCAGAACACCCGTGCAACGGCAAAGGAGGAGCCTCGAGAGTGGGACGCTCAGGTGCCGACGGGCCAGCACTTTCACATGGGACCAGATGGCTACTACAAGTGGTGATTACCAAGCTAGGCCAAAAGTCTAAGCTTGGGGGAGTATTTATTTCCACCGACATTACATTCACGGTCACACACTTCATTCCATTTGTCGGTGTTCACACTTTTTCATTGTATCATCCATGCTAGTTTTGTTTTTCTCGCTTTCTTCTTGTGTGTTTTGGAAAACTTTAAGAAAACTAAAAAATATTTCTTACTTCTTTTCCGACTTTTATTTCTAATTTAAATTAGTTGTAGTACCAAAATTAAACCCAAAAAGATTTATCATTTCTTCTTTTGCTTGTTGGGAGCTTTCCCGTGTAAATATATTTTCTCGTTTTTGTTTCTTTCCTTCTTTAGTTTTCTTTCTTCAAGAAAAACAAAAAACTCAATAAAATAAAATAAAATTATTTCAGTGTGTTTTTCTGAACTTCTATTCTTTCGTTGAGTTAGTATGAGGAGAAGACCACGACGAAAATGTTGAGTGGCTCTCATATGCAATATTCTTGATCTAACTAAGAGCCCATAATGTTTTGTCTCCTCCTCTGAATAAAATGTTTGTAGATTCCAGCTTAGTCCACGACATTCTTGCACTTTTATTATTTTCGTATCGTTCAGTCGTTCAAGTGAAATGCAATAATGACAATATTTGATGAAGTGGTCGTGGTAAGGAAAAGTGGGTACGAACTAAACTTGTTTTTTGTTTTTGTAAATATTTTTAACTCAATATCCATGATTCAACATATTGTGATTGAACATGTTTATGATGACAATTAGATATTATAGTTGTTCATGCCATGCTTAAGTAGCTAGGAGTGTATAAAGATTTATCTTGGATGTCAACATGCATTAAAATGGTTGTGATGTAGTATGATGATATGGTATCCTCCTTTGAATGTTTCAATTGGCTTGACTTGGCGCATGTTCATGCATTTAGTTGATTCAAAACCAACATAGCCTCCATGATATTTATGTTCAAGGTGTATATATCCTACTCATGCTAGTATTCGATGGTAATTATTCTCAATGCATGATTATGACCGTTTTGCTCTCTAGCTGGTCGCTTCTCAAGCTCATTGCTAGCCTTCGCCTATACAAAGTGAGAATACTGCCTGTGCATCAAAATCCTTAAACCAAAGTTATTCCAGATGAGTCCACCATATCTACCTATATGTGGTATTACTATGCCGTTGCAAGTAAGTTTGCATGTGCCACCTCTAAATATTCAAATGAACATATGTTTTGTGTGTTCGTACCACTCATGGAGCGACATGGGGTGGTTAGTATCTTCCATGCTAAGCGGGTTCTTCTCATGATGAGTCTTTGTTCACTTGTCCTTGCACGAGAGGGGCCGGTAATTGGGATGCCCAGTCCCATGAAAAATAACAATAATAATTAAACCAAACTCCCCTAGACTGTTGTTGGTATGGAGGGCACCCGAAGATTTGGCTAGCCATAGCTTGTGTTTGTTGGTCGAGGGGAAGTAAACTTTAGTTTTACCGCTTGGGAACCGCCGTTAATTTGTTTAGCATGGAAGATATTGAAAAATATTGGTCATAACGTTGATAGGAAAGGTATACCTCTCAAAATTATATTTATCTCTGATTTAAGCTTCAAGCTCTGGCACCTCTTCAAATCCCTGCTTCCCTCTGCGAAGGGATTATCTATTTACTTTTTATGTTGAGTCGTCACCTTCTCGAACAAGCACCAGTCCTGAGAGAACTATTGTCATGCTTATGCATTGAGTATAGTTAATGTTGAGTGTTAGTATGACTGGATCTCTTCTACCATGAATTACAATGTTTAGTTGCTGCTTGAACTTTGGAGGTGCTCTGCATTTATGTTTTGCCGTTTCAGAAAGGGCTAGCAAGATACCATTATTGTCGTATTATATCATGATTGTTTTGACAAAGTGTTGGTATTTGAGATATTTTATTATTGCTAACTAGTTGATTATGCCATTGATATGAATGAATATAACTTTTAAGAGTTACCGTTTGCATGGTTAGTTATGCTCTATGCTGAAAACTTGGTTATTATTTAAGCATATATATAGATTCAAGTACATTGAGGACAAGCAATGGAGTAAGCTTGGGGGAGTTGCTATGTCTCTAACATATCTACTTTTCCTAACGCTTTTGCTCTTGTTTTGGACTCTAATTTGCATGATTTGAATGAAACTAACCCAGACTAACACTATTTTTAGCAGAACTACCATGGTGTTGTTTTTTGTGTAGAAATAAAATTTCTCGGAATTGGACACATTTTTCTGGAAAATTATTTTGCAATAAATAAAAAAATACTAGAACCAAGATCCACTGGAGGCGGGACCCCAGCTGCCCACTAGGCACAAGGGCGCGCCACCCCCCTGTGGCGCGCCCTGGTGGGTAGTGGGGCCCACGAGGCTCCGCTGACCCTAACCCCGACTCTATAAATACTATTTTTTAGAGAAAGAAGTATCATCGCGTTTTACTATACGAAGCCGCCACCACCTCCTGTTCTTCATCGGGAGGCCAGATCTAGAGTCCGTTTTGGGCTCCGGAGAGGGGGATCTTACGTTTTCGTCATCATCAACCATCCTCCATCACCAATTTCATGATGCTCGCTGCCATAAATGAGTAATTCCTTCGTAGGCTCGCTGGTCAGTGAGAGGTTGGACGAGATTCATCATGTAATCGAGTTAGTTTTGTTAGGGCTTGATCCCTAGTATCCACTATGTTCTGAGGTTGATGTCACTATGACTTTGCTATGCTTAATGCTTGTCACTAGGGCCAAAGTGCCATGATTGCACATCTAAACAGTTTAACCATTATATCCATGTTCTTGATCCGATCTTGCAAGTCATATGCACCTACTATGTGTTAGGATCCGCATACCCAAGGTGACAATAATTGGGATTCTTTCCGATGATTACCGTAGTTTGAGGAGTTCATGTATTCACTATGTGTTTATGCTTTGTTCTGGTTCTCTATTAGAAGGAGGCTTTAATATACCTTAGTTCCTTATGGACTCCCCTGCTAGGGAGGGTAGGACAAAAGATGTCATGCAAGTTTGGTTTGGTAAGCACGTATGACTATTTACGGAATACATGCCTATATTATATCGATAAACTGGAGCTAGTTCGGTATCACCCTAGGTTATAACTGCTATATGATGCATATTATCCAACGATATCACCGATCAATTGCCTACGAGATTTTCATATATTGTTCTTGCTAAGTTACTACTATTGCTGCTAGTGTTACAAATGCTACAAAACTACTATTACTACTGTTACCGTTACTACTGCTATCAAAACCATCATACTATTGTGCTACTGATCACTTTGCTACATATATTTAATCTCCAGGTGTGTTTGAATTGACAGCTCAACTGCTAATGCTTACAAATATTATTTGGCTCCCCTTGAATCGAATCCGTAAATTTGGGTTGAGCAGATAAATAGGAGGGGAAGGATCCATGTACATCATGATAGGCGCATGTGATAGATGAACAGGTTGCGTATTCGGATTTGTTATATTTTTCTCAGCAACTTTCATATATAAAATATTTTCATCTGACTTATAGATTATTTTGTATGATTTTTAAAAGTTTTAAACATTTCCGAAATTATTATCAATTAATTTGATTGGAAAATTAAATTAAATTTGTTACGTCAGATGTCGGCATGATGTCAGCAGTAACCCAGCTGGTCCAGATCAAATCTGATCGCCGGGTCCCACCTGGTATTGACAGGAGGTTTAACAGGGGTTTATTTTTAACTAAAAAGGTTAATTAGCCCTAGGGCACACACATCAGTGACTAATTAGTTTAAATTAATTAAATTAATTAATTTCGTTAATTAGGGGGGGGGGCTGTTTTTGACAGATTCTGTTTTTGTTGCATTATGTGCTTGTTTTGATGAATCTATGGATTGTATCGGGGGGTATAAGCCATGCTAAACTTAGAATATAGTACGGAGCATCCCCACTTTATTCTAATGACCATCGGTAATTATACTTGGAGCTATATTTTCATTTTTCACATATCATGAGTTTCACTTGGACCGTCTTGTATTATATGAGTCTTTGCTTGTTTTCCTTTTTAGTTTGTAACAATCATCCTTGCTGGACACACATATTTGAGAAAGCTATATTTATGCTATGATTGGTTAGACTTGCTCTTTGTGCTTCACTAAAAAAATTTGAGCGATGGAATTGCTCTAGTACTTCACTTATATATTTTTAAGCACGGTGGTGCTGTTATTTTGAAGAAATATGCTCTCATGCTTCACTTAGATCATTTTGAGAGTTATTAGAATTTTTGAAGAAATCCTCTCATGCTTCACTTAGATTATTTTGAGAGTTGAAATTTTGAAGAAATATGTGCTCTCACACTTCACTTAAACTTGTTAGAGAGCTTAATTGTTAGCAATGGCAATATGCTTTAAAAGAATTTGATCCCAAAATGATAGATATTCAAGATGGATATAATAAAAACTTTCATGAAGATCATTGGATATTAAACAATATTCTATGCAATAGTTTTGCGATCTGAAGATAATGATACGTGAGTTATGTTGGTGATTAATTATGCTTTAGTAAAAATACGTGAGTTACGTTAAGTCAATAGTTATGAAATGAAGTTATATCCTACTTGTGGTGCATTATTTGGTGTTAGTTATGTTTAATGTTCTTTTATGATGGTTTTCGTTTTATGGTTGGTCGCTTGTCAATCTATTTGCTAACCTCTTGTACTAAGAGGGAATATTGCTTGTGCATCCAACTCCTAAAACCAAGTTGTGCCAAATGGGTCCACCATACCTACCTATATACAATATTTCCATGCCGTTCCAAATAAATTTCTATGTGCCAACTCTAATTTTCAAAATAAATTTCTATTTTGTGTGCCCGTACCGCTCATGAAGTGGTAGGGGGTGGCCGATATTTCCATGCTAGGTATGTTAATCTCAAGATGGGTGTTTACTCACTTGTCATTGCATGAGAGTGTGGCAGTAATAGGGATGCCCAGTCCCAAAATGCAAAAAATACTATAATAAATTCCTTGGTATGTGTTGGTATGGAAGCCGCCCGTGGATACAGTTAGCCATGGATTGTGAAAGAATGGTGCAAAGGAAAAAACTTTATTTTATGTTTGGGAACCGCCTATGATTTATTTAGCATGGAAGATATTGTGAATTATCGGTCATTTTCGTTGACAGGAAAAGCATGCCACCCAAAATAATTTTATCGCTCAATTTAAGCTAAGAGCTCTGGCACCTCTAGAAATCTTGGCTTCCCTCTACGAAGGCCTATCTATTTACTTTTATGCAATTTTTATTTTTTCTTGAGCCATCATCTTCTCTTATGAAGCACCAACTAGGAAGCACTATTATCATACTTGAGCATTGGATGTAGCTAATATTTGGATGTGTTTCCTGAATGGATCAATGATTGAGCATAATGGGCTAGGGATAGCTTTCTTTAGTGTTGATATTTTGAAAGACATGGTTGCTTGTTGATATGCTTGAGTATTAAAGTTTTCATGTCAAATTATAGGCTATTGCTTTCAATCATGTACAAGTCCAAATGTCCATGCACTGGTATGTGTTGGTGCTATACACACGGTTTTTAATCCCTTTCCGCAACAGCATCTGGAACTGTGGCCAAGTGAGTGTGGGCGATAGGGGGGTCCTTCCCACACGACCCAGAAACCATCGAGGATATGGAGCCATGATCAAGAGGCCTGGCAAAATGTAATCATGTGCGGTGCAGCACACACTAAATTCTTTCGCACGTGTGGGATCGGTGCTTAAACGTTTCTAATGATGCAATGAAACCAAACGGTGTGTCGTAATGAACCGTTTGGGAAGTAGTATGTAAGGCACACGGGCTAACATATGAACTGTGTGCGATATGTGCCCCATCACACACGAGTTTTCTGCGGAACCCGTCTACCATGCAAGACTCCATCGCACACGTTTCCCAACAATTACCGTGTGCGGTAATGTTCTATCACAAACGGTTCATGAGCCCCTTTGCACACATACAAGTGTTGCAGACCGTTTCTGATTTGCTGTGTATCACCGACGGTTGCGGCAAGAGTGACGTGTGCTTTTCGTTTGAGATCCCACACGTTCTCGGAAAAAATTATGACTGGGATTGTATTTTACATTGGGCACGGTTTACTCCGAGCTCTCGTGTGCGATACCGTGATATCACAAACGGTTCTAGAGACCCTACACACACGTAGTAGCGCTGCAAATCATTTGCGATCTGCTGTGTATAACTGACGATTCCGCTACGACTGACGTATGCTTTCCGATGTGGATCGCACACACTCATTTAGTTGAACCGTGTGCGGAGCAATTGCCAGGTTAAAACAAAAATATCCCATTTTGAGTCGGCATGCAAAAAGCAAATTCGCCACAATATTCAATTGAATAAATAGTGTCCACATGAAGAACATTCATCAGATTTTGCAAGCATTGCAATTGAACATATGGTAGCTAAATTCTAATGATTTGTCCACACATATATGCATTACATAATTGATCATAGTGTACAAAATACGAAGACCTCATCCGATGGAAAACAATGGATCCATGCGTATATGTTTAGCGGCTAACTCTTACTCAATGTTTCAGGAGAAGGCATCGTGAAATCTTCATTATCACAAGTGGGATTGATGTAGTGATTCAGGAAGAGTCCCTGATAAATCTGTGAACCATCAGCAATTCACCATCCGGGAGTGGTTCAGGGGTCCTCGGTTCTAAGATTAGCTGCAGTATTTGATGCGGAGCATCCCACGATCATTCCCATATTCACTTCGACGAGACCTCCAGTAGACACCATTGGACACAAGGTTTACTCGCTCCTCACCAAACCTTCACTTTCCACATGTGAGACATGGCTACTTCCTCAAACATATGTGCTATGCATGCCCAAGAACCAATAGGGAGGCCATGGAACAGCTAGGAGCATTGGACAAGACGACGAGGACACCAAGCGTGAGGAACAAGAGGAAGAGCTGCCAGGAAGCTACAACTCTCGGACGTCCGACAGCCATCGGATGACCGGTCTGGACCGGAAGCCCGACACCTGGAGGCTCCACCAGCCAAATCGACCCCAGCTGAGGCAACCTACAGCGCCCGAACGACCGCCAGACACCGGACATCCGACACCCTCCAGCGACCGGACGACCGAGGCCCACCGGACGTTTGACAAGTCCATCACAGAAGGAAAATGTCGGAAGTCCGACGCCCACCAGGCGTCCAGACACCTGCCAGCGACCAGACGAACGACGCCCGTCGGATGTCCGACGCCTGCTATCAGCGGACAGTTATTGGGCCCGTGGCCCACGTATCCCTCTCCCACTTACCCCTTTGTGGACCTAGACTATATATACTCCTCTACCTCCTCCTAGTTAGGGTTTGCATTGTGTTAGCTCATTTTAGACTAGAGCAATGCTCATCCATAGTGGTTCTACTCCACGAGAGACCGCGGCCTCTACGGAGAAGATCCACACCGGATTCAAGACCTCCTCACGGAGAAGATCCCTCCACGGATTCAAGACCTCCTCACAGAGATGAAATGGCTATCTTGTATCTTTCCTTTGTTGGATTTGGACCGTGTATCTTGTTATGTTGAGGATCTAGCACATGTGTGATCGTTTCTTGTTGATTTGAGTGTTTCCTCCCGTCCCCCTGGTGATTTCCCCCCTCGTGTTCTTCGTGGGATTTGCCTCCAATCATGAAAGATCCGCCTTAGGGTCTCCACCCTACATCATCTTGGTATCTAGAGCCAAGGTTTCTCAAGAATTTGGAGCCCCCTCGCCATTTTCTAGCTTGATTTTGTTGTGTTCCTCCCCAAATTCGAAAATTCCCCACCAAAAATAGCCCCATTTTTTTGTATTTGTTGGTTCGATGATGTTTTGTTGATTTTGATCCATGGATTTGCTTGCTTCCAAGTGGATCTAGCATTTCCCCAAGTTTCCCCATCTTTCATCCATGAAATCACCCCGATTTTGACCCCAAAATCATCATTTTCTGCCCAAAAAACACGTCCTGAAACTCACATCCCGCGTTGACCACGACCCACCGGACGACCAACGTTTACCGGACGTCCGGACACTCCAGACGCATCGGACGTCCGACATTCACCGGATGACCAGAACTCCATTCCAGAAGCAAAACATTGGATTTCCGACGACTTTTGGGCGTCCGGTCACCGGACTTCTGACCATCTTCGGACGTCAGACCCGTGTAGATTACCACTTCGGCTGATTTTTGTTTTGGTCATAAGTAATTCATCGAAACTCCGATTTTAATGTTCTTTAGCTCGTTCTGAAGCTATTGACATCCCCCATGCCAAAAATATACTACCAACACCATTTGACTCCTTAAAATTTTGTGAAATTTGGCAATTTTGCCTAGGCCTTCCACTATATCATCCGTATAGTTACCATAGCCTTTCGCAACCTAACCGATTTTGTCCACCATAGCATTTGTGGTTGCTTGCGTAGTGATTCGAGCCTCCTAAGGTGTTTCGGCTACTTAGGGACAATTGCTTCTTCATCAACAACCACCACCACTTCCGCATACCCATTGCCCACTATACATTTCTAACCCAACTTAACCCAATTTTGTTTGAGCTTGTTTGAGTTGTGGGTTGTGTCTCCTAAGGTGTTTCATCTACTTAGGGACCGTGCCTTCAAATCCGACACTGTGTATAGCCCATCATACCCATCCGCCACAATAACCCATTTTTACCGGGTTTCCACCAATAATTCTGCAACCACCACCGCATTTCCGCTACCACGATTTGACATTTGTCCTTGAGATTTTGAGTTGCGGGTTTTCCGTTTCCTAAGGTGTTTTGGCTAATTAGGAATGGTTCTACATCAAGAACACCGCATATCATCATCTCCGCGAGGTCGTCATCGACATTGACCACCCCACCATTGACACCACCGTAAGCAAGGACGGTAACTTCGACGACATCATTGTATATTCCCCCTTGCCTTTGCATTATTAACCCCTAGCCCATTTTGCGTCACTTGCCTATCGAGACTAGCCTTTGAGTATTTCCGTCAACGTTACTTGTGCACATTAGTGATCATCGATCCGCACATGCGTTGCCTACATACCATATCATCTTGGTATCATCATATCATCCCTTGTGTCACAAGATTGTTCCCGCATTTTGCATCGTGACCATACAAAAAAAGAGAATAAGCTTTTAAGCAAAAGAGAAAAACAAAGAAGCTTGTAAGCAAGAGCCATAGCATCACAAAATATCATATCATACTCGATCATCTTTGATCATCTTGTGCTAAAGCACCAAAACATCATACATACATATCATACTTGTGATAGGAAGTCGTTACGTTTTGTCTCATATAGGTAGTGCACAAGATCGTATCCGCCTACTGAGCAATCGGATAGCATCTCTCTAGTGTTGTGCGACGAGCATTTTCCATGGATTCCACATTTTTCGCTCAATCCTTGGTTGCACAACCACATTTACCTATCTGTGTGTGTGTTTTCATGTGCCATTCTTTTCTATTGGTCTACATGTTCCATTTATGAATCTATTTCAACATTACTGACTCTTGCTAACATTTTGCATCAAATTTTTGTGCCACTATCCTCACCGAGCTACTCCATAAGCCTTATTGTGTAGGTGTGAGAATTGACGAGTATCGGTACCAATTGTGCTATTTCCTTGATACATATTGAGTGATCATTGATCCATTCTCAACATCGGGTGAGGTACATTGGTCTAGTTCTTCTCTTTCTCCCGCTCACCACTACTCGAGTCTTGTGATGGATATGCAAAGCATTTCATCGTCGGTCTTCGACATCAACGACGCGAACACCTACATCCACACTCAAACCATCGGACTACAACGAGCAATGCAAGAATGCATCGACAACATCGCCATCGACATACGACACTCCGAGGCAATGAGAAGGGCTTACCTCAATGACATGTATGAATCTACCGACAAATGCATGATGGAGCTTCGACACATGGTGGTCAACTACAAGTTTTCTTCCCCTTCGTCATCTTCTCGGCGGCGACGTTCAAGTGACAAGTCTTCGGAGCGCAAACACGATGCAAGCGCAAGTCATCCGCGTCCACACCGCCATGGCAACCATCAACAATGTCATGAAGGGCAAGTCACCTCCAAGCATCATGTGCATGAGGACGACGAACAACAGCTTCTTTGAGCCCAAGCACGACAACGACACAGTCATCCCGAAGATGCTCGACACGTGCATACCTACAAGTCCGAACAAGCTCTACTTCACGCCAAGGCCAAGCTTCAAGAGCACATAAGAAGACTGTGAGACAAGCACCACCAAGAAGGATCTACGGCTACAACCACCAATTAGGCATCTTTGCCAAGTGTTATCAAGGCATCTTTGCCTTTGGACATACTGCATTCGCCTACTTCCCATGAGTTCAGCTACATCGACATCTTCAACATCAAGGCAATCACCTATAAGTGAGGGTGACATTTCCATATTCGGAAGCTACCCACAACAAGACAACAACAAGACGCTCGAGCATGGGCCATCCCCTTTGACCAAGGCGACGTGCATGAACCTCTTCGACACCATGAAGATGGTGCCCATATTGGACTCCTACTCTGGGTCAAGCCACGCGAACAAACATGAGACATTCTGTTTGATCTTGGAGGAGAGTGATATCTTGCCATATCCTATGGCATTCATCTTTGGAGGCGTTACAGATGAGGAAGTTGAGCATGGAGACGATTGCACCTACACCTCTTCAACATCCACATATGACGAGATGCCCCAATTTCCATGTGAGGAGAGACACCACCACATGAGTGATATGAGTGACTCCACCATATGTGACGTTGATAGCATTTCCTTTGAGAGGATGAGAGTGACCACCACTATCCCCACACATGAGATCATGCCACATCTCCTATGTGAGGTTACGAGCCATTTGAGTGACTCCACCATCCATACAAGTGAGAGCATCCAAGAGGGAGTGGGTGAGCCAGAACACTTAGTGAGTGAGGTAGTTGATATGGCATGTGAGGCCACTATGATTTCTAACGACTTAACCTCTACTACGAGTGTGTTTTCTTTGGTGCTAGGTATCCTACATGAGGACATGCATACCCTTGACGAGTCCATCCCTACAATGGGCAAACCAAAGGCTATTGTGGAAAAGATGCACCACCCACATGGTTCCATCAAGATGAAGATGAGAACGATTGGATATTGAACACCTCACTTACACATGAGCGATGCTCCAAAGGTGACATAGGTAATGGTGCTTCTCTTGTCCCACTAGTGGACTATCTCAGCAATGATTGCTTGCATGATGTTGACACACCTATCACCATGCTTCATGCTAGTGCGACTTTTTCATGTCATGACTTACCAATTTATGATTAATATGATGATGAGCATGTTGAGTTGCCTAGTTGTGATGCTACGCTCCATAGGATATCATGTGAAAATTCTTTTGGTCACATCATGTTCGACAACCCTTTAAACTTGTCATATGCTATGAGTGAGATCTCCCATATTGCATCATTTCAATCTCAACATAGTAACTATGCATGCCCCATTAAAGTAAATCCCATTTGCACTTGTGGCATAGATGACAAGGTCATGGTCATTGGAATGTGTCTCTCTTGCGATGATATTGACATGCTTCCTTTACATGATTTGCGCAATTCATCTACTATGCCATGCCATGAACACATTGTTCCGGATATGCATTGTTTTGGATGTTGTCAATATTCTCCATGTGATTTTCCCACTAATTCTCATGAGGATACCCCCATAGTTTATTCATACATACTAGGAGATCTTGATGCATTCCATACCTTTGCATGATTTCCATGATTGTGTGCACCCTATGCATTCCATGAATAACAATGCTCTACATACTTCTCATCATGCGTTACACAATTTGAGTCTCCATTATGCCATACATAACAACAAACCTCTCATGATGGATGACATGTTTCTATATCACGCATCTCATTTATTTGAGCATTGGCTATTTTGTGCTAACCAACACATGCCTGTGCGCATCATGATGGATGATGTGTACATATACCACGCACACAAATTTTCTTATGTCTTTGTTTTGTGTAGGTACTCAAGTATACTTGTCAACCTCTCAATCCCATGAATTGACAAAACGATCTCTTGAGAGCAACGACGATTTGGGATTTCGTGGATTGTCCCTACCATGGTTTTGTTTGCACAACCACTACGCGCATCCCTTTTACTTGGCTCTCACACGACTATGGGCTATTTACCACTTGCCATCTTATGCCCATTCTATCGTGTTCACTTTGCATATTATGCCTCTTGATATGACTTTTCCATGCAATTGTGACCCTTGCTTGCATTCGCCCATGATTCACATTCTACTACTATTATGTGTATTTGCATGCGTTGTGGAGATAGTAGTAGCTATTGCCATGATTTCTTTGTGCCCCATGCTATTGATTCTTTTTGTGTTGGGAGAGTCATGATATCCCAATGCTATTCACATATTGCCTCTCGCTAATACATTGATCATATTTTCCTCATATCTTGCTTTCATGCTTGTGCTATGCAATGTGCATTATTCATGCCTACTATTTGCACACATGACATGCTTTCCATGATTACCTCTATTATGTTGCATCTTCGCACTACTAGCTTTCTTGACTTGATCACTACGATTGATTGCTATGTTGCATCACCCATGTTCCATTCTTACTTGCTTTCCTGGGTTGATGACATTTATATTCATGCCATTCACATGATTTACATTGATAATTGTCACTTGTCTCCATTAGTTGCATCTCTCATATTCACTTATAGTGAGTGCAACCGTGTTATGCTTGTTGATCTCGGAGACTTTGACACCTTACTTGTGATGCATGCTTGTTTGTTTGAGCCTAATGCCTTTGGTTGTTATCGCATCATATGCTTACATACCATGCCATATGCCCTTGTCCTTTCTTATGATAAGATTGATGAATACACTTGTTGGGTATCTTACCACTCGAATGATAGGTTTTGCATTTCCGCTAACCTCATTGGTTTTTCCAAGTGTTTGTCATGCTCCTTCGTTTTGGAGGATTCACAAGGCGCTATCATCACTAGACATATTGGTCATGCAAAGGCCTACATGATGCGCGCCACCAACATTTTCGACATCCTCATAAAGGTGAACTCCTTCCTTTTGAGCCATCCTCACTTACACATATTGGATGGGCCATGCTTTCATTGTTGTTTCCTTCTTGTTGTTGACATGATACATCTATTGGATGGAGGACCGACATTGGAGATGGCCCTATGGACCTTCAAGTTGAGGAGCGCTCGGTCTTGTTGGATGCACCTTCGGACCTACACTCATGCCATGACATCGAGCATTGGTACACCAACACCTTCATATTTGTTGATTGTGTGCCCACATGCCATGCTCTATGGACATATCATACCCATGACAAATTTGCATCTTATGCATGGATTGACTCACATTATGATTTCCTTGTTGTATCTTGTATTCCCATGTCATCCATGATATATGAGCTTGTGCATTTCCTTAGCAAACTTGTTGTGATATTTCTTGATGGCATATTCATACATCATGATCATATTGTCCACCATCAATTGCATGATAACATTCACATATTTAGCATCCATTGCCATGTTCATGCTCTTGATAAACCGTCCCACTATGACATCATTTTGCACAATGATAGAATTTGTAGCTTTGTGCACCATACCAATTACCATCCCTTTGTGTCCACAACAAATGAATTTGGTCACATGAATGCTTTACTTGTCATTCTACATCTTTTGGAAAGGATCTTGTGTCTTGCCACGCCCATACTTGTCACACAGACTCATTCTTACATGATGGAAACTTTGTGTGCGCTAACCATTGTATTTTCGAGTGTCGTTTGTGTTTGCTCTTCTTGCATGTGTACCACTCCAGCGACACCTTGGACCACTTGGATTGCGCCATGCCTTCAACTCCGTCCAACTACAAGTCTGTCCACGACAACCGTTTCCATGGTGATGAGCTTTTTGATCCGAGGTCGGATCTTTCCCAGGGGGGAGATGATGCGGAGCATCCCACGATCGTCCCCATGTTCACTTAGACGAGACCTCAAGTACACACCATTGGACACAAGGTTTACTCAATCCTCTCCATACCTTCACTTTCCACATGTGAGACATGGCTACTACCTCAAACATATGTGCTATGCATGACCAGGAACCAAGAGGGAGGCCACGGAACATATAGGAGCATTGGACAAGACGACGAGGACACCAAGCGTGAGGAACAAGAGGAAGAGCTGCCAGGAAGTTACAGCTCTCGGACGTCCGACAGCCACCAGACGTCCGGTCTGGACCGGACGTCCGATGCCTGAGGCTACACCAGCCAGATCGACCCCAACCGAGGCAACATATAGCTCCCGGACGACCACCAGACACCGAACGTTCGACACCCTCCAGGGACTGGATGATCGAACACATCGTTATTGGGTCCAAGGCCCATGTATCCCTCTCCCACTTACCCCTTCATGGACCTAGACTATATATACTCATCCACCTCCTCCTAGTTAGGGTTAGCATTGTGTTAGCTCATTTTAGACTAGAGCATTTTCCACGAGAGACCGCAGCCTCAATGGAGAAGATCCACACCGGATTCAAGACCTCCTCATGGAGAAGATCCCTCCGTGGATTCAAGACCTCCTCACAGAGATGAACTAGCTATCTTGTATCTTTACTTTGTTGGATTTGGACCATGTATCTCGTTGTGTTGAGGTTCTAGCACATGTGTGATCGCTTCTTGTTGATGTGAGTGTTTCCTCGCGTTCCCCTCATGATTTTCCCCCTCGTGTTCTTCGCGGGATTTGCCTCCAATCGTGAAAGATCGGTCTTAGGGTCTCCACCCTACATCAGTATTTTTAAGATCATAATGTGCCATATGAGTGGAGTAAAGATATTAATTAAGATAGACTTACTGGTACTAATTCGCGAGGATCGTCACAACTATCAGCAGATTTGCAGATGGAGATCTGTGTCTGCAAACATAGTATCCGCAAAGGTTGGTCCCTACTTGTTGCCGAGGACACTGAATTTTTTTGTATAGAATTGGTCATGTATTTGTCCTGTTAGGAACAACCTAACCGGTGTTAGATGTATTATTTTTACTTTGGAACAAAATAGAAAGAGGTTTATTTAGAAGCTTGAACATTTGACTAGCGTAAGAAAAGGTATTTGCAGACTATTGGATAAATTTTCCGAAAATAATGGATTTTGGTGTGTTACCAGAGAAACGATCTCGTGCTGCAGAGGTAGTTCCCTCTTCAACAGGTTCCCTGGTTTAGTTTTCCACAATGCGAGCACACTGCAAATGAAGATGAATTTTGACAACATCAATTATTGAACCATATATGAATGCAAATTAATTTCAACATCATAGAATTCAATACCTATCCATGAATGGCTGAAGATGCATCAAATCCTGGGCATTTGTTAACTCTCTGAGAGAATCCATGTAGTAAAATGTGTTCTTGTTTGGAACAATGAATACCAATATCCAGTGATCGTTACATATTAAGAAAGCCATGAACTTACGAATTATGTCGAAATCTGAAAGACAATCAGTGTATGCGCGGTTGTTTACTTGACTTACTGTTCATGATATGGCCAGAGAAATGATTCTGCATGGGACGTGTTTTCGAAGAGATGGACGGCCGTGATTATGGCCCAGCCCCATAGGTCCTTACCATCTAAAGTTGTGCCATTTACGAATGTAGGATCTATGAAATACACACTCTCCCTTTTTCTTCTCTACGCATTCAATCCCCTGAGAGGAATAAAATGCAGTTAGCTGTTTATCATTTACAACCTTGTATGGGGAAGTTGATCAAAGTTTGTTATGTACTTACAAAATCAGGCATCTAACAAGAGTGGCATCAGGTCGTTGAAGTTGAAGAAGAGATGTAAGTCTTCGCGGCAACTAGAGCTGCACTCATCAAAGTATTCGCCAACAAGAAATGGCTGGCCATGGACGTATATGCTTGCTTCAAGTACGTCTGCTTTACTTTTAGCAAGCAGCAAATCTACTTCTTCATCATCCATGCCGTCAGAAATAATATTACTCCTCGATTTGAACAACCTGCTGTTAATTTGGTTCTAAGCGACGAGTGCTTTAAGTAAGAGGCAATCGTTCTCTTTCCTTTTCGCTCTCCCGCTGCGCTTCCTCGCGAGTGCAACCTTTTTGGCCGCTTCCTTCTTGGTACTTGAAGCATTTCTGGCAAAATGTTTGGTAGACTGCCGAGCAGACGATGAAGCGTCGACGGACTACTTAACAGACGTATCTATGCATAACGATGATCTGGCAGTGCTGCTATGATGGACTGTTGGGCTGTAGGAGTAGAGGCATTAGACTGCTGTTCATGCGTTGAAGCTATATACAGTTTCTGCGCAGGTGGTGCCAAATCGTCGGTGTGCTAAGGAGGCCATGCCAACGTGTTGGTTTGTTGAGCAGGAAGTGCTGACACATTGGTATGCTGATCACGCGACTGCGGACCAACAGACCGATGAGCAGTCAGTTCTGGACATACAGACTGCTTAGCATGCGGTTCCGAAGCATCAGACTGCTTAGCAGTCCATTACACCAGGTTGGTCTGCTGAGCATGTGTTGCAGCTGGGTCTTCCCCCGCTGCATCAACGGTCAACATCTGAACTGGTGGTGCGTCTTCAACAGTTGTAGGACTTGCCACTGGCTGCTCTGGGGCAGAGGATGACATGGCCTGTACGGCACAAAGTCGGGCCGACTGATCATAGGTTGATGCATCAGCCGTCGGATTACGAGTATTAGGTTCTTTGGGGGAATCACGCGAGAGCTGCTGTGGCAAGGAGAGCGTCACCGGTGGAGGGGCGACATTGGTTGCTCTTGGCGGGGCTTCAGGGATCTCATCGATGAACTCTATTTCCTTTGGTGGCCACTGGATGTGATGTAACATTGTTTCTCCCAAGGTCCTTTGCTCATCAAAGTCTCCTAGGACATTCTTTGGGGAAAATTCATTGAATCCAGGTTTTACTTCAGTCACGTAGCACTTCACACATCCCAGCTTCAATGGCACATTGTCCAACAAGAGGCCCTCTTCCAAGAAGGGTGGGCAAACCTAGGCTGTTGCACATTTTAATGTACCTTCATAATGTGTGAGCACGCCCTTCAGTCTGTCTTTCATTCCAGATAGATCAGGTATATCATCATCATGATCAGCTACAGTCTCAGTGTCGCTGGGGTTAGTTTATGCACTGCTACTCTTGTGCGGTGTTGTCATGCAATAAGCAACATCCTCCATGCCCGCCTCCCCTCCCATCAGCTGGCTATCTGTCAATGTTAGAGTCTTCTGCATCATCATTGACTCCTCAATATCCTTTCAAACAGCCGGATACATGTCCTTCCTCAACCTTTCATACAATTCATTCTGCTTCATTTCACTCCTCACTTTTTCATGCCGAGCCTCTCTTCTTTGCTGAGTGTGAAAGCCCTCTTGTGCGGGACATTAATACCTATACCCTTTGCACGGCCAGGGGGCTCTCGTGTTTCCAGAGCATCGGACATAATGTCACATGGCCCTAAGTTCCTGTAGAACCTTCGAGGGATATTGGAAGCATTTAACATCACAAGTTCTTCGTCACGTGAGTTTTCAAAGTAATAAGTTTCGTCATCACGCCTCCTTGCATGTGCCTGCAAGTAGTCTTTGGCGCGTTCGCCCCTGATTTCCTTGGAGCGTTCCTCCATGTCCTGACCGGAAGGGTAATTGCCGCAACTCTATCCCGTTCAAGATTACTTGATCCCTCACCATCTTCTGAAGACCTAGGGTGGTCGGAACCAAATGAAGATACATCGCCTGAAGCATGAGTGCCGTCACTGCTAATCGGCATCTATAGAGAACACATGTGAAACTCAGGAAAGGTGGATAAGCATAAAACCAACAACTTGGTATCAAGTTGTCTAAACATGTCATGCAATAATTTAGAAAATGTACGGCTTATTTGTTAAGTTTGTGTGACTCGGGCGCCCGTGATCTGTAAATTGGTAGTAACGTATTGTTACAAATACAACTTATATGTACTAGTTAGGAAGGTAGATAATGAACATATATATGCTCTCCATTATTTTATAGCCAATTTGGGAACATACGGAACGAAATAGGAAGAGGGATTACAAGGAAATATGCCTCACCTCGATGGAGAGCAGTAACTAATAGGCTTCTTAATGCAAACCCGTACGGACCATAGGAGAGGCGAGGGTTACATGATCGATATGATCAAGGGTGGCTGGCGAGCAAACGAAGACGGCGAGGCGCGAGCAACTGCATGTTGGGAACGGGAGTGGAGGTAGGCTTGACGCAGAAGAGCGGGCACACGGCCGGGGTGAGCACGCCGGCGCCGGAGAGGGTTCTACTATGGATCTAGGGGAGGGGGAGCTGGTGATGGATATTGGATGGACTAGTTGAGTGAAACATGGGCAGGCGGTGGGGGGTGTTGGCAGCCTAGGTGAAAAGGGTGAAAAATATCACCGGTTGCCATGCAGAATGGCCTATGCAAACGGTTGCCTCTAAGCACTCATGTGCACAAAGAGAATAGTCTCATTTGAAATGAAGAGGTAATAATTTTGAAATGAAGACGTGAGTTCATCGTTTCGCCTCTAAATTTTCCCACGTTAAGCAATCACCATTATACCACGGGTTTGATTTGCTGGCACATTTCAGGTCTCCTGTGCTATATTTAGAACATTTTTTTGGCTATTACCGTGCATTTTGGCATATAAATCAAATCCTAGCCGGACTGCATTTCATGTCGAAAGGGATGAGGATTGCCGTTCAACTGGGATCATCCAACGGTGCAGATGTACGATCCATGGGGTTTGGGTTCTGGCCAATCAGAACGCATGACTCAGATCGCGCGCGCGGCAGGGGGGGCATCGGCCACGGTTTGGTAGGAACACGGCTTTCATGAGTGAACCGTGTGCTATTTGAAAACATTTACATGAACTCACAACATATTTTCGTTTGAATGATAACAAGTGTTCATCTTTTCGCCTCCAAATTGTTTTCCACGGTAAGAAATCACCATCGTACCCTATGGTTTGACTTTCTCGTGCATCTGATGTATTGTTTGCTATATTTGAGTCGTTTGTTATAGTTGCAACTACACGAGGGTGCTAGCTACCAAGATCATTTGGGTGTCGCTTTGGGAGTTTTCATTCATTGTTCGAGAAATGGGAAAAAAATCAAATAGTTCGGCCGTAGGGTGCGGCTAGAGGCATATGCCTTGTTGTTATTCTAATTACAAGAAACGCAAATAGAGTCCAAAAATAACGAAAATAGGTGTGTCACCGTGGCGTGCTCTCAGCATCACATGGAATATTATTGGTAAAGATGGCACAAGTTTTGATGCTCACACCTTCCAAATCGGAGCATCTCACAAGAAGGATCATAGTTTCCAAAAGGAGACACGACACTTCGGAATCCAATCGTCAGTGACTACATCATTCCGCCTTGAATTTTATTCATGGTAAACAATCACATATATACCCTAGGTTTGATTTTCTGGCCCATTTCTGGCCTAGTTGCTATATTTAAGTCATTTTTTGCACTTACCTTGCATTTAGTGCATATAATTAAATTCAAAACCGTTCTACAACTACATCTAGGTGTTAGTTAGCAAAGAAGGTGCACAAATCATTTGTGTGTCGCTTTGCGAGTTTGCATCCGTTGTCTGAGAAACAGGGAGAAGTTTCAAACATTTCGCCCACGAGGTGCGGCCACGGGCGTAGGCCTAGTTGGTATTTTAATTACTAGTAATTCAGATGGAGTCCAGATATCTTAAAAATCGGTGTGTGCCCGTGGCTTGCTCACACGACCCCAGGGATTTTTTTGGTAAAGTTTGGCACAAGTTTTGATGACTGCTCCTTCCAAACCGGAGCATCTCACATGCACCATGGTTTACAAAAGGAGACGTGTCAGTTCAAACTCGAGTGGTTGGTGACTTCCTCATTTGGCCTCGTAAGAATTTCCACGGTAGGCAATCACCATTGTACCACGGGTTTGATTTTCTAACGCATTTCAGGTATCGTTTGCTATATTTAAGACATTTTTTGAATTTAATGTGCAATTTGTGGATATAAATAAAATCACAACCGGAACTGCATGTGCCGTCGAAAGGAATGAGGACCGTCGTTCGATCAAGGAGAATCCAACGGTGCAGACGTATGATCCGTGGGGTTTGGGTTCTGGCCAATCAGAACACATGACTCAGATCACGCGCGTGGCAGGGGGTGTCGCGGGAAACCACAGCCACCTATGTGACCAGGAGGCCCATTGCTGGTTCGGTAAGGGGACGTCACGTTGCACAAAGAGCAGACGAGCATGGGGCAGCACGGCAGAGGTCACGCAGGCAGTTTTACCCAGGTTCGGGCCACCGCGAGGCATAAAACCCTACTCCTGCTTTGGTGGATCGATGGTGGAAATGAGGTGGTGGAGCGTAGTACACTTGCCCGGCAGGGGTTGCTCAAGGCGGCAGCGAGTACGCGTGTATGGGGGTGTGAGTTATCCAATCTTCTAACCCTGTGTACGGTTGGGCCTCCTTTTATAAATTAAGTGGTTACCACAATGGCAAAGTAGTCATTATGCACTGATAAGATAGCAACAATGCTATCATACCTATATCTGCAGGCTGACAGGGTGCATTAAATGCACCGCCCAACATCACATCACTGGTTGCCCGGCAAGGCTTGCCGGGCTATCTTGCCAGCTCCACGCTTGCTCGCTTGACACATCGCATGACGGATGTCATCTATGGGTTTTTCCTATAGGGAGAGGCTGCCATGTGGCGAATGTCTACCACTTAGTCACTTTGCGGCTAGACACCGCACTAATCGACGACGTGAGTCATGGTGGAGTGGTTGGTGAGGTGGTTTACCCTCCGCGAGTCCCGGTAGGATCTTGTCGGGACGCCTTGGTTGTCTTCTTCTGGGGGTGGCCTCGCCCTTTCCAGGCCCGCCTGCCCGGCAAGGGAGGCCTTTCTCTTAGCGATATCTTGCTGCTCTAGCCTGGTCTTGGTCCCTCTGATCTGCTTGTTGGTCTTTCGAACCTCTTGGTTTCTTGTACTCTGACTTGGGCTGGTGCTTCAATCTTGTTCCCGTGCCTGTGCACAGTCAGGTCAACAGACCCAGGGTTTGTTGTACCGACAGAAGCCTCGGGGCCTGCCCCGAACGTGCCGCCGAGCGTCGTCGGGGTAGGGCCTAATAAGTGCACAGGCGGGGTTGCTGAAGAGGCTGGTCTCTTGAGGCCTTAGTCTTGATTTCGGGCCATTTTCCAGTTTCTCCGTGCATCGTGTAAAGCCAATAGCGGTGAGGACGCTCTAGTAATGACCTGTGAATGACTTTAACGGATGGGGTAGAGACTACCAATTCACTCTTCCCATCATGCCCTTATCGTTAGCTTCGTATGCTGCATGCATCGCGCGGGGTAGGTAACAGAGGCGCGTGGCGTGGGAGAGCATCAAGGTGAGGGCCCGATCATCTTGAATTGGTGGAGGAGGACGATGGTCGCCCGTCGTGGGAGCGGCTCCCCTCGTCTGGTCCTCCGGCAGCATCACCGCCCATGCCTGCCCCTCGGTTTCTTTGACCTCTTCCTGTAGGAGACAGACTAGGGCAAATGCATTACAGGGCACTTATCTTTTTTTAATCTTAAACTTGTAGGCTAATGTCAAACTTTAATTCAAATAATGTAATCCCTCGAGTCCATGTTTGTGTTATGTAATGCTTGTAATTGTATTAGCATGTTAATGAAAAAGATGAACCTTGTCGGGAACCCGTGCATGTGTATGTCCATGCAAAGGTGAGATGCCTCTTTAGTGTAAATAAACGAGTTTCCCCGGCAAACTATCCTGCTCGCACCCTTTTTGTCTGTCGAAGAATCATATTTGTCGGGGAACAGATGAAGGGGCCATCCCCCCGCCAACTTCTTTTTAACAAAGGCCACTACAACCACCCTGTCCAAAGCAGCGTTCGATTCAGGGATGGAAAGTCTCAAAAGAGTGGTGAGGTTTTCTTATGCACAAGTTATAGCTTACAAATTACTAACGGACAGGAGGTAGAACTTATCTGTTTGGCTTGCCGGGGATCGTAGTGCCGGCAATCTTCTCAACTCCTTATCGAAGCCAAGTTCACGGTAGGAACCTGCAGCTTCATGCAGATGAGAATGAATGCAGGATGTGATCCTATCTGTATGCATATGAAAATGCTCATGAAATGCTTATGTAGTGATCTTGGAATGCTCCTGCATGCATGCAATCTTGGCCGGGGGCCCCCCACATCGCTTATTTATTTTCTCTTGCACGGGGTCATCGCCCCGGCTTTGTACAAGGGGTTACATGCAGCTGAGGCAAGGCTTGTACAAATGGGTGGCTGCCGGGCAGGGCCCGACAGCCGCGCCTTACGGGTAGAACTTGCGAAGATGCTCAATATTCCATGAGTTCTGCAACTAAATGCCATCTCCGGTCTCCAGATGGACTGCGCTAGGTCTGGAGACTCGTACTACCCGGTAAGGGCCTTCCCACTTCGGTGACAACTTGTTTGTACCCTTGGCGGACTGAACACGCATATGGACAAGGTCACCTTTCTCAAAACACCCGGCATGAACCATGTGGCTATGATAGCGATGCAGGGCTTGCTGATAGCGTGCAACACGCGTAGCATCCTGGAGACGGTTCCCCTCGAGTAGCACAGCGTCGTCACGCCGGTGTTGATCTTGCGCTACTTCATCGTAGGCAAGCACTTGAGGTGACCCGTAAATGAGTTCTGTGGGGATAACTCCTTCTGTCTCGTAGACCAGGGAGAAGGGTGTCTGCCCGATAGCTCGGTTTGGTGTCGTTCTGAGGTACCAGAGAGCTACCGACAGCTCCTCGACCCACCTCCTATCGTGCTTCTGCAGCATATCAAAAGTTCTTGTCTTGAGTCCACGCAACACTTCAGCGTTCGCCATCTCAGCTTGTCCATTGCTCTGGGGTGTGCCACAGAGGCAAATGGGATCTTGCATCCGAGGGCATGAACATATTGTATGAAGGCGTGCCTCGTGAACCGGGTGCCGTTGTCGGTAATGATCCTTGCCGGAACACCAAAATGACACACCAGATCTTTTAAGAACTTGATAGCTGACTGAGCAGTCACCTTTCCTACGATAGTCACTTCCGGCCACTTTGTAAACTTGTCGATAGCAACGAACAATAATTCAAAGCCCCCGATTGGTCACGGGAAGGGGCCGAGGATATCAAGCCCCCACACCGAAAATGGCCATGATAGAGGGATGGTTTAAAGAGCTTGGGCAGGCAGGTGCGTTTTCTTGGAATGGAACTGGCATGCTACACATTTCGTGACTAGCTCAACCGCATCTTGGAGGGCTGTGGGCCAATAGAATCCTTGCTGGAATGCTTTCCCAACTAATGCCCTTGATCCAATGTGGGAGCCGCACATGCCTTTGTGTATTTGAGCCAGCAGTTCCTTTTCTTCGTCCCGGCAGACACACTTCAACTTCACATCATTGGGCCTCCTTCTGTATAGTGTGCCATCGACAAACTGATACATACTAGCCCTCCGAGCTACTTTTTCAGGTTCATCTAGGTCGCCGGGAAGCTCTCCGGTTTAGAGGAAGTTGACAATGTGCCTTGCCCAAGTTGGAGCCTGGGCTCGGTAACGAGGACTAGCAACACCTCCTCTGCTGCAGGAGCACATGCCGCGTTCGCGAGGTCCATGGGCCCGACTGGAGGGTGTGGTTCGGTAGGCTGCGGGGAACTGTTTCCAGCAGGGTCTCTGCTAGGAGTGGACGGCTCTACCAGGAGAGGCTTACCGGTGTCCAACTTTCTCCTTTTCCGAGCCATTGTTGCTGGGGATACGGAGGGCTGAGTGAGATAGAGAACAAAAGTCCCAAGTTCCACAGGAAGCTTCTACACAACACACTTTGATAGATGATCAGCTATGCTGTTTTCCGCATGGGGTACGTGCTCTGTTTGCAATCCGTCAAAGTGCTCCTCCAATCTCCTCACTTCCTTGATGTATGCCTTCATCAATGGACTTTGGTAATCCTTGTTGACTTGTTTCACCACAAGCTGTGAATCTCCTCAAATGATCAGTTTTCTAATTCCCAATTCCGCTGCAGTCCTCAGCCCGACAAGGAGCCCTTCATACTCAACTGTATTGTTGGTTGCTTCTTCCCGGGAAAAATACATTTGGACGACGTACTTCAAGTGCTCCTCGAAGGGGGCGACGAGAAGCACACCAGCTCCTGCACCTTGCAGGAAAGATCACCATCAAAATACATAATCCATTCCTGGGGTGGTTCCTTGCCGGGGATAACTGCCTCTGTTATTTCCTCATTAGTGGTTGGCGTCCATTCTGCAATAAACTCTGCCAATGCCCTGCTCTGAATAGTTGATGTGTTCTCAAACTTCAAACCAAAACTGGATAACTCCAAAGCCCACTCCACTATTATGCCAGTAGCATCAGGGTTTTGGAGTATCCTTTGCAATGGGAAACGAGTGACAAATGTAATCTAGTGGGCTTGGAAGTACTGGCGCAGTTTCCTTGAGGCCATGATGAGACCAAAGATCGACTTTTGCACGCCAAAGTACCTCGATCTAGCACCCTGTAATAGGGAGCTGACGAAGTACACTGGGTGCTGCACCACTTTCCTCCTTGCCGCGTCCTTGAGGTTGCTCTCGTTGCCGTGCTCAGTACTATCGTGATCCTTCTCTCACTCTGCTTGCCTCTTCCCACTCTCTGCCTCATCCACTTCATGTTGTGCTACCAAGGCTGCACTGACCACTTGGTTGCTTGCTGCTAAGTACAGCCGCAACGGCTCTTGGGATTTGGGAGAGACCAAGGTAGGCACAGAGGACAAATAGGCCTTCAACTCTTGCAAAGCTGCATCTGCTTCCGGTGTCCACTTCATGGGTCCTGCCTTCTTCAAAATTTTGAAGAATGGTAGGGTGTGCTCGGTAGACTTGGAGATGAATCTGCCTAGCGTGACAATGCATCCTGTTAGATGCCTCACATCCTTTACTATCCTTGGCGCTTGGATATGCTCGATAGCCTTGATCTGTCGGGGTTGGCTTTGATCCCGCGATGGGATACAAACAACCCAAGCAGCTTCCCGGAGGGAACACCAAATACACACTTCTCCAAGTTGAGCTTCAAATTGATCTTGCGCAGGTTAGCAAATGTCTCCTCCAAATATTGGATAAGGGTGGCCCTATCCTTGGTCTTGACCACAATATCATCCATATAGGCTTCTATGTTTCTGTGCAGCTGTGGCTCAAAACCAATGTGGATTGCCCTTGCAAAAGTGGACCTAACACTCTTTAATCCGAATGGCATGCGGAAAAAATCAGTACGTACCACATGGAGTGATGAACGAAGTCTTCTCTTCATCTTCCTTGGACATGAAGATTTGGTGATACCCAGAGTATGCATCCAGAAAGGAGAGCAAATCACAACCTAAAGTGGAATCCACAATCTGATCAATACGCGACAAGGGAAACGGGTCCTTCGGGCAAGCCTTGTTGAGATCTGTGAAATCTATGCAAAGCCTCCACTTCTCGTTAGCCTTCCAGGCTACCACTGGATTTGCCAAGCACGTTGGATGTTGCACTCCTCTGACCAAACCAGCTGCCTCAAGTTTATTGATCTCTTCTGCAATGAACTGCTGCCTCTCCAAGTCCTGCTTCCGGACTTTCTGCTTGACAGGTCAGGCGTGTGGGCAGACCGCAAGGTGGTACTCAATTATCTCCCTGGGAACACTCGGGATATCCTATGGTTTCCAGGCAAACACATCCATATTCGCCCGCAGGAAGGCAATGAGCGCGCTTTCCTATTTTTCATCGAGGGTGGCGCTGATAGTGAAAGTACCGTCAACGCCAGCCAGCCCTGCCGGGACCTTCTTCACCTAGGGTGCAGCGACCCTGGATCTCTTGTTGTTGGAACACTTCGGTATGTCTTCAACGGGTGTCGTGCACTCGGTGGGGGCATGCTTCTTGGACTCTTGGCGGGAACTACTGCTACCGCTGCCTCTGCCGCGACCGCGTCCCGGTACATCTTGTCCACACAAATGATTGCATCCTTCTCATCTGATGGGATTGTGATAACTCCTAATGGCCCAGGCATCTTCAAGGTGTTGTAGGCATAGTGTGATGCCGCCATGAATTTAGCCAGGGCCGAGCGTCCAAGAATCCCATTGTAAGGCAGGGGAGATCAACCACATCAAACACAATCCTCTCGGTCCGGTAGTTCAATTCTGCCCCAAACATTACCGGCAGTGTGATCTTTACCTTAGGATGACTGCAGCCGGTATTAACTCCTTGAAACATGCTGGTAACCTCTAGCTCTTCCTCTGTTATCTAAAGCTTGCTGATAACTGCTGGGGAAATGAGATTCAACCCGACCCCACCATCCACCAACATCTTTGTGACCTTGACGATGGGAATTGTTGGGGAGACTAACAACAACAAGCATCCTACCGTAGTGGTACGGCTAGGATGATCCTGCTCGTCAAAGATGATGGGTGTACATGACCATTTGAGGGCTTCCGGGCCTCTGGCGTTGGCTCCACATCATTGACTTCTCGCGCCCACCGCTTTAGTTGATGGTGAGGCGTGCAGAGATGCACCCCCGTCAATGCACAGGGCGTCAGTGGCCTTCTGAAACTCTTGCTCACTGGTTTCCTCTTCATCCCCTCCATCACTCTCATCATCACAGGCTCTCTTTTCTTGACCTCTGGCGGGATTTCCTTGGTTCCAAAGGGGTTTGCCGGGGCAATTTACTTCACCACCTCGACCCTTACCGCCAGCAACATTCTGACCCTTTTCCTTATCACACTTCTCATACTCTACTCTCGGTCCCTTGACGAGCTGCTCAACCAGATGACACTATTGAAGGTCATGGCCCTTGGTCCGATGAATCTTGCAATACGGCCCATCACCTTTCTCGGCCTTCTCGGTAGCAGCGGCTTCCCGGCAGCCAGTGCACACGGCAGCCTCCTTGCTGGGGCCTCAGCTTTGGCCTTCTTGTCGGTACTTGGCATACCCAATCCTTCGACAGTCATCACTGCCTTATCTCTCTACTTCTTACTACGCTTCTTGCTCTTCTTCTGACTTGTTGATTCATCATCATCCTCTGAATCAACATTGGTGCAATCTTCCTCTCTGGGCAACTTCCTTCCCTCCTCCACTCGAGCACACTTATTCACCAGCGTGTAGAGCTCCTTCATAGTCTTGGGCAACCACACGTTCATCTTAGAACGAATCTTGCGGTTGCGCACATTACACGGGAAGGCGACAGTTACGGCTGCCGGATGGATATTTGATATATTTCTATGAACTTTGCTGAATCTTTGTAAATACTTACATAGGGTTTCTCCTTCCTTCTATTGGAGAAGCTGCAAGTCGCTGGGCCTGCCAGGTTCTTCGTGGCCACCCGTGAAGGTGCCAATGAATTTGTGGCACAGGTCTGCCCACGATGAGATGGAGTTCTCCGGCAGGTGCATCAGCCAAGACCTCACATTGTACTTGAGGGCCAAAGGGAAGGAGTTGTGTCGGAGATATTGACCACGGGTGTCCTCGTCGATCACCCATGGTATTTCAAGACAATTGGGGGCCGCCTGTCACCCCCCGACCGCCTGCTCATCGGGCCGCCTCCTGGGGCAGCTAAGCACAGGAGCCGGCTGCTAGCAGGCGGCAGGGGCCTGAACAGGCGGCAGCCTCATGGCCAGTGACCAGAAGACGGCCCCACGCCTCCCCCATGGGATGCGTGCTGGGGAACCACGACAAGGCTAAGGCATGGCTACAGTTGAGCATGTCCTTAGAGAATCTATAAGGGCGTGGCTACAGTGAGGGCGTATCTTACGGACGCCTCTTAAGCGGCGTATCACTGTAGCCATGCTGCTAGTGACCAAGCCTCGGTCAGATGAAGCCATGATCCCACCACCCACAGGCGGCAGAGCCAGCAGGCGGCTGGCCCCACCGGTCAGTGGGTGAACAAGAAGCAAGCGGCCCCTGGCAGGCGGCCTGGGGGATGGGCCGCCTGGTAGCAGGCGGCTCACCGTGTCGTAGGAGTCTGAACCTCATCAAGATGACAAGACATGACGTGGTGGCAGCGTATGGCAGGAGGCAGTGGCACTATAGCCATTTCCCCTGTGACGACGCTGTCGTTAGCAGAAGAGTGCCCACAGTGAAAGTCAATCACGAGGGCCCACAGACGGCGGGCCCCGACAAACAGACGGGAAGGCCGGCACCCGAAGACGCTGACAGCTGGGGGCCATTCCGCCTAGATTACTATTGTACCCCTGGGGGGTAGGCCTATATAAACCCCCTAGGGTCCTCCATATGGGGGGGTTGGACCCGAAGAAGAAGAGGGACTTAGAGAGAGATAAGGAGAAACCCTAGTGGCCATTCCGATTCCCTAGAGCGGAGGCAGAGAGCTAGCCTTGCCCTTCTTCCTCCTCTAGACGACACAGCTCAAGGAGCGACCTTGTAGCTTCCATATTGACATTATTCATGACGCGGGGTCCCCACAGAGCAGGACTAGGGGTGTTATCTCCACGGAGAGCCCCAAACCTGGGTAAGATTCGCAGGCGTCCCAAGTATCGCCTTATCCCACTTCTAGGGCCTGGCGACGTTCTATTCTCCCCATGCATGATAAGCCATCCTTTGGCATATGTCGCACCAAAACCCCGACATTTGGCGCCCACCGTGGGGCAAGGTGCACCGTCGTCCGGAGACATGTTCTGAACGGGAACTTTGTTCCTCCCTGGCGAGCACAGCCAGCCCAGCATGCCCATAGGCGTGGATGCCGGGATGCTTCGCGGTGCTGAGGCCGCATGCACCACGAGCGGACTCGCCGACCTTCTCGTCGGCGTCCACATTCACGATGAGCCCTCTCCAGCCGCAGAGCCAGTTGCCCCGGAGAGCTGCCTCATCGAGCTCCTCGACAAGCTCCACATCGTCGATGAGTGCGCCTCCGACATGGAGTCCATGGGCTCCTTTGACCCACCAGTTGACATGATCATCGACCTCGACGTGGCGTCCGCTGATTCCTTCCCCAAGCACGTGGTGATCATCGATGATCCCCTGCCCACTGCAGCCTGCGGCAGTGGTGTCAACACCGTCACGGAGCTGTTGGCCACCAGCCACGCCGAGCCTTCCGGCGGGTCGGGCCAAGACCCGTTGCAGGCCTCCATGCAGAGCCTCTCTGCCCCCATCGCCGCGGGGACGGACGGCGCGGCGCTGGAGGCACTCCGCATCTCGCTCCTCGACAATGCCAACAAACTGGCTGCTTCCCGGCGCCTCACCGAAGCCTACAGCCGTGAGATGGACCGTGCCATAGGTGGCACACGGGCTGCTGGTGAGCCTAGCCGGTCTGGTGCCGTCCTCGATCGCGGCGGAGTGGTGGCCGACATGTTGGGGGCCCCACGGCGAGTGTACCCCAACCCGTCGGAGAACTTAAGGGCTGCCCAGGCGGCAGTCGATGAGCTAGGCCACTTAGAGGGAGACAAACTTTGCTGCATGACTCAGCGCGCCCGGCAGCTCCTCGACGCGGTTGCCATGCAGCAGGAAGCCCGTTGCCGGGCCTCAGAGGCCGGCGTGCAAGCAGATAACTGCCCTCTTCGGCATAAGCAAGGAGCCACGTCTCGCTCTCCAACAGTCGTCACTCTCAGCCGGCGGGACTCAGAGCCGGCTGCTAGCCGCAGCAAGCAGACTCGCATCACCATCGAGCGTGATCAAGATGGCCGCCCAAGGGTTGTAGAGTGGCAAGAGGAGCGTCCGCCTCCTCCTCGCTGGGAGAGGCGTGTGTCTCCGCCACCTGTCGACCATCCTTCTCTCGCAGGCCGCTTGGGCCGCCGCGAGGGACTTGGGGAGAATGACGCCCGCCATCGCCTCGACCGACTGGCTCCGTCCCAGGCGGTCAAAGAAGAAGATGCCCTCGGCTCAGCCTGCTTCGGCCCCCACATTTGTGACGAGCCTATATGATAAGAATTATGCCTGTGAATAAGTATTTTTCATTCCTTCGTCCGGCACCGGGACCAAGCAGACGGCCCGGGGACTTGCCCCCTGGCCCTATGTTTAAAAGTTTTTTCTTCAAAAGTCACACAAGTAATGTGCCGGCATCCAAGCCCTCTCCCACCTACAGTCACAGGCTCGCAGAACGCGGTCGTCTAACTGGCGGGAGTCAAAGGCAGGAAGTGGTGCCCACATGAAAAATGGCTAAAGAAAAATAAACATAGGGCAAGATGGCCCTTCATACAAGTTGGCCGGCTGTCGAGCAGCCAGCCAGCCAGCTTCTAGTTAGCCAAACTGCATTATACTTGCCTATCCGGAAAATAGCTAAGTACCCGACCCAGTCACAGACCACAGAGTGGTTGTCAGGCTGGCGGGACGGCAGTTAAAGGAAACGGCAAAAGAAAAAACGCCCGAAAGAACAAAGGACGGTGCTAACTCTAGAACCCGGAAACAGCATAGGTATATGCAGAATTAAGAGAATATTTATAACAAAAGGCCTCGAAGGCCGCCTTCCAGCAATATCTTACGAGTACACCCAGTGGGTGGAATTGTTCAGACTAATCCTGCCAAGTCTTAAGAAAAACAGGAAATAAAAGATACACAACGACGCCTAAGGTGCAGCAGGCGGAGCAGGTGGCACAACGGGATCAACGGGGCCAGCTACTGGGGGGCCGCCTGATGGGTCTCGGCCTGGTCGCTTCCCGCAGCAGATGGCGCTGTCCCGCTGTGTCCACTCGGTGAGGCCTGATCAGGCTGGTAGCGAGCAGACGGCTCCGCCTCCTGGGAGTTGGCTTCCTCATCGCTGTCTCCCTCATCCTCGCCGTCATCGCTTGACGCAATATCCTCATCTAGCTCCTCCGGCGCCGCCAAGTCCAGCCCAAAGTTATCGGGTGGCACCACATGGCCGTTTTCATCCAACTCCGGGATGAAAACGGCAGTGTCTGCGTAGTCGGTGAGGGAGGCGGCGCGCTTGACGAGATCTCCTCGCACCACTACCAGTTCGGGCTCGGCTTCTAGGTGGAAGGTCTCCAGCTGGGCGAGATCCATGTCCGGGTACCAACCCTTGGTGAATTTCAGGGCGGTCCGCGCACCAGCCCTCGCTACAGCGCCCTTCCAGACCTCGAAGCGGCGGCCAGCCACCTCCAGCCAGTAGGCGGTCCGGCTGGGAGTGCGGAGTACTGGAACGCCTGGCCAGATGGTGGCCGGTACCTAGGCCCCGACACGTTGCAGGCGGTAGAGCAAGCGATGGGCCGGCTGGAGGCGTTCCTTGACGGTGAGAAGCTGTTCGATGGGAGTCTGAGGTGCGTTGAGTGCGATCAACCGGCCCGCCTGACGCCTCTCATTGCGCTGGACCTCAATAGCCTGGCTGGCAGCGACAGAATGGCCAGGGAAGAATTTTGTGCCAAGGACAAGACAAAGAATCAGAAAAAGAAAGCCGGCCGTTGCAGACGGCAAGCAAGTGAAAGCAGGGCAGGCGGCTTACCATCGACCATGTCCGCAATGTCCCCGTAGCCATCCTGGAGGGCCGCCTCCTTTTCAGCCCATTTCGAGCGCTCGGTCTCGAACTCGGCCCAAAGGAGCACCTCAGCGTCCGCCAGCTTCCCAAGCTCCGCCTTGTGCGTCGCCGCCTGGTCTGCCAGTTCTTTGGCCAAGCGGTCACGGTCCTGGGCGGCAAGGCTGCGCTCCTGCTCCTTGGCGGCAAGCTCCGCCTAGACCCCGCCCAGCTGAGTCCGAAGTTTGGTTGCGGTCGCTGGCAAGAAAGGAGAAGAAGCATCAACATCAGCAAAAAGATAAGTCAACCTTGGAGTTCCAAGCCGCCCGCTCAGCAGCCGGCTCGGAACTCGGGGACTACACCCAGCGGGTGCGCTGACGCGCCCCCACAAGGAGGAAAAGAAAACACTTACCCTGGCTGTTGGCTAGAGCAGTCCTCAGTTGCGCCAGCTCCTGACACTCGGAGTTGAAGGCCGCCACCCGAAGATTGTGGTAATCCTGCAGCAAGAAACAACTTAGCCCACAAAGTAATACCTTTGAGTTCCAAGCCGCCTGCTTAGCAGCCGGCTCGGAACTCGGGGACTACACCTAGTGGGTGCGCTGACGCGCCCCCACGGAAGATACTGAAGGAATCAAAATAAAAAAAGGAGTTAACATACCCGAATGGAGGTTCGCGTGGCTAGGAACTCCCGCAAGACTGTTTGCACGACCTCACCAAGAGAGTTGAAGCGGTCAAGGACGTCTCGCGACGCGACGATCAACGCACCGCCACCTCTGGGCGTCCAGCCTGGTGGCACTACGCCGGTGGCCTCGTTTTCCAGCGATGACGAGCTGGCGACGCCGGCCTCCACTTGCCGCGGCGCTGAGGCCGCCCTCACAGAACGCGGATGGGCGGGGGCTCGGGGAGTCGGCAGCGGGCCTACCATCAGCACGCCTTCTACCGGCGACACCTCCGCTCCCGCGGGCCGGCTGTCCTGCGTCCCAGCAGGCGGCGCGGGGGGGGGGGGGGGGGTCACTTCCGTCTCCATGGTGGCGCGGCCGTCCTTATCCCCGTCAAGAGCCGGCTGCTCATCAGCAGCCGGCACTTGGACGGACGGCTCCAAAGAGCTCATGTCCTAGGGGTGGGCGTGGTCCGCCGGCTGCTGGAGGCCCGCCTCCTGTTCCTTGACAGGGGCGGCGGCATCCTCCTGGGCCTTGGTGGCTGCCTCAGCTTCCGCCTTGGCCGCGGCGTCAGCCTTCGCCTGCTCAAGGGTCGCGGCCTCCTGCTCCTCACGCGCCTCCCGAGCGTTCCGCTCCGTCGCCTCCCGAAGCGCGGCGACAGGATCCACGCTGCGCGATGCAGGAGGGGCATCCGTGCCCCCAACCACAAAGCCCACAGGCGCCCGCGAGAGAGAAAGCGGGCGCTGTTCGGGCATTCCCAAGAAGACAGCCGAAACAGCCACGAAGGGGGCGAAAAGTTAGAGCAAATACAGAAAGAAAAAAGGAATGCGGAACTTACCCAGACACGACCGGCCTAGGCCTGGGAACCCTAGGAAGGACTACTCTGGCGGCCGCCTCATGGCGTCTGGTGGCAGCAGCTGAGAGCTTGAGCTTCTTGGGCCTGCTGCCAGATGGCCCGGCTGCGGACCGGCATTTCACGCCGCTGGCTGCGGTTGACGGCCCCGCCTGGCAGCTGCCGCACCCAGGCGGGTTCGCCTCTCAGACGCGAATCGGTGCTTCCTCCTCCTCCTCGTCATCGTCCGGCCAGCTCTCGACGTTGCCTTCTGATGGACCGTCTACTGGCTGGCCCCCGCCGCCTGTTACCTCCTCTTCCTCCATGGCGGCAGCCCCAAGTTCGGGGTCGCTCGTATCGCTCTGGGAGCGGTCCGGTAGCAGAGGGCGGCCCGGCTGGTCGGAGCCCGGCTCTGGATGGCCGGGGAAGATCTGCAGGCGGTAGAAGGGTCAGGCGGCTGGGACATGCGGAGGGAGAAGAAAGAAGTAAAGAAGAATAAGGAAAGAAGGAGCTCACCGCAGGCGGCTGGTTGCTGTGACTGTACGGCGGCTTGCCGAAGGCCCAGCCCGAGTCGGAGAGCTTACAATTGGAGACGGAATTCAACAAGAGGGCCACCTCTTTGTAGGGCATCTGGTTGGTGCAGATCCGGCTCGGGTCCCGGCGCCCGCTCATGTCACAGATTAGATGTGGGCGGGACTGCAGCGGCAGCACCCGGCGCTCCGCGAAGGTGAGCAGGACGTTTGAGAACACTAGGCCCTCGTTGTCCCTCAACTCCTGGAGGTGCCGCATGGCGATGGAGGCCCCTTGTGTGAGGGAGACAGGCCGGGTCTTCCAAGATGCGCGGGGCTCGGCGAGCGGGCCGGCTGCCCAGTCTGGCAGGCCGATAAAGTCATGCGCGGGGTTGACGTTGGAGACGTAGAAATACGTCTTTTGCCACAGCTTCACCGACTGCACGAGCTGAGGTGGCGGGAAGTAATTCTTGGCCCCGCTGCGCTTCACCATGATGCACCCACCGCACTGGGCCGCCACGCCTTGGACTGCGGTACCAAGCTTCATGTAGAAGAGCTCGGTCCACAGCTCCATCATGGGGAGTATCCCGAAGTACGCCTCGCAAAGAATGACAAAGGCGGACAGCGTCACCACCATGTTCGGCGTGAGGTGGTGGGGCTGGATGTTGAAGAACTCGAGGAAGGAGCGGAAGAAGCCGCTGGCGGGGAGCCCGAAGCCGCACGGGAAGTGCGAGCGGAAGACGACCCGCTCTCCGAACCGCGGTGCCGGCCTGATTTCCGCTACCGGCGCCAGGCGCACGACGACCTTGTCTTCGGAGGGCAACTTCCGCGCGCGGCAGAGGTAGAAGATGTGCTCCTCAAGGACCTCGCTACCGTCCCACTCGCCAGAGTGGCGGGCCTACGTCTGTGCCGCTGTGGCCATAGCTCGAGGTGAGGGCTTGCTACGACTGAGTGCTGCGAGCGGCGGTGGCGAGGAGCGCGAGGGAGAGCAAGGAGGAAGACGAAAATGGAGCGGGGTGTGTGCGCGAGCGGCGCTAACCCCCCTCCCTGGGCCTACTTATAGGCTCGGGGCGACGAAGCCGAAGGGCCGAGGGCGTGGGGTTAACTGCTCCACGCCCCGCACGATCCCCACCTTATTCGCGCCTAATCCACGCGCATTAAATGCGCGTGGGGAGGGAAATCGATTGCCTCTGTCATATTAGATCCGCGCACGGACCAAGGCCCTGTAGTGGCGGGCCCCGGCCCGTTGCTACGTTCTGTCACGCGCGTGGGCTGGCAAGCTGACTGATAGGGCGACGACGCATGGAGTGCCGCCAACGGGTGGCAGGCCCACGCCGCAGCCTGCCATCCAGGCGGTATCTTCCTCCCGAATATTTGAAGACAGAGGCACGGCTGCCAGAAGCCGGCCCTTTCCAGAGGACGGACAAGACGCCAAACCTTACTTGGAGTGGGAAGTTGCTGGAACCCCGCAGCCCCAATCGCAGCCACAGAGTTCCACCAGCTTCGGGGACTACTGTCGGAGATATTGACCACGGGTGTCCTCATCGACAACCCATGGTATTTCAAGACAATTGGGGGCCGCCTATCACCCCCAGACCGCCTGCTCATCGGGCCGCCTCCTGGGGCAGCTAAGCCCAGGAGCCGGCTGCCAGCAGGCGGCAGGGGCCTGAACAGGCGGTAGCCTCACGACCAGTGACCAGAAGACGGCCCCACACCTCCCTCTCGGGACGCGTGCTGGGGAACCACGACAAGGCTAAGGCATGGCTACAGTTGAGCATGTCCTTAGAGAATCTATAAGGGCGTGGCTACAGTGAGGGCGTATCTTACGGACGCCTCTTAAGTGGCGTATCACTGTAGCCATGCTGCCAGTGACCAAGCCTCGGTTAGAGGAAGCCATGATGCCACCACCCACAGGCGGCAGAGCCAGCAGGAGGCTGGCCCCACTGGCTAGTGGGTGAACAAGAAGCAAGCGGCCCCTGGCATGCGGCCTCGGGGACGGGACACCTGGTAGCAGGCGGCTCACCGTGCCCTAGGAGTCTGAACCTCATCAAGATGACAAGACAGGACGTGGTGGCAGCGTACGGCAAGAGGCGGCGGCACTATAGCCATTTCCCCCCTGACGACGCCGCCGTTAGCAGAACAGCGCCCACGGTGAAAGGCAGTCGCGAGGGCCCACAGACGGTGGGCCCTGGCAAACAGGCGGGAAGGCCGGCACCTGAAGACGTTGACATCTGGGGGCCATTCTGCTTGGATTACTATTGTACCCCTGGGGGGTAGGCCTATATAAACCCCCAGGGTCCTCCATATGGGGGGTCGGACCCGAAGAAGAAGAGGGACACAGAGAGAGATAAGGACAAACCCTAGTGGCCATTCCGATTCCCTAGAGCAGAGGCAGAGAGCTAGCCTTGCCCTTCTTCCTCCTCTAGACGACACAGCTCAAGGAGCGACCTTGTAGCTTCCATATTAACATTAGTCATGACGCAAAGTCCCCGCAAAGGAGGACTAGGGGTGTTATCTCCACGGAGAGCCCCAAACTTGGGTAAGATTCGCAGGCGTCCCAAGTATCGCCTTATCCCGCTTCCAGGGCCCGGCGATGTTCTATTATCGCCATGCATGATAAGCCATCCTTTGGCATATGTCACACCAAAACTCCGACAAGTTGGCAAACACCTTCTCATCTCTTCCCCTGGTAGCATGAACAACGATAGTATAGATGCTCAGGCACTCTGTCGGGTTCAGCCTCTCGTCGTACTTCTCAGGTATCTCTGGCTTGAACGTGCGAATGGACGGCCAACAGACTTGCCGCAACTCACGAGTAAATGCAGGGCAGCCAACCTCGAAAGGTAGGCACCCGCCAATACCAAGTGCGGGCTCGTCCACGTCGGGGCCGTCGCACACATCGGTCGGGCGGAGGTCGTCGCAATATTGGTCAATAACTACACACACGTCTCCTCTCCGTACATCCTCCGGGGCTCGTCGTTGCCCTGGACACGCTCGAGGGCCAGAAGAGTCCATCGAGACGTCGTCGGGGTCTTGATTCTGTTGCGCTCGCGCTGGCTGCCATGGCTGGGATTGCACCATGGGGACGACTCCCTCTGTACGATCAGCAGCACGGGCAATTCCGTCGCTTGGGGAGGCCGCGGTGGGTCAGCTCGCCGTGAGCCCCCACCTTCGGTGAAACCGAGCTAAATTTTTGTGGTGGCACGCCATTTGTCCATCTGCTCGGCTGCAGGAGGAAAGCTGAGCATCGGTTGAACCCACGACATGGCCTTCGAGGCTGTACTTGGCATGGGTGATGATGAAGTCGATCATACCATTGCTCGGCTCCTGACGGTGCCGGTGATGGCAGCACTACACCCCCACTTCTTTGGGGCGACCACCTAGATGGCAGGTGGTGTGGTGAAGGCGCGCGAGGGCCAGTGGCTCCGTCGAGTGCAGCGGCTTGGTCAATCCGTCCCGGGGGAGGCGCACGCGCTATGACCACACCTGTGGTGGGAACGGTCAGAGGGCGGCTATTTGGCCCAGTCTGAGCGCCGTTGTTGTGGCTGTGCTCGTCGGCGGGCGAAAGGGGCGCAGATGGAGTAACCCCTTCGCCCGGGCCTTGGGGAGCATCGCCGTCGACGTGCTGCTGATGCTGCTCTCCTTCGGTGCCTCCTGCTCCTGCATTGGCTGTACGGGAAGTGGTGACGGTGCCGCCTACTCCGACCACATCCCCAGCAGCGCCCGCGCCCTCGCGTGCCTCCGCACCTCCCGCAGCGTTAGAGGCCGCGGGCGGCAGAGCCTTCGAGGTGGATGGATGTGCCAAAGAATCGGGTTTATTCTTGGGCGCCATGGTCAATGGAGTCGTCAAAGATGAAGATGATGCGCTACACACGCCTTCAGGTTCGCGCAAGCGAGACCCCCTACTTGGCGCGCTAAAGATGTTGCGGGCAACCATGGCCACCTATGGGACCAGGAGGCCCCTTGTTGGTTTGGCAGGGGGACGTCGCGTTGCACAAAGAGCAGGCGAGCGTGGGGCAGCACGACAGAGATCACGCGGGCAGTTTTACCCAGGTTCGGGCCGCCGTGAGGCCTAAAACCCTACTCCTGCTTTGGTGGATTGATGGTGGAAATGAGGTGGTGGAGCATAGTACACTTGCCCTGCAGGGGTTGCCTTAGGGCGGCAACGAATACGCGCGTATGTGGGTGTGAGTTATTCAATCTTCTAACCCTATCTATGGTTGCCATGGGCCTCCTTTTATAGATCAAGGGGTTATCACAATGGCAAAGTAGTCATTATGCATTGATAAGATAGCAAGAGTGCTATCATACCTAACTATGCGGGCTGACATGGTGCATTAAATGCACCGCTCAACATCACATCACTGGTTTCCCGGCAAGGCTTGCCAGGCTATCTTGCTAGTTCCGCACTTGCTCGCTTGACACGTCGCAGGACGGGTGTCATATGTGGGTTTTTCCTGTAGGGAGAAACTGCCATGTGGCGAATGGCTGCCACTTAGTCACTCCGCAGCTTGACACTGCAGTGATCGATGATGTGAGTCGTGGTGGAGTGGTTGGTGAGGTGGTTTAGCCTCCGCGAGTCCCGACAGGCTCTTGCCGGGACGCCTTGGTTGTCTTCGTCTGGGGGTGGCCTCGCCCCTTGTCGGGCTCGCCTGCCCGGCAAGGGACGCCTCTCTCTTGGTGATATCTTGTTGCTCTGGCTTGGTCTTGGTCCCTCTGATCTGCTTGTTGGTCCTTTGAACCTCTTGGTTTCTTGTACTCTGACTTGGGCTGATGCTTCAATCTTGTTCCCGTGCCTATGCATAGTTAGGGAAACAGACCCAGGATTTGTTGTACCGACAGGGGGGGCACCGGCCATTGTTTAGTGGACACATGGCTTTCGTGAGTGAACCGTGTACTATTTGAAAACATTTACATTAACTAACAACATATTTTTGTTTGAATGAAAACATGAGTTCATTGTTTCGCCTCCAATTTTTTTTCCATGGTAAAAAATCACGATTGTACACCATGGCTTGATTTTCTGGTACATTTTACCAAGCGTCAGGCCTCGCTAGCAATCTCAAACTTTGAATATGCAAAAAAGATATCTCGTTTATATATATATATATATATATATATATATATATATATATATATATATATATATATATATATATATATATATATATATATATATATATATATATATATATATATATATATAGTCGGAACTACACGTGGGTGTTAGCAAGATCATTTGTGTGTCGCTTTGCGAGTTTTCATTCATTGTCCGAGAAACGGGTAAAAACTTCATATAGTTCGACCATAGGGTGCGGCCAGAGGCGTAGGCCTTGTTGGTATTTTAATTTCAGGAAATGCATATAGAGTCCGGAAAATAATGAAAAGCATTGTGTCGGCGTGCTCTCACGATTTCATGGAATTTTTTTGGTAATGTTTGACACAAGTTTTAGTGCTCGCGCCTTCCATACCGGAGCATCTCACAAGAAGGATCATAGTTTCCAAAAGGAGATGCGACACTTTGGATTCCAAATCGTCAGGTACTACATCGTTCCGCCTAAAAAATCATGGTAAACAATCGCTGATATACCCTTGGTTTGATTTTCCAGCCCATTTCAGGTCTCGTCTGCTATGTTTAAGTCATTCTTAACACTTACCTTGCATTTTAGTGTATATAAAATCAAAAACCCTACTACAACTACATGTGGGTGTTTTAGTTATGCTATACTTAGTCTACTCATAGTGGAGAGTGTCATATACTAGTATAATGCACATATATATATGATACTAGTGTATGATACTACCTTTAATTATAGTGCATAGTATAATAGAGTAGTATCATAGATGATCATATTTATTGCCATGCATGACACACATTAGCATTGCATTTAACAAGATACAGTATCTACCTATATGTTACTCTAAGCCTCTCTAGCTTCTTTAATTATTTGCCACATCAGCATACTTTCTATTTCCGAGTGCATGATATCGGCTATGATACCACCACTATGGCCAACCTTATAGTGGGGAGTATTATATACTATAGTATCATGCATATGATACTAGTGTATGATACTACGTATGTACCTTCATAGTGCATAATATCATAGAGTGGTATCATAGATGACCGTATTTATGGCCATGCATGACACAAAGTTGTATAGCATATTTATTATGTTATGGTATCTATATCTATGTTACTTCTTTGCCACATCATCATATTTGCTACTCCCGAGTGCATGATACTGACTATGATACCCCCACTATGGCCACCCTAAGGCTGGTCGTAATGGGAGTATCATAAGCGGTATCATGCATGCGAACTAGACTTTTTGGATGATGTGGCACACAGTTAAATAAGGAAAGAGAGGGTGTGGTATCATATCATGATACTGTATCATATTAAATGTTGTACTACTTTGTGTCATGCATGTCAATTAATAAGGCAACCTAAGGTCCTTCCTAGTGCTCCAATGTGGACAAGTGCTAAGCATGCCACATAAGTGAAAAAATAACATGGCACAATATTTAAGGAGGGGAGAGAGCACATTGGTGACCCCATGAAGAACCAATTCCAAGCACGAGAACCTAGGTAAACCACTTAAATAAAACAACTTGACCAATGCATGAAAGACTTTAGATGCTAACTCATTAAATCATGTGTGCTTAACAACAACAAGTTAAACACCTATGCATTGGGGAGTTGAGTTGCTAAGGTATTTAATGCACTTAGCACCCCATCTAAGCACGTTTGCATTGGAAGAGGTCTAAGATACTAACTTATGATACTATGCTCGCATTACAGAGGTAGTATCATATACTAGTATCATATACATGATACTAGTATAGGATAAAGCTAGTCATAGTGGGGAGTAACTTAGAGTAGTAACATGCATATGTTATTAGTTTATGTTACTACATTCATAGTGGGTCGTGTTATATGCGTGGTAACATAGATGTCTTCATTTATTACTTTGTAGACTCATTTTGCATTGGGAAGCGATATGTGGTAACATATTGTGTTACTCCATTTGCTTCTCTCCTCATTAAGTACTTGCCACATCACCATTTTTGCCTATGTGGCATCTATGTTACTACCTATGTTACTCCCACTATGACCAGCCTAAGGCTGATTGTAACATGGAGTATCATATACTAGTATCATGCATATGATACTACCTACGTAATGCGCGCATAGTATCATAAGTTAGTATCATGTAGTATTTTACTTATTGTCATGCATGACACATAGTAGCATAGCATTTATTATGATACAGTATCATGATATGATACTTAACCCTCTATTTCTTCATTCAATTCTATGATAGCTCATCAAAATTGCCTAGCAAAGAAGGTGTACAAATCATTTGTGCGTCGCTTTGCGAGTTTTTATCCGTTTGTTCGACAAGCGGGGAGAAGTTTCAAACATTTCGGCCGCGAGGTGGGGCCACTAGCGTAGGCCTAGTTGGTATTTTAATTACATAAAATTTAGACGGAGTTCGGACATCATGAAAATCGATGTGTGCCCTTGGCGTGCTCTCACGACCCCGTGGAAAAAATTGGTAAAGTTTGGCACAAGTTTTGATGATCGCTCTTTCCAAACGAGAGCATCTCACATAAAGGATCATGGTTTCAAAAAGGAGACGTGTCAATTCAATCTCCAGGGACTGTGACTTCATCGTTTTGGCCTCATAAAAATTTCCATGGTACGCAATCACCATTATACCACGGGTTTGATTTTCTGGCGCATTTCAGGTATCGTTAGCTATATTTAAGACATTTTTTGAGTTTAATGTGCATTTAGTGCATAAAAATAAAATTACGACCGGAACTGCATGTGTTGTCGAAAGGGATGAGGATCTTCGTTCGATCTAGGAGCATCCAACTGTGCAGACGTACGATCCATGGGGTTTGGGTTCTGGCCAATCAGAAAGCACGACTCAAATCGCGGGCGGGGTTTGGTCGGCACATGACTTTCATCACGAACCATGTGCTATTCGCAAACTAGATTGCATATTTTTGTTCACACATACTGTAGTGAGATTAATTGAGTGTGCTACCTCTATGATATAATAATAATAATAACAAAAAACAGTTCATATTCATTGCCTGAGCTGACAGTATATCAAGGTCAACATATTAACGGTTCTTATATCAACAGAAAACCGGTCATAACTCACAAATTCAGTACATGCGACAGTTCTAAATTGAACGAATTAAGTTGCAGGGTAGGCATAAAGACTAGTCTTACGGCTTAATACCCATGTACATGGGGGAACTGGGATCATTACGTTGACCCCGAATGAACTTGGGTTTTCTGATAATTTGACGCTTCTCTGTTACACGGGTGCATGATCCCTTGGCTGGCAACTTAGCAAATTTATCGTACTCGTCCTCATCAGCAACATCGTCGACACCCAGTACCCTCCTCTTCCCATGCATCACTACATGGTAGTTCTTGTGCAAGGGGTCTTCCGCAAAGAAAATTTGGGTAGCATCGCTGGCAAGAATGAACGGGTCCGACCATCGTTCTCCTATTAACATAGGTCTTCCTGTAATAATTAATCTTTATATGACCAAGAGGGATCCACGGCACCTATATAATGCCACCTTAACTTTCACATAGTCAAGCTCCCAAATCTCTTTGATGGTTCCATAGTATACCCTTTTATCAGCTTCATCCACATTCATGCATACTATTCGAACAGAGCTATTCTGATATGAGGTCTTCCCATGACGTTCCTCAGTGTAGAACATGTATCCATTTATGTCATGTGCTTGGTACGTCAACACCGTAGGTGATGGATTTTGTGCCAACCACGTAGCAATGTCATCGATGGATCCTTGTGCCAAACGATTCTTCAACCATTCGGCTTAGCACCATTGGTAAGAAGCTTTGGTGGATCTCCGCCAAGTGTTCTTCGGCATAAGCACTGAGAACTGGGTTGTTAAGCAGTACCGTCAAATGGGCTTTCTCTGCCAATTCTCCGGGTGCAGCCATTTGCGTGCCAGCAAGGACCCACTTACCTTTCAACCTTCTCTCATGGCGAGAGAGGGGCAAACCTATAGGTTTTTGTTTCATGTATTCGATGCAAAACTCAACCACCTCCTTCGTGGTATAACCTTGTAGGATGCTTGCCCCTGGGTGGTTTTGGTTCAGACAAAAGCGCTTTAGTATTCCCATGAACCGCTCGAAGGGTACATGTTGCGAAGAAACACAGAACCACAATACTTTATCTCGTCGACAAGGTGCATAGTGAGATAGACCATGACATAAAAGAATGATGGTGGGAAAAACATCTCTATGTTGGACAATATTCTTGCTATATCATCTTGCATATGATCCAACTCTTCAGGAACTACAACTTTCTGGTGTAGTTGGTTCAAGAAATCACAAAGCTCAATGAGTGTGTTTCTTATATCTTTGTCCATCAGATTCCTGATGGCCACCTAGAGGATTTGTGTTAACATTAGGTGGAAATCATGTGACTTCATGTGTCCCAACTTCATTTTACCCGAGCTCACATCCACGAGACTTCTAATGTTTGCGGAGTAGGAAGAGGGTGTCTTAACTGACAACAAATAGGTGAAGAACTGTGTTGCTTCTTTTTTACTGAAATTGTAACTCTGGCGAGCTTTGATGAATTTATCATCATCTTCTGCTTCACTCTTGTGTTTTGATCGATCAGCAAGCATATCGAGTCGTGAACCCTCACCATCCTTTCTCTTACCTTTAATCTTGAGCTGAGTACCAAGGATGCTTTGACATATGTTCTTCTCTACTTGCATGACATCGATGCAGTGACGTGCACGTAGAATCTCACAGTAAGGTAATTTCTAGAACACTGATTTCTTCTTAAACACTTGACCCTTGGGTGTTTGTTTCATCATCAAAGCGTGATTCTTGCCAAGCACAACATTAATTTGTTTAGCTATGTTGTGGACCACGTCCCCATCATAGGGTCTTGGGCCCACACCTACCTCTGCCGTACCATCAAATTCGGCTTTCATCTTTGGTATGGGTGATTTTTCCGTAAGAATCTACAATGATGCAAATACATGGTTTTGCGCGAGTTTGGAAGTCTTTTGCTAGCTGTCCTATCCATGCATGTGACATACCCTACATCTCCCTTTTTTCTGCCCCGATGTGTTGCCTAATGCCGGCATATCTTGAATGGTGTGCATCAGTATCACATGTAGATCAAAAATCCCCTTTATGTAAGCATCATAACATTTTACAGCAGGTGCATCTATCCACAGTCAGCAGTTCTTCTACCAGTAGCTGAAAGTAAATGTCGATGTCATTTCCAGGTTGCTTCGGGCCTTGGATAATCATTGACATCATAATGTATTTTTTCTTCATACACAACCAAGGAGCTAGGTTATATATGCACAGAAGCAGCGACCATGTGCTGTGATTGGTGCTCATATCGCCAAAAGGATTCATCCAGTCAGTACACTCCCCGAGCCTTATACTTCTAGGATCCTTGGCAAAGTCTCAAAACTTGTTGTCAATTAATTCCCACTGAGCCCCATCTTTCGGGTGCCTCATATACTTATCCTCAATTCGCTCTTCATGATGCCACCGCAACCTCTTTGCCTCTCTAGGGTTTGCAAACAAACACCTCAACCTTGGAATTAAAGGCAAGTACCAAACAACCTTGAACGGGATTCATGTCTTGATCTCGTCGTCCAGTTTGTACTTGTCATTTGCTCTCCTACACTTGTATCGTGCATGCTTGCATTTAGGACATGCACACAAATCTTTGTACTCACCACGGTACAATATACAATCATTCACACAAGCATGTATCTTCTGTACTTCAATTTCCAATGGGGAAATAATTTTCTTCGCTTCTGCTTTTGGGGAGCACATTATCTTCCGAAAGAATTTCTTTGAAAAGACCTAACATCTCTAAGTAGCCCTTGTTTGATAGACCGTTTGCTGCTTTAAATCTGAGAAGTGCCAGGGTGGCACTCAACTTGGAATATTTCTTTTTGCAACCTGGATAAGATTCTTTCTTGGAGTCCGCATCAATGGTTGGCAGATCCTTGTACCCAATCATATCCATTTTTGGGCCCTCAAAATCTGCAATCATAGCAGCAAAATCTGGCATATCAAGATCGTCATCATCTGCGTCGACGTCTTGGTTTTCCAGTGGGCGTTTCAGCTTTCTGGTGTTCCATTGGTAGCTTGACGCCTCTGCCCTGATGTTAGATTCAACATACATGTGACACTGATCAGGGTTTGGCATCTTGCAGCCCTGGGTATCTTCATCCATGACCTCCTGTTCACCGTGTCTGGTCCAACGTGTATATCCATCCATGAATCCCCGAGAAACTAAGTTCCACTGGACATCAGCAACATCATGTGACTCTGTATTCGCACAATCAGTACATGGACACAGGATGTAATCCGCATCACCAATTCTCCTCTTTGTACTTTCAGCCAAATTCGTGAATTCTGTCATGCCAGTGATAAAATCTGCGGTTTTCTGATTCTTCATCCATCGAGATCGTTCCATCCGCACCAGAATGGTAATTAAAAATAAAACAACAACATTAATACACGGATTAACTACTGCCCAAAGATGCATGCATAAATCACAAGGTTTTATTTTCATAATTACTGAGGGCACTCCATATTGTTATCCAGATGTGCAATGACAAAAATTAATGGCCAGTCAATTTACATGCAGAGTACTAGTACATAACTACCCTTAGGAATTGAATACCTTAATTAAGCCACTCATGAAAACAATACCTTAATTAATTAGCCGCGCGGCGACCTCCACCCGGCAGATAGAGAAGCGCAATGCGGTGGCAAGCCGAGACAACAGGGTCGAGGAGCACAGCTTAGTGCCTGCCGCCTGAAGTTCGACCTCCACTATCCGGCCATCGACCGCGATGGATGTGCTCGAATCACGACGCCGTTGATCTAGATGGTTGAGCTCCTCCTATCTCCCGCCGCAGACCGAGGATTTACCTCCTATGACGCCGCCATCGCCCACCGACCGAGGATTGACCTCTTCTCCTGTAGCCGCTGCCTAGGCCGCCGCCGCCATCTCTATATGCAGAGCGGCTATTTTTTTCCGATGAATATCCGCATAGCGGTTGTTTACACGGTATCACTGTAACTTAATTATATGTATAGGGTGGTACATCACATATGGTTATGTAACGGCAACCGTGTCTCACCTACGTTGTCTTCTCACACGGTTTGGTGCGGAAATCGTGTGTGACATTGTAATATCTAACACAAACGACATGTATAAACAGCGTGCCGTATACAACATATAGTGCCATGAGTACATCCCGGTTGTTAACTTATCCCCACAGTTTCCCCATTTCCCCCAAATCCCTAATAGCCTCCAAATTACCTCGCGTGGCGCTGACATTGGGGGGATGCAGATGAATGGTGCTGATGGTTTCGGTGTGGTTGGTCCGGCTCGTATCGTCGCCACGACGGCGATCGCCACCGAGCACTTGCCTAAGGTCATCAGAAGGCAGGTGTACTACATATCCGAATTGTTCTTTCATGTTCCAATCTATCTCGATCTTTTTTAGCATGTACAAAGTAGCTCCTTGCTGAACCCGTCCTGAATGAACCCCCCCCCCCCCAGGAAAGTGATCTGCCGCTGGATCCGAAGCATGACGCCAGGCTCCCGCAACACAAGTTCAATTCCGAGTTTTGAGCCACCGAGAAGTACCAAAAGCTAAGTTGTCTGCACACGCATACTCCCACTCGACGTGTATGCACAGAGGGATTCGGCATTGGCAGGCGGTTTCTCAGTTGCCCCTTAGAGGTTAGTGATATTCATCATTTTACTTGAATTAATGCCACCGCTCATCCTGAATACTATTTAACATTGGCAGGAATATGAGGCTTGTGCCTTTGTTAACTGGCTGGATGAAGAATGGCATGGCAGGGCTCAGAGTGTTATCACCAAGCTCGCAGAAGATAACGTAAAGCTAAAGAAGAAACTGGCTGATCTGAAATGTACAATCAGTACGATGAAGCAAGAAAGAATCAATCACAAGCAACAGATGAAAGCAAGAGACAAGAAGGAACTAGCATGTGTAGTCGTGGTTGTCACATTAGCCATATTCTGTGCGTTGTTTGCAATGATGATTAGGGGTTTTGTTTGACAGTATTGCTAAAGCACATGTGCATGTTCTCTAAATAATGCAAATCTAGGTCCTATGCCATTGATGTTACGCAAAGATTCATGCAAATATTTTCCTTTGTCTATTTTTTCCTTTGTAGTTTGATTATTACTGGCTTTATCAATAAGAAGAGCTTAATGCATTGCTTTCCAACTGTCCTACTCCGTTCGTACCGGTACCGGTGCGTAATCCCAAAACTCATTCCTTGTTTTTGTCCTGAAAAAAGAAACCAGCCAAATAGCCAATAGGAGCCCTGCGCAACCCCGGGAAATTGGAGCGACTGGGTACAAATAATTGCGGTTGATTATATCAGCGGTTAGATAATACGTCAACCACCGCTTCAATTGGCAGTTCCTCTTCTCTGCATACCCCACTTTAGAGTCCACCATCTTCGTCGTCCCTGGCAGGCTGCAGTACACACTGGCACACACTCTGTAGCCATGTCGAGCGACAACGAGGACGATAGTTCGGCCAGCAATCTATCTCCCGATGATAGGCCAACATCGGAATCATCACGCTCGTCTTCCATGAGTCCTGCATCGAGCCTAGACCTTGATTATATCCATATCATGGAAGGTGCGCCACCTCTAGAGTCGTCAGACGACAACCAGACGGACGAGGAGTCGGAGGAGGACGAAGAAGAGGACGACGATGATAAGGAGGAGGAATGGTCGAACGAGGAGGAGGGCCACGATGACAACAACAACGACGACGGCGGCGGTGGTGATGAAAAGCCAAAGGTTAGCGGTAAGAAGCGTCCTCGCGAAGACAATGTTGCGGGGCCATCCAACAACAACAACAAGAAGAATAAGGACTAAGTTAAGCAGACTATATATATATATATATATATATGCTTCCATTCCCCATATTAATTTGTTATCTCTGTTTATCCCGTCAATATCATTGCAGACAATTAGTAATAAGTATTCGACGGTGATCTTCTACATTATCGCCCACAGGTTGATTTGTTGAACTGTGTGCCTTGACGAGCACACAATTCACAAAAGACCGTATCGGTTGTCTATAATGATCGCACACAATTCTGATTACCAACCTGTTTGCCGGGTATCACACACATCTTGTTATGCCGAATCATTTGTGTTCACATCAATCATCGCAAGTGGTTCATCGGAGCGAACTATATGTCGTATATCGCACACACAACTTGATCTGGCTGCCCGTTTATGTTGTTCTGTCTCATCACAAACAGTTCATATGCATCAAATGTATGCCCAGCATCGCACACACAACTAAAATCTGAATTGTGTTTGATGTATCATTCATCGCAAACGTTTTGCGTCTTTTTTGATGGTTTTTTACATCACCGTTTGTGATTAATGTATCACACACATATACGTCAATGGGTCTCTGATCGTAGTGTCACGTTAGCAGCATCCTGTAGTAGTGATGTTACAAACAAAAGAATTTGATGAATATGTTAGGCAACATTCCACATCAAAAAAATTGTTTTTATCATTTACCTACTCGAGGATGAGCAGGAATTAAGCTTGGGAATGCTGATACATCTCCAACGTATCTATAATTTTTTGTTGGTGCAATGATTGTCCCCTTATTTTTTTTAGAGTTTGTTCACATAAACATTGAGGGACTTATGTGTTTGCTAGTGCACACAGAGTAATAGGTCCCTTAGTTATCAAGGATTTTGGTGCAAACGACGAAGATAATCTACTGCGTGGCACTGAAAGTTATCATCGAAGATTAGGCTGACAAGAGTGGCCCCTTATAAATTGCTGACGGGAAGCAATTGTCACGGTGTTCGTCCAAAGAAAATGACTGCGTCTGAGGAGATTGAAGATGAAGTGATGATGTAGCATTTACTTCATAGTTCTTTTTCTTTTCATTTGAGTCATAGGACCACCGCACTATTAAGAGGGGTCTAGCATATGAAACTTTGATTCTCTAATGCTAAACCCAAATCCTATGAAAGTTGCGAGAGAAATCTCTTTGTGCTCTGAGCAAATACTTGCCAGCAAGAGATTGAGATCTTCTTCGATGTGAGAGATTTGTCTTAGACCGAGGAGTTAGCATTACTTGTTCCTCAAGTAATGTTACCGTTGCTCCAAAATCCCACCATTGTGAACGTGTTGGTTGGCAATTGGCTGGACCCCGTGTCCAAAATGGTCATTTCCCTTCTGGGAAGGTTGCGGTTATAAATATCCACCCCACGCCGGCACTATCCGGCGGCTACTCCATTTGATTCTAAGAAGATTTGTGAGCAACCCCCTCTTCGAGCGATTTGAGTTTAAAATCCACCGAGAGAAAAACCCCTAGAGCCGAAAATTGGATAGTGGTTCAGCATCACTCGAATCTAAGTCCAGTACGCTCTGCCTAATACTCTTGAGAGCTGTAAACTATCTAGACAATTAGGTGTCAATTTCTTCTGAGACCAAGAGTGATTGTGGTTCTCGAAGAAGAAGTCAATAAAGGTTCGGAGATCACCTCAAGTATCTACCACGATTAACGCATTGGTTGACGAACCAATTGTCGATTAGAACAGGGTGAAGAGAGTTTCTCTTCCGTGTTAAGTCAGAGCCCCTCCAACCAGACGTAGTCCTTGTACAGAAGGACGAACTGGTCAAACAAATACCATGTTGCCATCGAGCACCACTAGTTACCTCTGCTACCATCATTTATATTCAATCTGTTTATCCTTCGTGTATTTTGTATTGATACATGTCTTTGTTTCCTTTCGGTACTTAGTTCTAGCTCGTTGTATTTTTTTCATTCACTCTGCTGTTGGGTTCCGAGAGTTTTGCCATTTCCGAAGAAATTTGAAAACTCCCATTCACCCCCCTCTGGTAAACTTACTTTGTTCCTACAACTGGAATTAGAGCAAGGTACTCCTTGACTCTGCTCATTTTGGTCTAACAACCTTGGAGTTTTAAGTATGTCTTCAGTGAGCTATAAGTCGCATCTCAAGATTCCGAAGATGGGATGAACTATCCCTTCTAGAAGGAGAAGATGAAGATCCATCTCTGACCAAATTGATGATGATATGTGGAATGTGGTGCAAGTTGGATTCACGATTGCTATACCTCAAGCCCCAACCGACGAAGAGAAGAAACTCATTCAGATGGATGCTCAAGCCAAAGATGAAATTCCAAAGATGAAATTGGTGGCCATCTCTCTCATGCACAATTTCTTCGCTATCGCCAGTGTGAAACCGCGAAGGAGTTGTGGGAAGTCTTCGAGAAGATAAATGAATGTGTTTCAACTCAGAAAGAAGCTTGAATTGACACTCTTCGGGAAAAATTCAATCGGTTCAAGCACATTGGAAATGAAAGCTGTTAGTAAACATTTGATCATCTAAGTGACATAGCAAATGAGCTTCAAGGTCTCGGCGCCAAAGACATCACTGACCATGAAGTTGTGAAGAAACTGCTCCGAACTCTTCGTAGTTCATTCGACACTCTTGTCCCGATGATTCGTGAACGAGCTGATTTCAAATCCCTCGACTCTGCTGATATCATGGGAAAACTGGACACCCACGAACAAGAAGAAGAGAAGAGAGATCTGTATGGCTCAAGTCAGCACAAAAATCATGCTCTCAAGGATGTGGCTGATTCTTCCTCCGATGGAAATGCAGAAGAAGATTCAAATGACCAAGAAAGGCTCAACAAAGATCTTGCACTAATCACAAAGAGATTCCAAAGCCTTGAAGGAAGAGCCAGTTCTAGAAGAAGAGTTCGAGCAATTCTGGCGGTTCAAAATCTTCAACAAAACCTATGAGAGAATACACCTGCTTCAAGTGCAAAAGTCATGGACATTTCATTTCAGACAGCCGTCTATAGGAAGCTGAAATCCATGCTAGTGTAAGATATGATTCTGGCAACTATCGAGGCAAAATCAAGAGCAAGAACTATGACTTAGATGGTGAGAAGAAAACAAAGAAGTTCTGCAAGAAGAAGGACAACTCCACCTCAAAATCTTTGTCAAGATCTTCCTCAAATCCTTCCAAGTCCTCATCCAACCGCAAGAATAACTCTCGCAAGGCCAAGGCATACTTCGGCAAGGAATTGGATTCTGATGAAGTAGAATCGTCTAACCCTGACGAAGCTGAAGAATCCGATGAGGATTCCGACTCTGGCATGACTGGCATAGCCTATGCTTATGCTCCCGCACCAAAATTCTTCTACAAACACCCAAGCGACGATAAATCTCCTACCTACTGCTTCATGGCCAAGGCCTCAAAGGAAAAGATATCCTCCAAACATCACAAGGTTTGCTCAAGTGATCAATATTCTTATGATGAGGATGGCCATGCTAAATTGATCAAAATTTCCAATATTCAACAACAGTCTCTTGAGAAAATTGAGAAAACCCTCAGGAAGTCTGAAGGGTTGTTGGTTGAGGAGATGGAGAAAAATCAGTCGTTGACCGAAGAGTATTCTACTCTCAAGTCGCGAATGGAAGAACTGTCAAATCATCATGATTTTCTCTCGACCGACCACGAAAGATTAACCTATGGTTACCTGAAAAGGAAACAAGAATTCGAGGCACTAAGAGAGGCTCATGAGGATTTGACGAGGGAAAATTATCTGCTCACCTAACAACTTAAAGAGAAACCGGAAGTGTTTGAGCCACCATTTTTAAAATGCCTTGAATGAACCAATGCTGAATCAAATGCTGAATCATCTATGAATGCTAACCCCTCGGTCAAGGAAAATGGATCTGTTTCTGATGAAAATGCTAGGTTGAAGGATCTTCTTAAGATAGGAATGTTCAAATCTCTCAAAGGGCATCAAACCCTTTGCGACGTTCTCAAGAAATCCATTCTTCACAAGAATCCTAGGAAAGAAGGTGTTGGTTTCGAAAGGAAATTGAACATAGATGGCTCCTACTAGGAACCTGATCAATATCCTCACATTGTCTGGGTGCCTGGTAAGAGCAAAATGCTTGATCCAGCTTTACTTTCAGGATATGAGTCACCTATACCTGAATACGCTCATGATGATTCTCTGGACAACTATAAGCTGTTCAAAAATCTACATGGTGAGGTTATTGCTCGCTATGTTGGACCTAACTGCAAGAATGGCCCTCCTAAGAAAGCAATCCGGGTGCCTAACAAAACTGTCGCTGAATTGCATGTTTCCGTTCAACTAATCATGTAGGCAGAAAAAATTCGACATAATGAGTATATGCATACCTCATTCCATCACTATACTCATTCATTAGGAAATAATTTTAATGCTTATTTTTTCAATTATGCTCGCACTCTTCGAGTAACAATTATGTTTACCGAAAGAAATCATACCCTGCTCGTTCTACTGTTTCGAAGACACCTGCAAAGATGTGGGTGGTTAAGAAAGCCTAATTCTTCTGCATGACTATTTCTTCGGGTGTATCGAATGGATAATGGATAATGGATGCACCACTCAAATGACCGGAGACAAGTCGTTGTTTGTCGACCCCAATTTAAATGTTGCTCCTTTCAAGTATATTACTTTCGGCGACAACAACAAAGGAAAGGTAATTGAGTTAGGTAAAATTGGTATATCCAAAGACAAGAGCATTCATATGGATTTAATCTTATGTCAGTTGGCAAGTTATGTGATCTTGGCATGCTAGTACTCTTCTCTAAAATCGAATGCATTGTCTTTATGGCCTCATACAATTGTTTCATCTTCGAAGGAAATAGAAAGGGTGATTTGTATATTGTGGATTTCTTTAAGGGTCCCTCAGTCCAAACTTGTTTGCTTGCAAAAGCAACCGAAGGTTAGCTGTGGCACCGAAGACTTGGTCATGCAGGTGTGACAAATTTGCAGACCCTTGTGAAGAAAGATCATCTCCATGGCATTCCTGATGTGAAATTCGATCAGGATCGTCTCTGTGCTGCTTGTGAGGCCGGAAAATTGGCCAAGACGCACCATTCGTCGAAGACTGTCATGACCACAACAAGACCCCTGGAAAATCTTCATATGGATTTATTTGGACGCCATAACTATGCAAGTTTGGTGGCAGTCATTATGGTCTGGTTATTGTTGATGAATTCTCTCATTACACTTGGGTATTCTTTCTCGAAGACAAGACCCACACTCAAGATATCTTCAAAAGTTTTGCCAAGAGAGCACAAAATGAATATGATGTGCGAACTAAGCATGTCAGAAGCAACAATGGCACTGAGTTCAAAAATACTCATATTGAAGGGTTTCTCGATGATCATGGTATTACTCATGAGTTCTATACCACATACATTCTCCAACAGAATGGAGTTGTTGAACTAAAGAATAGAACTCTCATCGAAATGGTGAGAACAATGCTCAGAGCACCCGGCAAATGTATTATATGAACCACCGATTTCGGATGCTATTCGGCAAATGGATATCGGGAGAGTCAAGCCAGTTGAAGGAAATGCACCCGAGTCCTTTCATGATGATGCCCCCATGACTCGAAGCAGAACTCATCAAGCACTGCTGAAGAAAATGCCACTCCGAATGCAAATGGTAATCCTGAAGGGAATATCGAAACAAATGTCAATACTGATGAAAATGATGATGATCATCAATATGAAAATCCTCATCCTTTAGTGGCAAATCAAGTTGATCCTTCATTAATTCTCGATGAACTTGAGAATCCAGTTTATCGACCAACAACTCGTTCACACACTCGTTTGGCTTACTACTGTGGAAGTTTCTCCTTTGTCTCATTGGCAGAACCTACCAAGTATGAAGAAGCCATGAATGATCCTGATTGGATGAATGCTATGCAAGAGGAGTTGGTGCAATTCAAACGGAATGATGTGTGGGAATTGGTTGACAAACCAAATCCTAAGAAGTGCAATATCATCGACACTAAATGGGTATTTCACAATAAGCAAGATGAAAATGGCATAGTGGTTAGGAACAAAGCTCGTCTTGTTGCTCATGGGTACACACAGGTTGAAAAAGGCTCTATATGGGCTGAAGCAAGCCCCTCGAGCATGGTATGACACCTTGAAGAAGTTTTTGCTCGACAAAGGATTCAAGCCCAGACCCACTGATCCCACACTTTTCACTCGTGTTGTTGATAATGATTTATTCGTATGTCAAATCTATGTGGATGATATTATATTTGGTTGTACTAACAATGCTTGCAGCTTAGAGTTCGGGAAAATGATGTTCGATAAATATCAAATGTCTACAATGGGTGAACTTAAGTTCTTTCTCGGACTAAAAATTCGTCAACAGGAAAATGGAATTTTCATATCTCAGGAGAAATATCTTAAAGAATACTTGAAGAAGTTAAAAATGCAAGATTCCAAAATGAATGTTGTATGGAATTAGTTGAAGATTCTGCTCGTCCAGCGAGCATGGCTGAGGGTGATGATAATGTCTTGGGCACATCTGATGATTCCAAGGCTCCGAATGCAAAGGGCCCAATAGTAGGACCGTCATCCAGCAAAAGAAAAAGGACCGAGCAAAATCCCGGTGAACAAGAAGAAAATGCTCCTAAGAAAAGGAGAGGAGGCAGAAAACCATACACAAACAATGTTGAACTAATCTCTCTTAGTGACTACAACACCATTGAAGGAGAATCCAAGAATGACAGTGATATGCTCTTGCAAAGAATTCCGCGCCACTGGGTAAGCAAGTGGTTCCACTATGAAATGGTTCATCCTTGGTATCTTGCATTCCCTGGCATTGCATGACACCGGTTATTTACTTTCTTTAAGTTGAAACTGTTAATAACTCAACTTGAATAAATTTTTGACCGGGTCATGGTGCCACTGAATCGATTTTTCCTAGTGCAACCACATTTGCCTTTATGGGAAGGTCTTTATTCGGTCCGTTGTCATGCCTCTTATCGGTACCTCCAAGTAGGGAAGGTTATGGGCATGCAATACCCTGGCCTGGTAAGCAGACATAACCTTGTGTGCCTGTTGTTAAGTTTATGGTACCGAGTCCCCGTTTTGGACAATTGATGTTTGGCCACGACGGTGGTCGATGTGCCTTTGGTAGGCACAGGGCCACCCAGGACTATTCCAGTGGGAAATGAGTCAGAGTGGCCGAGGTAGTGTCATGGCAATGGACGGGTTTTGTCGGAACGCCGTTGGTCCACCCGAATGGGAGAACGAGGCAATGGGTTCTGTGGTGTGGGTACAATGCACTACCGCTGCAGAGTGTAATTAATCTATCAATAGCCGAGTCCACGGTCACGGACATGCTCGAAAGCAAGTCACACCATGGGTCAACATATAATAAAATTTTGCTCAATAAGTTCTAAACTTTTGTACTGTAATAAATTGGTGGAAGAGCCACCAAGTTGATTTGAGACCAAGTATGGTCAGGGTGGTGATCAACGGAAAGGTCATGATTTATGTCTTGTTGAAACGAACAAGTTTGTAGTTTAATGATAATCACCATGGGTAAGTCAGACCGAGGTTTTGTTTCCACAAAGGCATGAGCACCGCATGTTAGTTAATGTATATGTAAGTTTGTTGCTGCATATTAAAAATTGAATAATTATCATGATATTGTTTGTCATTATGATTTTGTTTGTTGTAAGCTTGCAAGTACATTCCAAGTACTGACCTGGCGTGTCATGCTAGATTTCAGGAAAGTTTCGCTGGAAAGGAGTGCCGTCTGAGTCTAGAACGTGTCCACATCGGTGTCCCTGTGAGATGGGGTTCCGCTACGAAGTCGTTTCGCTGTTGCGTAGTTTTATGACTGAGGCCTTTTATGTTCACTAAATAATGTACATATTGTCCAGCCGCACCGTGTGTGCCGCTCGTCCTCGCTACCTGTTGTAATGTAAAACTATGGTCCGCTAGTATCAATAAAGCGGTTGTTTTCTGTACCAAGATGTTGTGTGTTGCCAGAAGACAAGGTCTCTGGGTTGGCAATGCAAGGTAAACCGGTCGCTCTGATCCAGGCTGCCACAACGCTTGGTATCAGAGCCGCAGTAACTGTAGGATGCGTTAGACTAAGACGTGCAAATTAAACACTAGATACGCGTTTAGGTTGAGTGCCGGGAGTGTGTCTAGCTGGTTATTGCTTTACATATACTTGTTTTTTTTATGCTAACCCGATGATGGTTGTGAGTGTAGATGGCTCCGGTGCCGTATCCGTGCCAATTGCAGCTGATGCCGTACACGTCACCGCACCTCCTTCGTAATGTGTGGCGTCGGCTGTACCCTCATGCAGACGACCCAGTTTATCGTGTGTACCGGGAGCGTCTAGCTGACTCAATATATAAATATCAGGCAGTGGTGACTCTGCGCATCAGTTCTGACTCCAGCTCTTATACTCGTACCTCTCGGAGCGGTTACTCTTCTACCGCTTCAAAAGCCGTCCACTTGCTTTATCCACCCAGGTTATTCATTCGAGATCCTTGTTGAGCACTGTCACAGCTAGGTCCGCATGCAGAACCACCCATGTTTCCAATACTACCCTTCTCTACACGACAACGATCGTGTTCATTTCCTTGAGATTGATCCGGAGTCTGATAGCGTTGCTAGCCATCTCTGCCATTATATTACTGCTAGCTACCTCATGATCCACGAGCTTGCACGCGAGTTGACTAACACTCGTATTGCTTTAGCCACTACTAGGTCTGTCACCATTCCTACCTCCATGGGATTTACCCCTTACGTCCCCAGTTCCGTTTCCCCTACTTCACCAGTAACCCCTCCCAGTAGCTCGGGCAACTCGACCATAACTCCTCTTAGTGCCCCTGCTAAGTGGATCTCACTTCTCACTACCCCTGTAGCTCCTATGATCCACCCTACTCCCGCCCCGGAAGGAGAGCCTCCGAGGCAGCGTTGCCATGTTACCTTTAACCCCGAGATTTCAGTTAACCTCGTCAGTTCAGGATCGGAGTCCACTTCAGGAGAGGACCCCGCAGCACCCGCAGAGCAGTAGAGCTCCAGAGCATTCGCAGTTGTCAGACTGATGTACGAGTGTAGATGTACGAGTCATGATGTTTCGTTTCATGTATGAGAGTAGTGTAACCGGGCATGTTATTTTCTTTTCATGTATGAGTCCCTGTATAATTATGCTAAAGCTGTGTATCTTTTGCTCGCTGTCTTTCTTCGCAATTTGTTTTCCCTCGAGTTTTGTTGCTGACTTTTCCCCACATATTTTTATTTTGAATGTTTCTCATCTCGGTTGCGTTGTCTTGGGAAAATCCATAATAGGATGACGCGGGGAGGCAACAGTAGCAGTGCTCACGAGGATGTTCCTGTTCGTCGCTCCGCCCGACAGACAGGACACTCCCCCGAGCCGTACATACCACCGCCTCCACCACCAAATCCGCCTACCACTGAACAAATCCTGCGTATGTTTGAGGAAAGAAGAAGTAATGATCTACTTGAGATATTAAAAAGTGTTCAAGCTATGATTGGTCAGAATGGACAGCAGAACGGTCATTACTCCAAGCTATCGGATTTTCAGCGAACTCAGCCTCCCAGTTTCAGTCAGGTTGTTGACCCTTTGGATGCCGACGATTGGTTGCGAACCATTGAGAGGAAACTTGAGATTGCCCGTACTGCAGAAGAGGACAAAGTTCCATATGCAACTCACCATCTTGAAGGCGCTGCTGCCATATGGTGGGAAAATACAAAAGCCATGTGGCCTGCTGATGAAGCACTCACCTGGACAAAATTCAAGGATCAGTTCCGAAAATATCATATCCCTACTGGAATTATGAAGACCAAGCAGCGTGAATTTCTTGCACTCACCCATGAAATCTGTCCGTGGGAGAATATTTGCATAATTTCAAACATCTGGCCCGTTATTCCCTGTATGACGTGGCCACTGAAGAAAGAAAGATTGACAGATTTCTTGGAGGATTAAACTCACAACTCAGGTGCACTCTCAGCATGCTTGATTTTCCAGACTTCCAAACTTTGGTAAATAAAGTTTTCATTGCGGAAAGAGAACACAAGCTCGTACTGGACAACCGGCCTGCTAATAACGAGCACAAGCGCAAGTTTGAACCAAGGAAAGAAGGACCACCAGTGCAGAAGGCTCGAACCTGGCAGCAAACTCAGGTGGAATACAAGCCCAATTGGCAGCAGAATGTTAACAAGACTACTACCCAAGTCAAGAATGTTGTCACCAACCCAGTACACGAGGAGTGTCTGCGCAATAATTCGTGCTTCAGTTGTGGGAAAAGTGGACACTATGCCAGGCAGTGCCCCAAGAACAGCAAGGCGAACGCCTTATTCCGGCCACAAGTCAACTTCATGGGGTCATACCCGAACCAGCAAAACATCACCGGGCACGTCCATCACCTCTCCGCAGATGAAGCCCAAGAAAGTCATCGGTATGTTTTCTGTTAATAGCATACCTGCAATAATTTTATTTGACTCACGGGCTTCCCACTCTTTTATTTCACGGAGTTTTGTTGCCCAAAACAAATTTTCTTGTTCTCTTCTGGGCAAAAATATGCTGGTACAAACCCCAGGATCTTTTATCAAGAGCAGTCTGGTCTGCCGTGACTTGGAAATCAATATCAACGGGATAAGCTTTCCAACTTCCTTGATACTCATCGATTCAGCACAGTTGGATGTTATTTTGGGCATGAATTGGCTGACCCAGTACCAAGTATGCATAAACTGTGCAACCCGCGAAGTCACTCTGACCAGCCAAGAAGGGCAAGTTACAAAATTCTACTCGCGCAGAAGCATACCAAAGAAGGGGATGATGTTCGTTGTCGTGGCTGAATTGGAATTAATTCCCGTGGTCAGTGAATTTCCTAATGTATTTCCAGAAGAACTGCCAGGCATGCCGCCAGACTGAGAGCTTGAATTTGCAATAGATCTGGTACCCGAAACCGCACCGTTATTCAAGAAGTATTACAGGATGCCCTCATCGGAGTTAGTGGAATTAAAGAAGCAGCTCAATGAAATGCTCCAGAAAGGGTATATCCGTCCCAGTTCCTCACCATGGGGATCGCCTGCACTCTTTGTAAGCAAGAAGGATGGCAACCTCCGCATGTGTGTGGATTATCGTCAGCTGAATGATGTCACCATCAAAAATAAGTACCCGCTGCCAAGAATTGATGATTTGTTCGATCAACACAGTGGGGCCAAGGTATTCTCCAAAATTGACTTACGGACCGGATACCATCAGCTCAAGATTAAAAAGGAAGATATTCCTAAGATCGCATTTACCACTCGATACGGTCTTTACGAATATACAGTTATGTCCTTTGGTCTCACCAATGCCCGTGCATTCTTCATGCACATGATGAATAAAGTGTTCATGGACTTCCTCGATAAGTTCGTGGTGGTCTTTGTCCATGACATACTTATATATTCAAAAAGTGAAGGGGATCACAAAGAACATCTCCGAGTAGTGTTGCAGCGACTTCGCGACCATTAGCTTTACGCCAAGTTCAGCAAATGTGAGTTTTGGCTCAAACAAGTCGGATTTCTTGGACACGTGCTATCCACCGAGGGTATAGCCGTAGACCCAAGCAAGGTAAAAGATGTGCTCAATTGGTTGCCACCCACAACCGTATCTCAGATCCGGAGTTTCCTTGATCTGGCTGGATATTACCGTTGTTTCATTGAAGGATTCTCCAAGCTTGCCAAACCCATGACAGAACTACTCAAAAAGGATAAGAAGTTTGAATGGACGAACGACTGTGAGAAAATTTTCGGTGAGCTCAAGAAACGGCTGACCACCGCACCCATATTAGCTCTTCCAGACATCTATTGCAGTTTTGATGTATACTGTGACGCATCCAGAAAAGGACTTGGTTGCGTACTCATGCAAGACGGCAAGGTAGTGGCCTATGCATCACGACAACTGCGATCGCACGAAGGAAATTATCCTACTCATGATCTGGAATTGGCCGCGGTGGTGTATGCTCTCAAAATATGGAGGCACTATCTCATCGGGAAGAAGTGCCAAATTTTTACAGATCACAAAAGTCTCAAGTATATATTTACTCAGCCAGATTTAAATCTCCGTCAGCGAAGGTGGCTTGAGCTGGTTAAGGATTATGATCTTGGAATAAATTACCACCCGGGTAAAGTCAACGTGGTGGCTGACACACTCAGTCGAAAGCCGGTCAGCCGAAACGTCATATTAAAATCTTTGCCCGTTAAACTTCAAGAGGAGATTGCTCAACTCCATGTGAACATCGTTGAGGCTGGTCTCACTAATATTTTGCAAATCACCCCCACCCTAGAGGAAGAAATCCGCAAGGCTCAGCGAGACGATCCTACCCTACAAAAGCATGCCGAGAATATGCTGGCTGGACGTGCCCCTGATTTCTCAAAGGATCACTTTGGGACTCTCCGATTTCGTGGAAGGATTTGTGTACCAAATCATTCAGACCTGAAAAAGAAAATCTTGTTAGAAGCACACAATCCTCATACTCTATTCACCCTGGGGGTACAAAAATGTATGAAGACCTTCGTCAAATATTCTGGTGGGATGGAATGAAGAAAGACATTGCCTATTTTGTGGCTTGTTGCGACATATGCAACAAAGTAAAGGCAGAACATCAGAAGCCAGTTGGACTTCTTCAACCGCTACTAGTTTAACAATGGAAATGGGATGATGTCTGCATGGATTTCATCACAGGACTACCCAAAACTCAGCGAGGCAATAATGCAATATGGGTCATCGTGGACACTCTAACCAAGGTAGCACACTTTATCCCGATCAAGACCACCTATCGAGCAGACCAACTTGCACAATTGTATGTGTCCAGAATAGTCAGTCTGCATGGAGTACCTCGAACCATCACCTCTGACCGAGGTTCACTCTTTACCTCCACTTTCTGGACACGTCTCCATCAAGCCTTGGGGACAACCCTTAAATACAACACAGCCTATCGTCCTCAAACTGATGGACAGACAGAGCGGGTAAACCAAATCCTTGAAGATATGCTGCGAGCTTGCGTCTTGGCCCAAGGATCTAAATGGGAAGATTGTCTGCCTTACGCCGAGTTCTCCTATAACAACAACTTCCAAACCAGTCTGAAGATGTCACTGTACGAGGCTTTATATGGCCGCAAATGTCGTACCCCGTTAAATTGGTCTCAGACTAGGGATAGCCGTATCTTCGGAACGGACCATATGATGGAAGCTGAGAAACAAGTCAAGGAAATCAGGGATAGATTACAATTGGCCAAATCTCAACAAAAGAGTTATTACAATGCAAAACACCGACAGCTCAGTTTTGAACCTGGAGAACACGTATACCTCCGAGTCACTCCTATGAAGGGAGTCAAGAGATTCCAGACTTGCGGGAAGTTGGCACCCAGATTTATTGGCCCCTTCCAGTTATTTCTCGAGTAGGCACTGTTGCTTATCAGTTGGAATTGCCCCCGGAATTATCCGATGTGCACAACATGTTTCACATCTCACAGTTGAGGCGGTGCATATCACCGCCTCAGAAAAGGACTGCCATGACCGACACAGAACCGGCAAAGGATTTAACGTATGAAGAAAGACCGTTCAAAATTGTGGATCAGATGGAAAGAATCACTCACAGTAAAGTTAGGAAGTTTTATAAAGTCCAGTGGGAGCATCACACCGAGTCAGAAGCAGCCTTGGAATAGGAAGGGTTCCTACAGACACATTATTCGGAATGGTTTTCCCAAGCAACCAAATCTCGAGGACGAGATTTATTGTAAGTGGGGGAGGTTTGTGACAGCCTGGTTTTTGCCCTCTTTTATTTGCCAGAGTTTTATTTGAATTTATTTTGAACCTTGAGATTTTTGAATCTTTTCATATGGACTTCAACAATTGGGTACCCTTGACTTTCAGCAAAGTGCCTCCTATCCATCTAAAATCATCTTTTCCCATCTGGATCACCCTAATACACTTTATGGAATATTTTTCTTTATTGAAAAATATTCACTTTTCCCTCCAAAACCCTAGCTAAACCCTTTGTGCTCCAAAGCAACCCCTATTTTTCTGGCTCACATAATCTGAGGAAATTCCTAAATATTCTTTGGACCCTAAGACACATTCCTGAGCAAAAATAGTGCACCACTTTCTCGAATATTTTTGCTACATAAATTCTTTTCTAATCTAGACAGAAATGGTAGTTTCTATAGCAACTACCATTTTACTTGCTCCATTGCTTCTGAAACTCCTTGTGCATCTTCACCTTAGTAACTCTTGCCTAGCCTCCAAAGCACAGCCTCTAACTCTTAGCCATTCTCTCAAAGTTTCTGTCCAGAAACTTACCAGGCGTATGATTTTCTTTCTACTGCGTCTGGAAACAAACCAACCATGGGTAACTCTCCTATCTACCACGAACAACACGCCAGACATAGATTTTGGCACCAAGTAAGCCAGTAGGCATAGTTCGCGCGGTGACCACGCGTGTACACCATGCCATGGCTGTCTGTCGGCGCGCTCTGGATGCCGCCGAGCACTCTGTTGGGCGCGTGCTCTCTTCCACGCCTGCCCGAGCGTGCCAAACCGCACCACCATCCTCATCTTCACCTCTATAGCCCCCCTCTGGCGCTCGCCGACGCCGGAGCTCACCGCAGCGAGCACGGGCGCGGTCCGGCCAAGGCAACAGTGCGGTGCGCACTGTGCTCGTTGCCACGCCAGTGCCCCTATGCTCATCCCCGTCCGTCCACAGCTCCCGCGTGACCTCGTCGCCTTCTTCCCCCTCTCACTGACGCCATTCGTCACCGGGCGCAGCGTCTAGGTGTCGCCGGCGGAGCCCCGTTCCCCCCTCTCGGCTCGCCTATATATAGGCCCCCTCCCAGCCTTTCCGAGCAACCAGCTCGACTCCCACACACACCTGGACTGCGTAGAACCCCGTGGCCCGGCCGGGCAGGCCATAGGCCGCCAACCCCGAGCTCGAGCTCATCGGCGATCCCCTCGGGTCGTCGCAGTAGCTCCAGACCCTCTTAGGCCAGGGCGACCCCACCAGAGCCTCCGCCACTCTCTGGTGGAGCCATTCCACCTAGTTGGAGCTGCTGGAGACGCCGTTGCACGCCGTCTTCTTCAACTCCGGTGACCACCCTATTCTGCCTCCGCCTACGAGCTCTTTTCCGACGCCGTCCAACCACCCCTAGCTACCCTACGGGTACGGGCAGGTGCACCTCGACCCCCTCCGTCGATCTATCCCTCCCACCTTGGCCAAGGAGCATCGTCGCCGGCGTGCGCTCCGATGAAGCCGCGGTCGCCCCTGCTTTTCCCTCTCTCTCTCTCCCACTCACCTGACTAGCGGGGCCCGCTAGTCAGCCTCTCCGTACCCGCGCGAAGTGGTACGAGTGGTGGCGCTCTGGGCTTTTACGCCTTCGACGTCACCCCCCCTTAGTTTGTTTATTTAAATTTATAAACTTAAATATATTCCAGAGAACTTCAAACTCCAATAACTTTTTAACCATAAGTCCAAATGAATTGATTCTTTTTGCATTGTGTTCTTTGTAAAGAAATCTTGCAGCACACCAAAAATGAGACTATTTGGTGCTGTGTAGATTTTCTGGTGAATTTTTGAATGATTCTTGATATTTTCTTTTTCTACTTTTATTTATTTTCAGAAGAGGAAACTTGTCTTGAGGATCACCACGAGGCTTGTGAGCCTCATTTGAACTAAGGCAAGCCACAGCAACATTTTCATAGTGTCATTTCAGTATTTGTGGTTTTTCCAACTTAAACAAATGATTTAATTTATGCATATGAATTATTTTTGTTGAATACTTGTTGTTAGTTGCTGTATTTAGTTGTTTCATTCAGATTACAGAAAGTTGGAGTTTGGTCTAAGTTATTAAGATATTTAAAAGAAAGTTTGGATCTTGAGAATTATTATGGATATGCATATGTGAAGTTACTTTCTTTTACATCAGTACTAGGATATAATTTTGCTAGAATAAGTTCTGTTTTTTATTGAAAGTAAATCATAACCAGAATAATAGTGTAGTTGTGATGTTTATATTTAGTAAAGTAAAGTTGACCCAATTATCTTGGTAGTGTATTTTGGTATGGTATTGTAGCTCTTTTTGTGATGCATCTTGGTATCTTGCATTCCCTAGCATTGTATGACACCGGTTATTTACTTTCTTTAAGTTAAAACTGTTAATAACTCAACTTGAATAAATTGTTGACCAAATAATGGTGCCACTGAATCGAGTTTTCCAAGTGCAACCACATTTGCCTTTATGGGAAGGTCTTTATTCCGTCTGTTGTCATGCCTCTTATCGGTATCTCCAAGTAGGGAAGGTTATGGGCATGCAATACCCTGGCCCGGTAAGCAGACATAACCTTGTGTGCCCGTTGTTAAGTTTATGGTACCGAGTCCCCGTTTGGGACAATTGCTGTTTGGCCACGACGGTGGTCGATGTGCCTTTGGTAGGCACAGGGCCACCCAGGACTGTTCCAGTGGGAAATGAGTCGGAGTGGCCGACGGAGTGTGATGGCAATGTAAGGGTTTTGTCGGAACGTCGTTGGTCCACTCGAATGGGAGAACGAGGCCATGGGTTCTGTGGTGTGGGTACAGTGCACTACCTTTGCAGAGTGTAATTAATCTATCAATAGCCGAGTCCACGGTCACAGACACGCTCGAAAGTAAGTCACAGCATGGGTCAACATATAATAAAATTTTGCTCACTAAGTTCTATTATTTTGTATTGTAATAAATTGGTGGAAGAGCCACCGAGTTGATTTGAGACCAAGTATGGTCAGGGTGGTGATCGCCGGAAAGGTCACGATTTATGTCTTGTTGAAATGAACAAGTTTGTAGTTTAATGATAATCACCATGGGTAAGTCAGACCGAGGTTTTGTTTCCACAAAGGCTTGAGCACCGCATGTTAGTTATTGTATATCTAAGTTTGTTGCTGCATATTAACAATTGCATAATTATCATGATATTGTTCGTCATTATGATTTTGTTTGCTGTAAGCTTGCAAGTACATTCCATGTACTGACCTGGCGTGTCATGCTAGATTTCAGGAAAGTGATAATGGAAAGGAGTGCCGTCTGAGTCTAGACCGTGTCCACATCGGTGTCCTTGTGAGATGGAGTTCCGCTACGAAGTCGTTCCGCTGTTGCGTAGTTTTATGACTAAGGCCTTTTATGTTCATTAAATAATGTACATATTGTCCAGCCGCAACGTGTGTGCTGCTCGGCCTCGCTACCTGTTGTAATGTAAAACTATGGTCCGCTAGTATCAATAAAGCGGTTATTTTCTGTACCAAGATGTTGTGTGTTGCCAGAAGACAAGGTCTCTGGGCTCGCAATCCAAGGTAAACCGGTCGCTCTGATCTGGGGTGCCACATTTGTTACTGGTGAGAAGCTCATATGCCGTCTTGCCGAGAAGCTTGTGAAGATATAGTCGGTTTGTAGCACGAGAAGATGTCTCAAACGCTTCCGCCCAAAAGTGTTTCGGCGTCTTGTACTCATCAAGCATCGTTCTTGCCATCTCGATGAGTGTCCAGTTCTTCCTCCCAACAATTCCATTTTGTTGAGGTGTGTACGTAGCCGAGAACTCATGTGAAATCCCTTCTTCATCAAGAAAGGTATCCACATTGGCCTTCTTGAACTCCATTCCATTGTCTCTCTGAACCTTCTTGATCTTCACTTCAAAATGATTTTGGGCCTTTTTAGCAAAGTTCGTGAAGATCTTTTGGACCTGTGATTTATCATCAAGAAAGAACACCCACATAAATCTTGAAAATTCATCAACAATGACTAAACCGAACGAGTTACCACCGAGACTCTTGTAGGCATTAGGACCAAAAAGATCCATGTGAAGTAACTCAAGCGGTCGTCTCGTGGTCATGATGTTCTTCATGGGATGACTTCCTCCAACTTGTTTTCCTGCTTGACAAGCACTACAAAGTATATCCTTGTCAAATATAACATCTTTAACACCAAGGATATGATCACCTTTATTGAGCTTATCAGGATTTCTCATGCCAACATGACCTAACCTTCTATGCCACAACCAACCTTTGGAAGATTTAGCAATAAAACAAGTGCGAGGTTGGGCTTTCTTAGTGAAATCAACGATGTATAGGTCACCTCTACGAATGCCGGTAAATACCATGTTATGATTATCTCTACGAAAGACTTGGTAAGAAACATAAGTAAATAGCACATTTAAACCAAAATCAGCTAATCTAGACACGAAAAGAAGGTTATATCCGGCAGATTCAACAAGCATGACATTTTTTTATAGAGCTATCGTTGGATATGGCCACCTTACCAAGGCCAACAACTTTACCCATAGAGTTGTCACCAAAGTAACATACTTTCGTGGACCATCATTTCTAGCAAGCTCATCAAACATGTCCTTATCTCCAGTCATGTGATCCATACATCCACTATCAAGAACCCAGTCCTTTCCTCCGGCTGCGTAACCACGAAGATTTAGCCATAAGACTGAAGTGTCTCATTTTTTCATCAAGGTCAAAGTCACTATCATCATCCTCATCATAATATCCATGTTCAATATCATGTTGTGATTGATCATTACCTAGAGAGAGTGATTCATTAGTTATGTGATCATGACAATGTTCATCTTAATGAATTCTAATGACTTCCGAGATGATATTACTAATGATTCCTAAATCTCCTTTGGCACGCATAAGGTCACGAAGCTCAAATAGATAATCATCAAACTTAGGATCACTAGCATTCATTTTATTTAAAGCAATGGACTTTTGAAGGATCACATCTAGATTTTTAAAAGAGTAGTCTGAAAATCTCCCCTCAAGAAATTTCCATATTGTATTAGCACATTCGAAAGTTGGTAAGAAAACAAGCAAATTTGTCGACAATCCTCTAGTGATAATATCAACAGTTCTAAGATTGCGACCCATGTCAAGATACTCATCGGAAGTTGGATTCAAAGGGTCAATGGGGGCACATGAGGGCTAACAATATACTTGTTCAAACGATATTCATTGAAGCTCTCAACCATGTCATTTACCAGTCCTTATAAAACACCCCTTCAAGGATAGGCACTCTACGTCTAATACTCCCGATCGTAGACCCATCCATCTTCCTCCAATGGTGATTGAACCATAGCAATGGAGACCAAAGATCTGATACCAATTGAAAGGATCGAAGAAGAGGTGTCTAGAGGAGGGGGGTGATTAGACACTCAACAAGAAAAGTAGCAGTTTTTAAGTTCTTTAAGTTGAGGGGGAGTTTTAGCACAATTTCAAACATTCACAATACATTCCAAGCAAGCATGGCAAGAGTATATGAGTAGCGGAAAGTGAAACATGCAAGTTGCAAGAACGTAAAGGGATGGGATTGGAGCGTGCAAACGCAATTGGAGACACATATGTTTTTGGCATGGTTCCGATAGGTGGTGCTATCGTATATCCACGTTGATGGAGACTTCAACCCATGAAGGGTAACGGCTGCACGAGTGCATGGAGGGCTCCACCCACGAAGGGTCCACGAAGAAGCAACCTTGTCTATCTCACCATCGCCGACGCCCACGAAGGACTTGCCTCACTAGGGTAGATCCTCACGAAGTAGGCGATCTCCTTGCCCTTACAAACTCCTTGGTTCAACTCCACAATCTTTTCAGAGGCTCCCAAGTGACACCTAACCAATCTAGGAGACACCACTTTCCAAAAGGTAATGAATGGTGTGTTGATGATGAACTCCTTGCTCTTGTGCTTCAAATGATATTCTCCCCAACACTCAAGTCTCTCTCACAGATTTGAATATGGTGGAAATATGATTTGAGTGGAAAGCAACTTGGGGAAGGCTAGACATCAAGATTCTTGTGGTAGGATTGGAATATCTTGGTCTCAGCACATGAGCAGGTGGTTCTCTCTCAGAAAATGAGTAGGGGAAGTGTAGGCATGTTCTGATGGATCTCTCTCTGATGGAGATGGGGTGGAGGGGTATATATATCATCCACACGAAGTCCAGCCATTACACACATTTGACCCAACTCGGTGAAACCGAATAGATGAACTCGGTCAGACCGAAGCAGTTCAAAATGTCAACGTTAGGTTTTCGGTGGGACCGACATGATCAACTCGGTGAGACCGATGTGCTAGGGTTAGGGTGTAACGCCCCGGATGTAACAATTCCATTTATGGCAATATATACATCGTTGACTTCCTCAATTCCATTCTGGGCTCTTCCTTCATTTTGGGTTTCTTCGTTTTGCCGTGCGCGTGTGTGCATATCATCCATGCCATATTATCATGTGCATTGCATTGCATTTGTATTGTCACTTGCACCCGGTCATGCTCGTCTCTTCCTGTTGTCCGTTTCGAGTTCCGACACTCACACATGTGTCCGTGGCACCTCCGAGTCCTTCTTTCGTTTGTGGCCGTAAAACGTTCTCGGAATGAGGTGAGACTTGTCGTACATTGTTGTTTTAGTACGTGTAGGCCGCCTGTCAAGTTTCGTCGCATTTGGAGGTCGTTTGATACTCCAACGGTTAACCTCGTGGGCTAAAAGCTCCTCTCTCTTTTGGCCCAACACCCCTCCACAACAGCCCACTAACCCAGCACAACCACCCCATTCTCTCGGTCGTCGAATCGTCATTGTGTGGGTAAAAACCGCACCTCATTTGGACACTCCTAGCTCCTAGAATCTATAAAAAAGCACCTCCTCCCCGGATTTTGGGCGAAACCCTAGATCAAACCTCTCTCTCCGCTCCTTACGCCTCCAATGCAGCCGGCCCCGCGCTCCTGCACCACCGCCGTCACGCTCCAGCGCCACCGCCGCCGCGCTCCACGCCTTCGACCGCCGGCCCCGTCCTCCACTCCGGTCGTCGGAGCTCGCCGGAGCCGAGCCGCCGTCTTCCTCGTCCGTATCCGGTGGATCGGGACGAGATCCACCGGGATCCGAACCAAAAGCCTCCGACCGTCCCGCACCGACCTGTCCCAGGATCCCTCCATCCATGTTTGACTTTTCAGAGGGTATAATTTCTTCCAAGTCCCTGGATCCATTAAATTTCTTGCCCTCTTTGACATGTGGTAACTTTGTGCTCGTTGCTCCGTTTTGCGCATATGATATATCGAAATGTTTGTCCCGTTGTGCTCTACATGTTAGTATCAGTTTCATGCATGATAGGGATCATCTAGTTGACTTAATCTTTGTGGCAAGAGTGCTTCGTGATGTAACTGTTTCAGTACTTGTTGTCTGTGTAATTTGTTGGCATGTTCGTGAGCTAGTAACTTTGTGCATGTTGGTCCGAATGGAGTGCATGATATGTCCAGATGTTTGTCTTGTGATGATATTCGAGATGGATGTATTTTCTTGCATGATATGATGCATTTTTTTCATGTTTATCTCTATTGCAAAAGTGCATTTGGCTGATAAGTTTCTGAACTTGTTATGAGATGATGTTTTGCCTTGCCTGTGTATATTAATCCATGTGTCATATGAGCTAGGTGTCAACATGAGTTTTGCTCTTTGGAATGTGATCTACATGATAGATTCATTCTTATGCCATGATATGTCTCGAGATGAGTGCAACAAGCTTGTTAACATGTCATCATGATGTTAAATTTCTGCTAAGTGTGAATCTGTTAATTTTTATGCCATGTGCCAATGATGCCACCGTCGTTGGTGTGCATGATTAGAGTTGTCCAGTGGGTGTTCCATGAATTATTTGTTATGCTCTAGCTATCCATGCTCTTGTTTGCCATGATATCTTGTTGTAGCTTGTTGTTTTCATGCTCTCAAGTTGCTATAAAATGTTTCTGTCAGCATGTTATCAACAAGTTCAATTTTGCCACATGAATGGCTAGTGTTCTATGCATCCTATGACCTTGTTCTTGCCATGAGTAGCTTCACAAACATGTCTTCTTGCTGTTGGTTATATTCACATGCCATGATATGCTTTGGGTTGAGTTGCTCAAGCTTGCAAACATGCCTACTTGTTGTAATTTCTACCGTGCCTTGTAAATTTCACTAAGTCTGAGAATTCTGTACACTTATTGAATATTGACATGCTTGTTTAATTGTGTTCCAGCAAGTTTTTGGGTGTGCTCTAAGTTCATGATTGTTAAGTATCATGTCTATTTCACTTCCATGCCTTTTGTCTTCATGTTTGGGTGTTGTAGCATATTTATTTCTTGCTCCAAAGATGCCATGTTGCTGATAACTGCAGTTTTGCATTGCATATTGTTTTGCTTGTCAATTGCAAACCGTGCATCCATTTCTGGTGATCTTTATATAGTTTTCGACCGAAACCTTCCCCTCTATCCAGTGGCTTGCTTGCTTACCCAAGATGAAGCCATTTCCATCATCTTCTCCTTAGGCTCGAGCGCATCCTCATGCATACGCACATCATACCTGCATTTTATGACATGTCTTGCATCATGTTGATTGTTCATTGCACCGTGTTTGATAGTGTGCTGTTGTTGTGCTCTTGTGTTGGGTAGAGCCGGGATCCGATACCGAGTTCCAGGATCTTGTCGAGACTGAGTTCGAGGAGCCGTCTTACCTTCCCACCGACGACTTACCAGGCAAGATGACCGTTCCCCGATATCACCTCTATCTTTGCCTATGCTAGTTGTCTTGCTCTTTAGATTGCCTCGATGCCTATTCCTGTTTGTCAGCCTCCTATTGTTGCCATGAAACACTCTAACCACCTTCCTAGCAAACCGTTGATTGGCTAAGTACACTTTTGCTCAGCCCCTCTTATAGTGTTGCTAGTTGCAGGTGAAGTTTGAAGATTGCTCCATGATGAACATGTTATTGGGATAACACAATATATATCTATGTTAATCAATGCACATATATATTGGCAATGGGTGGAAGGCTTGGCCTTCTGCTGGCTGTTTTGTTCCACTCATGCCACCTTAGGACCCGATAAACCTGTGTTATGTTCCTTGATTTTGCGTTCCTAACACGGTTGGAGTTTATGGGCCCCTCTTGATAATTCGCACTGCTTAAAGCTTTTCCAGCAAGGCCCAACCTTGGTTTTACCATTCGCCTAATAACTAAAATTGCATAGGGAGTTATAAACCCGAGTTCTTAATCCACCCCCCGGGCCAGTGCTCCTCATGAGTGTTGGTCCAAACCTGTCAGCCGCTGGTGACCACCAGGGGCAACTCTGGACTTGGCCTACCATAAGTTTGGACAATCCGATCGTGGCCTGAGACGGGATACGCGCGGCTCTTATTAGGGTGTCGGCACGTCGGGAGGCTTTGCTGGATTAGTTTTACCTTTGACAAAATATCTTGAGCACGGGATTCCGAGAATAATCGGGTCTTCCCACTTTCGAGTTGCGACTCCGTAGATTGTGAGCTTGTGATGGGCTAAGTTGGGACACCCCTGCATGGTTTTGATCTTTCGAAAGCCGTGCCCGCGGTTATGTGGTAGGTGGGAATTTGTTAATATACGGTTGTAGATAACTTGACACCTGATCCATAAAAATACACTACCTGTGTGAGTAACCATGATGGTCTCTTTCCGAAGGGCTTCGGGAAGTGAACACGGTGGGGTTATGTTTGACCGTGAGTAGCTAGGATCACTTCGTGATCAACTTAGCGACCGTTGGCACTTGTTCTCTTCTCTCTCTAAACTCATAAGCTAGATGCTTAGTGCTTCCTGCAGACATTTTTATAGCCTTTCCACACCTACGGTTTTGGTAGTTTTGATACCCGGGAACGGTATTGCTGAGTCCTCATGGCTCATAGATTCAACACACACCAGATGCAGATACCGCTGAGAACAATGCAGGAGATGGATCAGAACTTCACTGGGAGTTTGATGAAGAGCGTGGTCGTTACTATGTTTCGTATCCCGACGATCAATAGTGGTTCCTACAAGGGGCGATCAGGCCTTGTGTTTATGGTATCTTTCTCGTTTGGATTTCGTCTGTAGCCAGACCCTGTGTTATTCAGATGATTGTATGTTATTGTATTCATTGTGTGACGTGGCGAGTGTAAGCCAACTATCTTTCCCAATTTCATCCCTGAACTTTTACATAAGATGTGCAAAGATACCATACTTGAGATCATTCCAGAATGCGCTTATGTCTTTAGGTCGTGCCTCAACACGTAGGAGACATAGTCGCATCCTGGGCATTACAAGTTAGTATTCAGAGCCTTCTCCGACCTCGGAGCCCCCTGATTGATCGAATCACTGACGATTGAGTCTAGGCACACACACAAAATGTTTTAAGTCATATATATATCGAAGAGTAGGATTTCTTTTTACTCCTCATCCCCTTCATCGCTCTGGTGAGGACTCCTGACGTTGTTCTCTCTCCTCTACTCTCAAAATTTCACCAAAATATTTTTTAGGATCACGCGGGTATTGTTTGGATTGTTTCGATATCTTTGTGACGAGAACATTGTTCTCGATGCCTCCTGTCATTTAGGGGTTGTGGCAGTGTCCCGGGGAGTTGAGCTCCGAGGTGTTGTCGTCACAAATGTATCGTTGCGGTTCTAGAATACCATAGGCGGCCGACATCAAAAACTCTTATATGCATGTCTGGTAGTGAGATAACCCCGACGTCACCCAGTACTGGGGAGATAGTTCGGGAGTATTGCCACAGCTAGTATAGCGGATGTGTTTCGAAGGTACGAGGTAAACAGGTTCCGAAGATGACTGGTTATGTGTTGACGGATGGATACAGCTGGATGTAGGTTTAGAGTTGTGTGCGCGGTGCTTCCCCTGTATCCCCAACACCAGATTGCATAACCGGAAAGCTTCGGGAATTAATAGGTGGGTTTTCAAGTAGCTCGTAGGTAATCCTCCAACGGGTGCATAGTATGAGGCTTGGAGTTCAACATCTAGTGAAGAGGTTTCATGGGCGATGTTTCAATTGGGAGTTGCATCTTAAAGGATCCTTGGCTATGCTGATCCGGGGATTGCAAGACCCTTTGTAACACGTGCCATGGGGCATTCAGCGCGAACATGTGGGACGAAACTTCTATTATGTATTTGTGCCATCTATACCTTGTTGTTTTTATTTTATCTTTTTGTTCTCCCAAGTGGCTTCTCGAAAAGTTGATGTACCATTAAGCTATGGAATTCATTTGTTCAACTTTATTCGAATGTTCATTGTGAAGACTATATGTTGAAAATATCTAGCCGTTGATTCAGCTTATCTATTTTTTTGCATCAATGGCTAACGGTTGTCATCATCTTCAGGATGCCACCTAAGAAAGTTCCCAACCCGAACCCAGAGGGTGAAGAAGAGCGTCCTCATTCCCCTCCTCCTCCGTCAGAGGCATGGAGAGCGATTATGCAAGCAACCAACCAGAACACTCTGATGCTCATGCAAATAATGTAGAGTTTCCAAGCAAATCAAAACAACCAAGGGAACCAAGGCCAAGGCAATCTGTTCAATCAACCTCACTTTGCGACACTAAACCAATTCTTGGCAAACCAACCAATGTCTTTCAGTTACTGTGTGGACCCGCTAGATGCTGAAGATTGGATGACAGACATCAAAAAGCACTTTGAATGCAGTAACGTCAGAACTGAAGATTATGTCAAGTTTGCCGCCTTCCAACTCAAAGATCAAGCTGCAGATTGGTGGCAACAGTACAATGACTCAAGAGGTGGTCGTGAGATCTCATGGACTGATTTCTGCAGAGATTTCTGTTCTCGTCACATTCCAACAAGTGCCATTGTAGGCATGCGTGAGCAATTCCGCAACCTGAAGCAAGGCACCATGTTCGTCTATCAATACAATGTCAAGTTCCAGAATCTTCCCCGTTATGCGAAGCAAGACATCCCCGATGCCAAGAGCAAAATCTACCAATTCCGAGGTGGTATGAAAGATGAACTCCAACTTGCTCTCAACTTGTTCAAGCCGGATGAATTTGACCAATTCTACAATATGGCTCTCAAGCAAGAGGCAGCTCAGCTCAAGTGTGAAGCTTCCAAAAACAGAATAAGAGATGATGTTCACTCCTCCTCTTCCTCTCAAGTGGTTGCCAAGCAGCAAAAGTTCTGGCTACCACCTCCTCCAGTACTCCGTCCTCCAAGCAATAACAAGCACTCAGGTGGTCGTGGATTCTCCCACCCACCCAACCCAAGCAACCAGTCCAAGTCTCAGTTCCAAGCTCCAAGACCAAGTGTTCCTCCTTCCCGTCTAGTTTCAGAGGTCACTTGCTACAAGTGTGGTCTGAAGGGCCACTATTCCAACAAGTGCACCAACCATAGGCACCTTCCGCCTCCTCCACCTGTCAGCAATGCTAATGTCAAGCACAATCCCAAGTATGCTAGAGTGAACCTGATGAATGCAGCTCAAGCAGAAAATTCTTCTGATGTGATTATTGGTAATCTGCCAGTTAACTCTACTCCTACAAAAGTTTTGTTTGATTCTGGTGCATCGTTGTCCTTCATTTCAAAATCTTCTGCATCAAAGCATGAAGTTCCACTCCAAGAGCTGCCAACGTCTCTAACTGTGGTCTCGCCGGGATTACAAATGAATTCGCGCTACATGGCTCCGGACATATCTATTCATATGGGTGATTACAGTTTTCTGGTTTCCCCGGTTGTTCTCAGTAACTCCGACATTGATCTTATTCTTGGGATGGATTGGCTCTCCAAGCATGATGCAAATATTGATTGTGCAAACAAGGAGGTCAAGCTAACTCATCCTGACGAAGACGTGATTATCTTCGCAGCTCGAGATAACACAATCAGGCTATTCTCTCTCAATGACAAGGGCGAGATTAATGCCATTTCCCAGATTCCCGTGGTTTGTGAATATGAGGATGTATTCCCTGAAGAGCTTCCAGGCATGCCTCCCAACCGTCCAGTTGAATTCATCAATGAACTTGAACCTGGTACCGAGCCAGGCTGTGGGCGACCGTACAAGCTTTCTCCTGATGAGTTGAAGGAGCTGAAGAAACAACTCGATGAGCAAGAACGTATGGGTCTAATCAGACCAAGTACTTCTCCTTGGGGTTGTGGTGTTCTATTTGTCAAGAAGAAGGATGGCACGGAACGCCTTTGCGTTGATTACCGGCCATTGAACAAGAAGACAATAAAGAATAAGTACCCGCTCCCCAACATCAATGAATTGTTCGAGCAGCTCAAAGGAGCCAAGGTTTTCTCGCAACTTGATCTACGGATGGGTTACCATCAGATTTGTATCCATGAAGAGGATATTCCCAAGACCACATTCAGAACAAGCTATGGCTCCTATGAATACACGGTCATGTCTTTCAGACTTCCAAATGCTCCACCCACTTTCTCGCGGATGATGCACTTCATATTCAACCCATACACCAATGAATTCGTGCTCATCTACCTCGATGATATCTTGGTATTCTCCAAGAATGAAGAAGACCACGCCAAGCACCTCCGTTGGTCCTTTACAGGCTCCGTGAGCACCGTTTCTATGCGAAGTTCTCCAAATGTGGATTCTAGCTTGATAAAGTCCTCTATCTTGGCCACATTATCTCTGCCGAGGGCATTTCTATTAACCCCGAGAAGGTTGAAGCTATTGTCAACTGGGAACCTCCTCAGAATGTCAAACAACTTCGAAGTTTCCTCGGTCTCGCAAGCTATTGATGAAGGTTCGTTGAGAACTTCTCCAAGATTGCCAAGCCTCTTTCCAACCTGTTGCAGAAGAATGTCAAGTACTCGTGCACTCCTGATTGTGATGTGGCATTCAATACCCTCAAACAGAAGCTCATTTCTGCTCCGGTTCTTACTCCTCCGGATGATTCCAAGCCTTATGAAGTATTTTGTGATGCTTCATTGCAAGGTCTTGGTGGTGTTCTCATGCAAGACAAGAAGATCGTTGCATACACTTCGCGTCAGCTTAAACCAAATGAGAAGAATTACCCCACACATGATCTGGAGCTAGCAGCATTTGTTCATGCCTTGATCACGTGTGGACACCTTCTGTTGGGTACAAAAGTGGACATCTTCACCGATCACAAGAGCTTGAAGTACATCTTCACTCAGCCAAACCTTAACCTTCGCCAGACTCGTTGGGTTGAGATGATTCAAGAGTACGATCCAAGCATTGAGTATACTCCTGGCAAGGCCAATGTCATTGCAGATGCCTTGAGAAGAAAGGAGTATTGCAACAGTCTCCTTCTCAAACCGTTCTAACCGGAACTTTGTGAGTCATTCAGGAAGCTCAACCTCCAAGTTGGTCCGCAAGGATTTCTTGCCAACCTTCAAGTTGCTCCTACCTTGGAAGATCAAATCCGTGAGGCCCAACTCAGTGATGCTATGGTGCAGAAAGTGAAACATGGTATTGCAAAGGGTACTCCCAAGTACAAGTGCTATCGCATTGATGACAGAGACACTTGTTCTTTGAGGACAGAATTGTGGTTCCCAAAGGTGATCTCAGAAAGCTCATAATGAACGAAGCACATGACTCACTTCTCTCGATACATCCAGGAAGCTCCAAGATGTACCATGACCTCAAGCAATCATATTGGTTGACTCGCATGAAAGGGAGATTGCCCAATTCATGAACGAATGTGATGTTTGCAGAAGAGTGAAGGCAGAGCATCAACTTCCAGCTGGACTCCTTCAACCTCTACCTATTCCCGAGTGGAAATTCGATCACATTGAGATGGATTTCGTCACCGGTTTTTCCAAGTCCAAGAGAGGAAATGATGCTATCTTTGTGGTGATTGACAAGCTAACTAAAGTGGCTCATTTTCTTCCAGTCAAAGAATCCATCAACGCTGCTCAGCTGGCAGAGCTGTACACCTCTAGAATTGACTCTTTGCATGGCTTTCCTCAAGTGATCTCCTCAGACCGTGGAAGCTTGTTCACTTCCAAGTTCTGGGATTCCTTTCAGTCAGCCATGGGCACCAAGATTCGCTTCAGCACTGCATTTCACCCTTAGACTAGTGGTTAAGTCGAAAGAGTGATCCAAATCCTTGAAGATATACTCAGAGCTTGTGTCATCACCTTCGGTATGAAATGGGAAGATTGCCTTCCATTTGCCGAATTCTCCTACAACAACAGCTTCCAAGCAAGTGAAGGCAAAGCTCCGTTTGAAATCCTCTATGGCAAGAAGTGTCGTACCCCTCTTAACTGGTCCGATACTGGTGAACATCAACGTGAGAATCTCAAAGCCGCGCAATCGCGCCAAAAGAGCTACTATGACGGCAAGCATCGTGACTTGGCTTTCGACATTGGTGATCATGTCTATCTCCGTGTTTCTCCCGTGAAGGGCACTCAGAGGTTCGGTATCAAGGGCAAGCTTGCTCCAATATACGTGGGGCCCTTTAAGATTCATGGCAAGATACGCGACCTAGCCTACCAACTCGAGCTTCCCTCCAACTTTACAAATGTGCATGATGTGTTTCACGTGTCTCAACTCCGCAAGTGCTTCAAGACGCCTGAACGCACCATTCCTTTTGAAGAGATTGATCTTCAGCAAGACCTGTCTTATTGTGAGCACCCCATTGCTATCCTTCAAGAAACTGAGCGCAAGACCCGCAACAAGTCCATCAAATTCTTGAAAGCGAAGTGGTCACACCATACCGATCGAGACGCTGCATGGGAATGAGAAGATCTTCTCCGTTCCGAGTATCCTGCTTTCTTTCAGTCCTAGATTTCGGGACGAGATCTTTTTGTAGTGGAGGAGAGTTATAACGCCCCGGATGTAACAATTCCATTTATGGCAATATATACATCATTCACTTCCTCAATTCCATTCTGGGCTCTTCCTTCATTTTGGGTTTCTTTGTTTTTCCGTGTGCGTGTGTGCATATCATCCATGTCATGTTATCATGTGCATTGCATTGCATTCGTGTTGTCACTTGCACCCAATCATGCTCGTCTCTTCCCGTTGTCAGTTTCGAGTTCCGACACTCACACACGTGCCCGTGGCACCTCCAAGTCCTTCTTTCATTTGTGGCTGTAAAACGTTCTCGGAATGAGGTGAGACTTGTCGTACATTGTTGTTTTAGTACATGTAGGCCTCCTGTCAAGTTTTGTCGCGTTCGGAGGTCGTTTGATACTCCAACTGTTAACCTCGTTGGCTAAAAGCTCCTCTCTCTCTTTTGGGCCAACACCCCTCCACAATGGCCCACTAACCAGCAGAACCACCCCCATCCTCTTGGTTGTCGGATCATGATCGTGTGGGCGAAAACCGCGCCTCATTTGGACACTCCTAGCTCCCAGAATCTATAAAAAGGCACCTCCTCCCCGGATTTCGGGCGAAACCCTAGATCAAACCTCTCCCTCCGCGCCGGACACGTCCGCCGCCGTCGGACGTGTCCAGCCTCCTCCACCGCCGCCACATGGCACGCTGCCACTCGTCCAGCCACCACCCCGCCGCCAGGGCCCGCCGCGGCCCAGTGTCGGCCCCCACGGCCCGTCTCCGCCCAACCGCGCCTCCACGCCGCCGTCGGCCGGCTCCGCGCCCGCCGCCGCTCTTTCGGCCTCCACCGCAGCCGGCCCCACGCTTCTCCACCGCCGCGCTCTAGCACTACCGCCGCCGCATTCCATGCCTCCGGCCGCCGGCCGCCGCCTCGCCGCCGGCCCCGTCCTCCACTCCGCTCGCCGGAGCCGAGCCGCCGTCTTCCTCGTCCGGATCCGGTGGATTGGGACGAGATCCACCAGGATCCGAACCAAACGCCTCCGGCCGTCCCGCACTGACCCGTCCCGGGATGCCTCCGTCCACATTTGACTTTTCGGAGGGTATAATTTCTTCCAAGTCCCTGGATCCGTCAAATTTCTTGTCGTCTTTGACATGTGGTAACTTTGTGCTCGTTGCTCCGTTTTGCGCATATGATATATCGAAATGTTCGTCTCTTCGTGCTCAACATGTTAGTATCAGTTTCATGCATGATAGGGATCATCTAGTTGACTTAATCTTTGTGGCAAGAGTGCTTCATGATGTAACTGTTTCAGCACTTGTTGTCTCTGTAAATTTGTTGGCATGTTCGTGAGCTGGTAACTTTGTGCATATTGGTCCGAATGGAGTGCATGATATGTCCAGTTGTTCGTCTTGTGATGATCTTTAAGATGGATGTATTTTCTTGCATTATATGATGCATTATTCCATGTTTATCTCTGTTGCAAAAGTGCATTTGGCTAATAAGTTTCTCAACTTGTTATAAGATGGTGTTTTGTCTTGCTTGTTCTACCGAAATCTTCCCCTCTATCAAGTGGCTTGCTTGGTTACCTAAGATGAAGCCATTTCCATCATCTTCTCCTTAGGATCGAGTGCATCCTCATGCATACGCACATCATACCTGCATTTTATGACATGTCTTGCATCATGTTGATTGTGCATTGCACAGTGTTTGATATTGTGGCGTTGTTGTGCTCTTGTGTTGGGTAGAGCCGGGAGCCGATACCGAGTTCGAGGATCTTGTCGAGACTGAATTCGAGGAGTCATCTTACCTTCCCACCGACAACTTACCAGGCAAGATGACCGTTCCCCGATATCAGCTCTATCTTTGCCTATGCTAGTTGTCTCGCTCTTTAGATTGCCTCGATGCCTATTCCTGTTTGTCAGCCTCCTATTGTTGCCATGAAACACTCTAACCGCCTTCCTAGCAAACCGTTGATTGGCTAAGTACGCTTTTGCTCAGCCCCTCTTATAGTGTTGCTAGTTGCAGGTGAAGTTTGAAGATCTCTCCATGATGAACTTGTTATTGGGATAACACACTATATATCTATGTTAATCAATGCACATATATATTGGCAATGGGTGGAAGGCTTGGCCTTCTGCTTGGTGTTTTGTTCCACTCATGCCACCTTAGGACCCGATAAACCAGTGTTATATTCCTTGATTTTGCGTTCCTAACATGGTTGGGGTTTATGCCCCCCCCCTTGATAATTTGCACTGCTTAAAGCTTTTCCAGCAAGGCCCAACCTTGGTTTTACCATTCGCCTAATAACTAAACTTGCATAGGGAGTTATAAACCCAAGTTCTTAATCCACCCCCCGGGCCAGTGCTCCTCATGAGTGTTGGTCCAAACCTGTCAGGCGCCAGTGACCACCAGGGGAAACTATGGACTTGGCCTACCGGAAGTTCGGACAATCCGATCGTGGCCTGAGACGAGATACGCGGGGCTCTTATCAGGGTGTCGGCACGTCGGGAGGCTTTCCTGGATTAGTTTTACCTTTGACAAAATATCTCGAGCACGGGATTCCGAGAATACTCGGGTCTTCCCACTTTGGAGTTGCGACTCCGCAGATCGTGAGCTTGTGATGGGCTAAGTCGGGACACCCCTGCAGGGTTTTGATCTTTTGAAAGCCGTGCCCGCGGTTATGTGGTAGATGGGAATTTGTTAATATCCGGTTGTAGATAACTTGACACCTGATCCATAAGAATACACGACCTGTGTGAGTGACCATGATGGTCTCTTCCCGAAGGGTTTCGGGAAGTGAACACGCTGGGGATATGTTTGACCGTGAGTAGCTAGGATCACTTCGTGATCAACTTGGCGACCGTTGGCACTTGTTCTCTTCTCGCTCTAAACTCGTAAGCTAGATGCTTAGTTCTTGCTGCAGACATTTTTATAGCCTTTCCACACCTAAGGTTTTGGTAGTTTTGATACCCGGGAATGAGATTGCTGAGTCCTCGTGGCTAACAGATTCGACACACACCAGATGCAGGTACCGCTGAGAACAATGCAGGAGATGGATCAGAACTTCACTGGGAGTTCGATGGAGAGTGTGGTCGTTACTTTGTTTCATATCCCGACGATCAGTAGTGGTTCCTACTAGGGGCGATCAGGCCTTGTGTTTATGGTACCTTTCTCGTTTGGATTTCCTCCGTAGCCAGACCCTGTGTTATTCGGATGATTGTATATTATTGTATTCATTGTGTGACGTGGCGAGTGTAAGCCAACTATCTTTTACAATTTCATCCCTGAACTTTTACATGAGATGTGCAAAGATACCAAACTTGAGATCATTCCAGAATGCGCTTATGTCTTTAAGTCGTGCCTCGACACGTAGGAGACATAGTCGCATCCTGGGCATTACATAGGGTAAACCTCATCTCGGTTTGACCGATTACGCAACCTCGGTGAGACCGATTTTAGTAATAGGCTAACAGAGAGTTGGTCAAGCAAACTCGGTGGGACCGATTGCATATCTCGGTGAGACCGAAATAATTGCAACAGATAATAGAGAGTTTGCAAGCCCGTCTCGGTGAGACCTAACTGATTAGGGTTTCTGGTAGTGGCTATGTCAAGTTAATTCGGTGGTGCCGGATAGATCAAATCGGCGGGGCCGAGTTTGACTTTGGGTTTAGGACATATGTGGAAATGAGAAAGTGGTTGAGGGCTTTGGAGAATATCACTAAGCACTTTGAGCAAGTAGACAATTAAGCAACACCTCATCCCCTTTTAATAGTATTGGCTTTCCTATGGACTCATTGTGGTCTTGGATCACTAAAATAGAAATGAAGAGTCTTGAGCTTTTGCCAATCTTTGTCAATAGCTTCTGGAAGGGGTTACATATCCTCTTTTCATGCCACTCCACTGTTGAACTCATCTGAAATATACTAGATGAAAATATTAGTCCAACAAGAGATATGTTGTCATTAATTACCAAAATCACCCAGGGAGCACTTGTGCTTTCAACGAGGTTGCCCCGGCCCCCCAACTTTGGAGTGGTTTGGGGCCAGTACAATATTTGTTTGTGGAAGGTGCTACCTCCGGATGAGAAAGCTAGGCAAGTGGTATTTGAGAAGGAGATGGTAGAGGAGAAAGACATGTACCAGGTGGCCCATGAAACCTGTGACGCCGCGTGGGGAAAGGAGGTGGTGGAGCTTTGGTGGCGGGCACGTCTACGTGTGGAGGAGGTGTATAAAGATGGTCAGTACTTCCCCCGGAAGGCCAATGGCACTAGGTGCCTCATCGCTGTGTGGAGGTGGTCGATAAGCTCTATCATGGTACCGACGAGGAGCTCCATTGGGCGGCCCACGAAATGGCAAGATCGTTCATGTGCGTCTTCCAGAAAGAGGAAGATCAGCACATCAATCTCTGCGAGGCGGAGTATTGCCTCCGTGCTAGGAAGCCGCCACACACCAGGAAGCTGCTGGCAAGGTGCTACCAGAATACTTCCCCCCTAAGGAGGCATTATTAGTTTTAGTATTGTTCGTTTTTAGTTTTATGCATTTTATATAGTAGTTAAGTATCATCACATATATGTGATGATATTACATATATTCCGTGATGAACTACCAAACAATTAATTATATTATGAATTTCAATTTATTTATCTGTTTTCGTACTAATTTCGATCTAGCTGTCACATCCACATGTACATAATGGAAAGCATAGACACATTGAAACATAACAATATATAAGAACGGAAAACAGAGTACACACATTGAAACAGAGCAATATTGTGATTGTTGTGAACACATATCGACCAGCGTCGAAACGACTAAAAAAGCGAGTCCATGACCACCAGCCTTGCCTACGGTAGCTCTTGGCTCTGCCTGAACTCGTGCAAGTGTTCGTCCAAGAGGTTGACATGCTGGCGGTATATCTCGAGCATGATCTCGAGCTCCAAGTTTGCATTTCATTGGAGATCACAAGCTCGAGGATGCGATGACGATGTTCCTATACTTCGCCTATGTGGGCACAAGGGCCAAGGAGGCGCTCGATCCTAGCGACCAGCGTGTTAGCATCGAGCGGGTGCGAACAAGATGACCAGCGTGACCCATGAGAACGGTGCCACCGACGTCCGATGAAGCACGGCGTGGTCGGCCTCACGTGCACGTACAGCGCAGACGGCCTCTGCCAACTCCTCACGAGGAATGGGGCCATAGACATGCCATGTACCCAGCTGCAACGCCCTGTCGACAGCAGGCAAGCGCCAATGGATCCGCTCTTGTCGTGCGGCGAGTCGCAATCTCGCTCTGTGGCGCTCCATCGGTCTTGCTATGTGGTGAGCCGCAACCTATCGGTGAGGGCACGCCTACTTGCTCTTTTTGTCCATAAAAATCACCATAAATTTTCAGCCCATTCCAAGAACTTTATTTCCGTACAAAAAACAACACCACAGTAGTTTTGCTAAAAACATCGTCAGTCCAGGTTAGTTCCATTAAAATCATAACAAAACCATATAAAATTGTTGCATACATACCATGAATAATTCATAAATTGTAGATACGTTGGAGACATATTAGTAGGGAGTCGTGCTCACGCCGGAGGCGGAGGAACTCGGAGTGGATTCGGTGATCGTACGGGGGCTCATGAAGTGTCTCCACAACATCATTATTTGTAAGAAGGGGTTGGGGAATGTGGATCGGGGATTCATGGATTCAGGGGGTGACCAGGACTTGAGCAGATGAAGCAGGCGAAGCTTATGGAGGAAGACATAATTAGACCCACGAATTTTCATCGCAAACGGTTCCTACAACCAACTATGTGTGTGTTGTAGTTGATTTTTGGTATTAGCTATGAAACACGAATTTGGGATACAATGGTAATGGATGGTGTTTCAAATGTACGAGAAAATTTCGTACCGTTAAGACACAGTAATACAACTGTCAAATTAAAATTTCGAAATTTTCAGTGTTAGTTTGACATTTTTAAGACACTGAGTGAGTTTTTAGTCATTTAGTGGCCGCATTTCAAATTTGAACTTCATGTACAGGAAACAACAAACCATCATGGGTTGGAAAATCATAGTTATGTCCTTGTGTGGAAGTTAATTCCCTGTGTAATAAATTGGAAGGAACTCTCAAACATATTGGTGTCACGACTTGGACACAAACATTGAGTACCATGGCCTTTAAATACCAAAAAATATAAAAAATGATCAGAAATACATGAAACCTCGCTTGATGTAATAGCATGGAATCAAGATGATGTGGTAAAAAAATTGGCATGTTTGACAAAAATTTAGAGACACACCCCTCACAATCAGGAGCATCTCACGAGAAGACTCATGGTTCATAGAGCAAACAATGCATGTTCGATGATGAACTGGCGGTAGCTTCCTTGTATGGATTTCAATTTTTTTTGTACCATTAACATGAAGTAATACAATTGTCATGTTAAATTTTGGATATTTTTAAGGTTCACTCGACCTTTTTAAGACATTGAGTGAGTTTCTAGCCATTTAATGGCCATAATTCAAATTTGCACTACATGTACGCGCAACAGCAAACCATCATGGGTTGGAAAATTATATTTGTGCCCTTGTGTGCGAGTTAATGCCCTGTGCATTAAATTGGAAGGAATTTTCAAACGAATTGGTGTCACATCTTAGAAACAAGCATTGAGTGCAATGGATTTGAAATTCCAAAATATTATAAATGATCAAAAATACATGGAACCTTGCTTGATGTAATGGTATTTAGGGTGTGCAAAACCGAACCAAAAACCAAAAACCGAACCAAAAAAATCAAACCGAACCGATATTTCGTTTTTTCTGGTTTTGGTTTTGGTTTCAGTCTCCAATTTATTAAACCATTTAACATTCAGTATTTTAGGTTAAAACCGAATGGTTTTTGGTTAAACCAAATAAACCGAGAGCAGTTTCAGGCGATGTACATGTTAGTTTAACCCTCAGTCGCCCCTCCTTTCATAGCTGCCGCCCGAGCGCACTGCAGCTCGGCGCGCGAGGTGGTACTAAAGGTTGTCGCTTGAGGCGACGACCTGTGCACCAGGCGCATGTTGGGCCTCAAATCATCCCGCCCAGAGGGCTGACTTGAGCGATCACATTCCCACACCACATGAGCGACCGACCCTTTTTCGCAAAAAAGCAAAAGAACGATCAACCCTCTGTCCCAGTCCACGCATGTGATCTCTTGCCTTAGAAAAAAATTGTGAGGTGGACTAGGATTGGCTTGGAGAGCATCGTGGCTCTTTCCTTTTTTCTGCTCGCTCCTTCACGTAATTATAAATCTGCCTAATCACTAAGATCTGTTGTCATTTAATGCATATAGGACCAAATCATGTGTGCCATCCTGGCATACAATTCGTAGGACCAAATCATGTAATGATCTAGTCTACGTAGATAGTTCTCACAAGAAATATATAACTTACATACACAGACTGAATCATGTGACCAAAATATAATTGTTGTTTCTTCAAAATTCGCGTCAACTTTGGTTATTTTGGTTATTACCGAAACCGGACCAAAATTAAATGGTTATTACCGAAACCGAACCATATTTACGTATAAAACTGTATAAACCAAAGTATAAAAACCGTATAAACCAAAAACCATATAAACTGAACCGAATCAAACCAAAAAAACTGAATGCACACCATGAAATGGTATGGCACCAAGATCCCGTGGTAAAAAAATTGGCATGTTTGACGAAAATTTGGACACACACTACTCACAAACCGGAGCATCTCATGAGAAGACTCGTGGTTCCTAGAGGGAATAATGCATGTTTGATGACAAACCAGCAGTAGATTCCTTGTATGGCCTTGTAATATTCCCTACCGTTAACATGCACTAATAAAACTGTCATGTTAAAATTTGGAAATTTCTAGGGCCATTTTACCTTTTTGACATTTAAGTGATTTTCTACGCATTTAATGGTTGTAATGCAAATTTGGACTAGATGTAGATGCAACAGCAAACCATCATCGGTTGGAAAATCGTATTTGTCTCCTTGTGTGCAAGTTAATTCCCCGTCCAGTAAATTGGAAGCAACTTTCAAAAATATTGGTGTCACACGGATTGTACACAATCATTCAGTGCCATGGCTTTTTCCAACAAAATAAAAATTTATCAGTAATATATGAAACTTTGCTTGATGTAATGGCATGGCACCAAGATGTTGCAGTAAAAAATTGGCCTATTCGACGAAAGATTGGACAACACCCCTTACAAACTGGAGCATCTCACGAGAAGACTCGTGGTTCCAAGAGGGAACAATGCATGTTTGATGACGAACTCGAGGTAGCTTCCTTGTATGACCTTGAGTTTTTTTCTATCGTTAACATGCACTAATACATCTGTAATGTTAAAATTTGGATATTTACAGGGGTCATTTGACCTTTTTAAGACACTTAAGTGAGTTTCTAGCCATTTAATGGTCATAATTCAAATTTTAACTACATGTACATGAAGTAGTAAACGACCAGGGTTGGAAAAACATATTTGTGTCCTTGTGTGCGAGTTAATGCCCTATGTAGTAAATTGGAAGGAACTTTTCAGACGAATTGATATCATAGCTTGGACACATGCATTGAGTGCCATGGCTTTTAAATTCCAAAAAAAAGATAAAAAATACATGGAACCCTGCTTGATGTAATGGCACGGCACCAAGATCCTGTGGTCGAAAACCTGGCATGTTTGACGATAGTTTGGACACATACCCCTCACAACCGGAGCATCTCATGAGAATACTTGTGGTTCCATGATGGAACAATGCATGCTTGATGACGAACCTCTCCTAGCTTCCTAGTATGCCCTTGAAAGTTTTTCTACCGTTAACATGCACTAATACAACTATCATGTTAAAATTTGGAAATTTTCAGGGGTCATTTAACCCTTTTGACATTTAAGTGATTTTCTAGCAATTTAATGGCCACAATTCAAATTTGAACTAAATGTACATGCAATAGCAAACCATCATGGGTTGGAAAATCCTATTTGTGTCCTTGTGTGCAAGCTAATGCCTTGTGCAATAAATTGCAAGGAATTTTCCAACATATTGGTGTCACACAGCTTGGACACAAACATTGAGTGCCATGGCTTTTAAATTACACAAGAATAAAAAATGGTCAGAAATACATGAAACCTTGTTAATGTAATGGCATGGCACCAAGATGTTGTGGTAAAAAAATTGGCATGTTCCATGAAAGTTTGTACACACACCCCTCAAAACGGGAGCATCTCACGAGAAAACTCATGGTTCCGAGAGGGAACAATGCATGTTTGATGACGAACTCGTGGTAGCTCCCTCGTATGGCGTTGATTTTTTTCTACCATTAACTTGCACTAATACAAATCTCAAGTTAGAATTTGGAAATTTCCAGGCGCCATTCGACATTTTTAAGACATTTATGCTATTTTCTAGCCATTCAATGGACGTACATCCAATTTGAACTACATGCACATGCAATGCATCATGGGTTGGAAAATCATTTTTGTGTCCTTGTGTGCAAGTTAATGACCTGTGGGTAAATTGGATGGAATTTTCAAACATATTGGTGTCACGACTTGGACAGTAAATTGAGTACCGTGGCTTTTAAATTCCAAAACATTCAAAAATGATCAGAAATACATGAAACCTTGCTTTATGTAACGGCTTTTTTGACAAAAGTTTGGACACACACCCCTCACAAACTGGAGCATCTCACGACTCGTGGTTCCGAGATGGAACAATGCATGTTTGATTACGAACCGACGGTCCCTTCCTCATATGGCTTGAAATGTTTTCTACTACTAACATGCTCTAATACTACAGTCATGCTAATGTTTGGAAAATTCCAGGGGTCATTGGACCTTCTTAAACCATTTAAGTGATTTTCTAGCCATTTAATGGCCGTAATTCAAATTTGAACTATATGTACATCATGGGTTGGAAAATTCATTTATGTATTACATTGCATTTTACAATAATATCATGGTAACACAAAATAAGCATTCATGCCTAACATTCGGAAAGAAAATATAAATACCTGGCAAGATAATCATGCCCCACGCGATTGACACTCTATTTAGAGCCTTGGGTTTGGAAGGCGAGTGGAGCAGGTTATTAATCAGACGCGTACTGTATTGGAATCCGTCCGTGATTTATTTCACACACGGCTTTTGTTGGGGGAATCATGTGCAATTAAAGCTATAGTACTCGTATATTACGGCGACCAGCCCGTGTATTGCTCCCATCGATCTTGATTCTAGCCGCCAATAAATACTACCCTGCCCACGTTGTCCCACCTGCATTCTCATCTACATTCTCTCCTCGCTGGCCCAACTCTTCCATGGCACCGCTCATCTACCCACGCGCCGAGGAGGAGGCGCCGCCCCCTGAGGACATCCAGGCGCAGAGTGACGACAAGGAGGACCCCTACACGCTATCGGATGAAGTTGCGCCGAATCCCCCCCCCCCCGCCCAAATTTGGAATGATTTCGGGCCAATACAATATTTTGTGTGTGGAAGGTGCTACCTCCGGATGAGAAAGTTAGGCAACTAGCATTCAATAAGGAGATGGCGCAGGAGGAAGCTATGTATCAGGCCCCCCATGAAGCATGTGAGGCCGCATGGGAAAAGGAGGCAGTGGAGCTTTGGGGTGGATGCATCGACGTGTGGAGGAGGTATGCGAAGATGGTCGGTACTTTGCCAGGAAGGCCAAAAGTGCTAGGCACCTCATCGCTGCGTGGAGGTAGGCCGATAAGCTCTAGCGTGCTACCGACAAGGAGCTCTGATGGGCGCCCCACGAAATGGCAAGATCGTTGCTACTTCTCAAGCTTGCGTTGTATTCCCTCGAAGAGGAAAGGGTGATCCAGCACAGTAGCGTAAGTATTTCCCTCAGTTTTTGAGAACCAAGGTATCAATCCAGTAGGAGACCACGCGCGAGTCCCTCGCACCTGCACAAACAAATAAGAACTTTGCAGCCAATGCGATAAGGGGTTGTCAATCCCTTTACGGTCACTTACGAAAGTGAGATCTGATAGAGATGATAGTTTGATATTTTTGGTATTTTTCGATATAAGAACAGAAAGTAAAAACGGAAAAGTAAAGTAGATTGTAGATTGATATGTTGAGAATAGACCCAGGAGCCATAGGTTTTTCTAGTGGCTTCTCTCATGATAGCAGAATTTCTATTATGGGTGAACGAATTAGTGTCGAGCAATTGATAGAAAAGCGAATAATTATGATACTATCTAGGCATGATCATTATATATAGGCATCACGTCCGAAAGAAGTAGATCGAAACGATTCTACATCTACTACTATTACTCCACACATCGACCGCTATCCAGCATGCATCTAGAGTACTAAGTTCATAAGAACAGAGTAACGCCTTAAGCCAGATGACATGATGTAGAGGGATAAACTCAAATAACATGATATAAACCCCATCTTTTTATCCTCGATGGCAACAATACAATACGTGCCTTGCTGCCCCTAATGTCACTGGGAAAGGACACCGCAAGATTGAAACCAAAGCCAAGCACTTCTCCCATTGCAAGAACTATAGATCTAGTAGGCCAAACCAAACCAATAATTCGAAGAGACTTGCAAGGATATTATAATCATACATAAAAGAGTTCAGAAAAGAACCAAATATTTCTCATAGATAATCTTGATCATAAACCCACAATTCATTGGATCTCGACAAACACACCACAAAAAGAGATTAAATCGAAAAATCTCCTCGAAGACCGAGGAGAACTTGGTATTGAGATCCAAAGAGAGAGAAGAAGCCATCTAGGTACTAACTATGGACCCGAATGTCTGTGGTAAACTACTCACAACTCATGGTTAGGCGTTGATGATGATGTAGAAGCACTCTGTGGTAGATCCCTCCTCCGGCGGAGCTCCGGAATAGGCCCCAAGATGGGATCTCATGGGTACAAAAGGTTGCGGCGGTTGAACTTGAGTTTTCTCTCCTCTTTTGATGGTTTCGGGGTACGTAGGTATATATAGGAGGAAGGAGGGCACCGGGGGCAGACATGGGGCCCACGAGGCAGGGGGTGCGCCCTGTAGGGGGGCCCACCCTCGTGGACGCCGCGTCAGCCCTACTCCGTGGTTCTCACCTCTCCCGTGCGTATTTTGCTCCAAAAATATATCTCCCGAAGTTTCATTCCGTTTGGACTCCATTTGATATTCCTTTTCTGTAAAACCCCGAAATACGCAAAAACAGCAATCTGGACTGGGCCTCTGGGTTAATAGGTTAGTCCCAAAAATAATATAAAAGTGTATAACAAAGCCGATTAAACATCCAAAACATCTTAAATAAGCATGGAACAATCAAAAATTATAGATACATTGGAGACGTATCAAGCATCCCCAAGCTTAATTCCTGCTCGTTCTCGAGTAGGTAAATGATAAAAACATAATTTTTTATGTGGAATGCTAACAAACATAATTTTCAATGTAGTTCTCTTAATTCTGGCATGAATGTTCAGATCTGAAAGATTCAAGACAAAAGTCTATATTGACATAAGAAATAATAATACTTCAAGCATACTAACAAAGCAATCATGTCTTCTCAAAATACTATGGCTAAAGAAAGTTATCCCTACAAAATCATATAGTCTGGCTATGCTCCTTCTTCATCACACGAAATATTCATATCATGCACAACCCTGGTTTTAGCCAAGCACTTGTTTTCATACTCTATGCTTTCAAACCTTTCAACTTTCACGCAATACATGAGCGTGAGCCATGGATATAGCACTATGGGTGGAATAGAGTGGTGGTTGTGGAGAAGACAAAAAGGAGGGAGATAGTCTCACATTGACTAGGCGTATCAACGGGCTATGGAGATGCCCATCAATAGATATCAATGTGAGTGAGTAGGGATTGCCATGCAACGGATGCACTAGAGCAAAATATGTATGAAAGCTCAACAAAAGAAACTAAGTGGGTGTGCATCCAACTTGCTTGCTCACGAAGACCTAGGGCATTTGAGGAAGCCCATCATTGGAATATACAAGCCAAGTTCTATAATGAAAATTCCCACTAGTATATGAAAGTGACTAAACATGAGGCTCTCTATCATGAAGAACATGGTGCTACTTTGAAGCACAAGTGTGGAAAAAGATAGTAGCAATTGCCCCTTTTTCTTTTCTTTTCTTTCTTTTTTTTTCTTTTTTTGGAGGGGCCTTTTCTTTTGTTTGGCCTTTCCTCGCATGGGACAATGCTCTAATAATGATGATCATCACACTTATATTGAATTACAACTCGATATCACAACTCGATACTAGAACAAAGTATGACTCTATACGAATGCCTCCGGCGGTGTACCGGGATGTGCAATGAATCAAGAGTGACATGTATGCAAAGTTATGCATGGTGGCTTTGCCACAAATACGATGTCAACTACATGATCATGCACGGCAATATGACAATATGAAGCGTGTCATATGAACGGAACGGTGGAAAATTGCATGGCAATATATCTCAGAATGGCTATGGAAATTCCATGATAGGTAGGTATGGTGGCTGTTTTGAGGAAGGTATACGCTGGGTGTATGGTACCAGCGAAAGTTGCGCGGTACAAGAGAGGCTAGCAATGGTGGAAGGGTGAGAGTGTGTATAATCCATGGACTCAACATTAGTCAAAAGAACTCATATACTTATTGCAAAAATTTACGAGTCATCAAAACAAAGCAATCAACGCATGCTCCTAGGGGGGAGGTTGTTAGGAGTTAACCATCGCGCGCCCCCGACCTCCACACAAAGGATGACACTCTAAAAATATGTCATGCTCTAACTTCGTCACATAGCGGTTCACCATACGTGCATGCTACGGGAATCACAACCTTTAACACAAGTATTTCTCAATTTCATAATAACTCCACTAGCATGACTCTAATATCACCATCCTCATATCTCAAAACCATTATCAAGTATCCAACTTCCCATCATATTCAATGCACTTAGTATGAAAGTTTTTACTACATTCATCTTGGATGCCTATCATGTGAAGGCTAGTTTTATAGCCAAAGCACATTACCATGCTGTTCTAATAGACTCCCAAAAAGATATAAGTGAAGAATGAGAGATCAACAATTTCTTCAAAATAAAATTACCACCGTGCTCTAAAAGATATAGGTGAAGCACTAGAGCAAAAACTATTCAACTCAAAAGATATAAGTGAGGCACATAGAGTGTTCTAACACTTCCTAGGCCATATTTATCTCTCTCAAAAAGGTGTGTCCAGCAAGGATGATTGTGGCAAACTAACAAGCAAATACTCAAAATGATACATGACACTCCAAGTCAAACACATATCATGTGGTGAATAAAAATATAGTCCTGAGTATAGTTACCGATAGATGAAGACGAAAGAGGGGATGCCTTCCCGGGGCATCCCCAAGCTTAGGCTGTTGGTTGTCCTTGAATTTTACCTTGGGGTGCCTTGGGCATCCCCAAGCTTAGGCTCTTTCCACTCTTTGTTCCATAGTCCATCAAAGCAATACTCAAACCTTGAAAACTTCACAACACAAAACTTAGACAAAAATCTCGTGAGCTCCGTTAGTATAAGAAAACAAACCACCACTCAAAGGTACTGTAATGAACTCATTCTTTTTATATTGGTGTTAAACCTACTATATTCCAACTTATCTATGATTCATACTCCCCAATACTACTCATAGATTCATCAAAATAAGCAAACAACACACGAAAAACAGAATCTGTCAAAAACAGAACAGTCTATAGTAATCTGTAACTTTCGCATACTTCTGTAACTCCAAAAAAATTGAAATAAATTGGTAAACGTGGAGAATTTGTCTATTAATCATCTGAAAAAGGAATCAACTAAATAGCACACTCCAGTAAAATCTGGTGACTATTCTATTGAGCGCTAACGATTCTGTTTTTTACAGCAAGATCATATAAACTTCACACAAGTCTTCCGAAAGGTTCTACTTGGCACAAACACTAATTAAAACACAAAACCACATCTAAACAGAAGCTAGGAAATATTTATTCCTAAACTTAAGAAAAAACAAAGAAAATAAAATTGGGTTGCCTCCCAACAAGTTCTATCATTTAACGCCCCTAGCTAGGCACGATAATTCAATGATGCTCACATGAAAGATAAGAATTGAAGGACAAAGAGAGCATCACAAAACACGTGACAAACCAATCTAAGTCTAACATACTTCCTATGCATAGGCATTTTATAGTAGAACAAATCAGCAAGAGAAGCACAATCTAGCATATGTAAGGAACAAGAAAGAAACAAAAACAATCTCAACATAACGAGAGGTAATTTGGTAACATGAAAAATTCTACAACCATATTTTCCTCTCTCATAATAATTGCATGTAGGATCATAATAAAATTCAACAATATATCTATCACAAGACATATTCTCAACACGATCCATATGCATGCAAAGTTGACACTCTTCCAAAATAGTGGGATTAAAATTAACTAAAGTCATGACCTCTCCAAACCCACTTTCATCAAAAAAAATCATAAGATTGAACATCCTCCAAATATGTGGGATCTAAAGTGGACACTCTTCCAAACCCACTTTCAATATTGTAGCAAACATTATTATCAATCTCATATTCATCATGGGGTTTAAATAAATTATCAAGATCGTAAGAAGAATCACCCCAATCATGATCATTGCAACAAGTATAATTCATAGCAAAACTAGCATCCCCAAGCTTTAGGTTTTGCATATCATTAACACAATTGACATTAAGAGAATTTATAATAACATCATTGCAATCATGCTTTTCATCGAAGGAACTATCAAGTATGGGTGCAATAGCAACGATCTCATGTTTAACATAAGGAACTATAGCAAATTCATCTTCATAAATATTGGCATCATGGCCACAAGAATAGCAAGCATCATGTTCATCAAGGGATATTTCAATCAAATCATTGAAATCATAACTATCTATAGAATCATGCATATCATTATTTCCTTTCAAAGCAGCATTCATTCTTTCAATAAATTATTTGACATAGACATTATTGGCATAGTTTTCAAACCAATATTTAAGTATGTCAAAATTTTAAGATTCGTAGAGAGTAATATCATACTTTTCAATCAAAGAAGCAACTTCATAAGCACCCTTAAAAGCAACACATTCTTCAATTTGTTCGATATCGTAGTAACTATAAACACCCTTTGCATAAGAAGATAAGAATTCATTATCATTAAACTCACATAGGTAGGGGAGGTGTTTTTAGGGTTCTTAGAGCAACAAGTAAAATCAAAAATTTCACAAAGATTCCAAGCATAACACAGCAATCTGTTTATTTGATCCCATAAGAGTCTCCCCTTTTCACACAAACGGTGACGCACAAAATGAGCATGCTCATCTAAAGATTTCCCATCAACTAGACTAGTTGGGGTTTCAGCACGAGCGCATAAGGATCGAAGATGTTCCAAGTAGAACACTTTAAGTGGATCCATATCAATAGATTTTTAGCAAGCAAAGATGCAAGCAAATAGAGGGCACATGGCAACACAAGCAAACAGAAAGGCGAACAGAAAAGGGTGAATTAAACGGCAAAGGTGAAGTGGGGGAGAGGAAAACGAGAGGCAAAAAATGTAATGCGAAGGATAAGGGTTTGTGATAGGTACTCGGTATATGACTTTTGCGTAAGCCTCCTCGGAAACGGCGCCAGAAATTCTTCTTGCTACTTCTCGAGCTTGCGTTTTATTCCCTCGAAGAGGAAAGGGTGATGCATCACAGTAGCGTAAGTATTTCCCTCAGTTTTTGACAACCAAGGTATCAATCCAGTAGGAGACCACGTGCGAGTCCCTCGCACCTGCACAAACAAATAAGAACTTTGCAGCCAACGCGATAAGGGGTTGTCAATCCCTTTACGGTCACTTACGAAAGTGAGATCTGATAGAGTTGATAGTTTGATATTTTTGGTATTTTTGGATATAAGAACAGAAAGTAAAAATAGAAAAGTAAAGTAGATTGTTGATTGATATGTTGAGAATAGACCCGGGGGGCATATGTTTCTCTAGTGGCTTCTCTCATGATAGCAGAATTTCTATTGTGGGCGAACGAATTACTGTCGAGCAATTGATAGAAAAGCGAATAATTATGAGACTATCTAGGCATGATCATTATATATAGACATCACGTCCGAAACAAGTAGACCAAAACTATTTTGCATCTACTACTATTACTCCACACATCGACCGCTATCCAGCATGCATCTAGAGTATTAAGTTCATAAGAACAGAGTAACGCCTTAAACAAGATGACATGATGTAGAGGGATAAACTCAAATAACATAATATAAACCTCATCATTTTATCCTCGATGGCAACAATACAATACGTGCGTTGCTGCCCCTACTATCACTGGGAAAGGACACCACAAGATTGAAACCAAAGCCAAGCACTTCTCCCATTGCAAGAACTATAGATCTAGTAGGCCAAACCAAACCAATAATTCGAAGAGACTTGCAAGGATATTATACTCATACATAAAAGAGTTCAGAAAATAACCAAATATTTCTCATAGATAATCTTGATCATAAACCCACAATTCATCGGATCTCGACAAACACACTGCAAAAAGAGATTACATCAAATAGATCTCCTCGAAGACCGAGGAGAACTTGGTATTGAGATCCAAAGAGAGAGAAGAAGCCATCTAGGTACTAACTATGGACCCGAAGGTCTGTGGTAAACTACTCACAACTCATGGTGAGGCGATGATGATGATGTAGAAGCACTCCATGGTAGATCCCTCCTCCGGCGGAGCTCCGGAGAGGCCCCAAGATGGGATCTCACGGGTACAGAAGGTTGCGGTGGTGGAACTAGGGTTTTCTCTCCTCTTCTGATGGTTTCGGGGTACGTAGATATATATATAGGAGGAAGGAGGGCACCGGGGGCCAGACGTGGGGCCCACGAGGCAGGGGGCGCACCCTGTAGGGGGGGCACCCTCGTGGACGCCATGTCAGCCCTACTCCGTGGTTCTCAAGTCTCCCATGCATATTTTGCTCCAAAAATATCTCTCCCGAAGTTTCATTCCGTTTGGACTCCGTTTGATATTCCTTTTCTCTAAAACCCCGAAACAGGCAACAAACAGCAATCTGGACTGGGCCTCTGGGTTAATAGGTTAGTCCCAAAAATAATATAAAAGTGCACAACAAAGCCCATTAAACATCCAAAACATCTTAAATAATAGCATGGGACAATAAAAAATTATAGATATGTTGGAGACGTATCAATCGTTCACGCGCGTCCGCCAACCAGAGGAAGATCGGCACGTCAATCGCTGCGAGGCAAAGGAGGCAGAGTATTGTCTCCTCGTTGGGAAGCCACCACGCACCTGGGAGCTGCATGCGAAGGCTGCCAAAATACTGCCTCCTAAGGAGGGATTATTTGTTTTAGTATTGTTCGTTTTCAATTTTATGCATTGTACATAGTAGTTAAGTATCATCACATATATGTGATGATATTACATATATTTTGTGAGGAACTACTGAACAATTAATTTATATTATGAATTTCATTTTTCTATCTGTTTTTGTACTAATTCCGATGTAGCTGTTATCATCCACATGTACATAATGGAAAGCATAGACACATTGAAACAGAACAATATATAATAACGGAAAACAGAGTACACACATTGAAATAGAGCAATATTATGATTGTTGTGAATACATAGCTATCAACATCAAAACGCCTAAAAAATGCGTCTGTGACCACCAGCCTTGCTTATGGTAGCTCTTGGCTCTTCCTGAACACGTGTACGCGTTTGTCCAAGAGGTTGACACATTCATGGTACATCTGGAGCGTGATCTCGAGCTTCTAAGTTGGACATTTCATTGGAGATCACTAGCTTGAGGATTGGACAACCGTGTTCCTCTACTGCGCCTAGGTGGACACCTGGTCCAAGGAGGCCCTCGAGCCTAGTGACCAGCATGTTGGCATTGAACGGGCCGCAGACAAGGCGATCGGCGTGACCCATGCGAATGGCATGGCCGATGTCCAGTCCAAGCATGGTGTGGCCTGCCTTTGGTCCATGTACGGTGTAGATGGCCTCTGCCCACTCCTCGGTAGGAATGGGGCTACTAACAGGCCATGTACGCAACTACAACACCCAGTCGACAGCAGGCAAGAGTCGATGGATCCGCTCTTGTTGTGCGGCGCATCGTGCCTCTTGCTCTACACCGCTACATCGGTCTCGTTGTGCGGCGAGCTGCGACCTATCGGTGCGAATGCGCCTAGCTTGCTCTACAGCGCACCACCAATCATGTTGATCTGCGAGTTGTAGTCTCTCGATGTTGACATGCCTATCTTGATCGGCGGTGCTAAAGCGCTCTGCGCCAAGGGTCTGCTCCACCCTGTTGATGATGCGTAGCACATCGATGTCCACCGCGTTGTCGGGGATGCCTTCAACCTCGGCCAGACGTGGCGCCTGCTCATTTTCCTCATCGAGGAGGTTGATGGCAGAGGCGGCGCTTCGGTGGGTTGCCATGCTTGGAAAAGGTAGAGGGGCTATAGGTTATGCTTGTGCCTCGGTGTGGTGCGCGTTGCCTAGTAGGTTCATGCGCGATCGCTAGGTGGAGGTAGGAAACCGATGAAGAAGTGGCGGGAAATGGTAGCGTGTTCATAAAATGCCATCAATTTGTGGAAACTTAGCATAGAAGAAAGAGCGAGCTAGCACGACGCGTGCGCACACCTTGCTCGCCCACGGGTGTGATCCATATACTTGTGTGCCCAACTCAGCACATTATTCACAGTAATGAATAAATATTGTTGTGGACTCACAAAGCATTGATGTTGTGCAGACTAAGCAATTTAGCCGGTGCACCTGTGTTAGCTGCCCACGTTCACCTTCCCGTCTAGTGTCTACTCGCGTCCCCCGACATGCTCTCCTCGTCGTAGAGACGTCCGTGGCGTGCTCTGCTCGCATCCCTCTGTGCACGCTCTGCCAGTAGTTGGGGCTGGTGCACGATCAAGTACGGGGGGCCATATGCATGTGGTTGCATCGCACGCGTCGCCATGATGTAGTTATGTGCGGCAGGACGGAGTTATGCGCTGCCAAAACTGCCATCCGAATGTGCCGATAGTCGTAGCCGTCCGGCATCCCCATTTTTCCCTATGTCCATTATAACCTTAGTCTCTTCATCCTTTTGGTCGCGCCCCACACTACAACTAGCACACCTACAATGAGACGTAGAGATAGGTTATCTAACAGTGCTCCAATGGAGTTCCGCGAGCATGATGTGGACACCCACGTGAGGGAGAAGGACCTCTCGGTGGTGTACACCATCGACTCAGCCATGGGTGGAGGACTTCATGAACACCATTGAGCAGTTGCTTGCTCATGACAAGTACAAAGTGGTCAACATCGACCTGCAGTACACCAGCGGTCATCCCGGGAAAGATTAGAAGGTTGTCATCGCCTAGTTGTGCCTGCGTCATCATGTTTATCAGCATCCCATCTACAAGTTTGCTATGGTGGACATCGCCGATGATGTAAAAGCGCTCAAGATTTTGGGCTTGGCCTGCCAGAAGCTTGTCGAAATATATTTCGGATTTTCCTCGAAGAGAAGAGGAGATACAACACAGTACAGATAAGTACTCCCTTATTGAGAACCAAGGAACCAATCTGGTAGGAGAGTCACACAAAGCCTCGAGAACAACACCTCACACATAAAAGAAAATACTTGCACCCAACGGGCGCAAGAGAGTTGTCAATCCCCTTGAACTCGTTACTTGAAAGGATCAAATCTTGTATAGGTAGATGGATAAATTGCAAAATAAAATAAAAGTAATAAAATTGTAGCCATGTCTTTTTGTGATTTTATATATGATTAAAGTAGACCCGGGGGCAAATAGTTTTCGTAGAGGCTTCTATCTCGAACACATAGCATATGGTGGGTGAACAAATTACTGTTGGACAATTGATAGAAAAGCACATAGTTATGATGATATCCAAGGCAATGATCATGTTTATATGCATCACTTCCAAGACAAGTAGACCAACTCCTACTTGCATCTACTACTATTACTCGACCAATCGACCGCTATCCGGTATGCATCTATGGTATTAAGTTCATGAAAAACAGAGTAACGCCTTAAGAAAGATGACATGATGTAGAAAAAAGTAAACTCACTCAATATGAATAAACCTCATTGTTTTACCCTTCATGGCAATAGTGTAAATACGTGCCGTGTCCCCTACTATGTCACTGGGATATAAAGCACCGCAAGATTGAACCATTACAAAGCACCTCTCCCACTGAAGATAAATCAATCTAGTTGGCCAAATCAAACGGATAGATTAGAGTGAAATACAAACCTATAAAAATCATGCATAATAAAGTTAAAAAAGACTCCATTGCTTCTCATAAATATTCAGATCATAAACCCACAATTCATCGGATCCCAACAAACACACCTCAAAATAAGATTGAATCAGATAGAACACCAAGAACATCAAGGAGAACATGGTATTAAAGATCAAAGAGAGAGAAGAAGCACTCTAGCTACTAGTTATGGGCTCGTATGTCTCTGGTGACCTACTCATGCATCATCGGAAGGCAGCAAGGATGATGTGCAAGCCCTCCGTGATCGATACCCCCCTCCGGCAGAGTGCCGAAAAAGTTCTCCAGATGGGATCACGGAAGAACAGAAGCTTGTGGCAACTGAAAAAGTATTTCACGCGGCTCTCTATTGCTTTGGGAATATTTGGGAATTTAAATAAGCGGAATTAGGTGAAGAGGTGCCATGCGGGGCCATGATACGTCTACAACATATATATAATTTTTGATTGTTCCATGTTATTATAGTATCAATCTTCGATGTTTTATATGCAATTATATATCATTTTTTGGGACTAACCTATTAACTTAGTGCCAAGTTTCGGTTGTTGTTTTTTGCTTGATTTTGGTTTTCCAGGAATTCTGTACCAAACGAAGTCCAAATGCCACGAAACTTTTTGACTTTTTTTCCTGGACATAAGGGACCCTAGAAGCTTCGAGAGGAGACGGGAAGGCAAAGGAGGTGGCCATGAGCCACATGGGCGCACCTAGGGGGTTGACACGCCCATGTGACTTGTGGGCCCCTCGTTCCTCCATTTGACCCAATTACAAGTCCATAAATTCTCTAAACTTGGGAAACCAACAGGGAGCCACCCAAAATACTTTTTCTAACATTGCAAATTTCTGTTCTCGAGAGATAAAATCTAGAGGCCTTTTCCGGTACTCTACTGGAGAGGGAATCGACCATGGAGGGCTTCTAGATCAACCTTCATGCCCCACCGATGATGTGTTAGTAGTTTACCACACACCTACGGGTCCATAGGTAGTAGCTAGTTAGCTTCTCTCTCTCTCTCTTCGGTTTTCAATACAGTGTTTTCCTCGATATTATTGGAGATCTATTCGACGTAATCCTTTTTTGCGGTGTGTTTGTTAGGATCCGATGAATTGTGAGTTTATGAACAAAATATCAATGAATATTATTTGAGTCTTCACTGAAATCTTTTATAAAGGGAAGCCACGTGCATGTAGTCCCGCTTGCGTAGGGTCTAGGGAAGGGTCTGAGCACTTTGGATGTATAGTACGCAGCCTTTCCCTACATTTCTGTAAGAGGTTGTTGCCAGGACTTGAACCCGTGACCTCATGGTCACAAGGTAGCAGCTTTACCACTGCGCCAAGGCTCCCCTTTCTCTAAAATATTTAATGCATGATTTTTATAGCTTTATATTTCTCTCTGATCTATCCGCTTGGTTTGGCTAACTAGATTTATTTATCTTGCAATGGGAGAGGTACTTCGCGATGGGTTCGATCTTGCAGTGCTCAATCCCAATGACAGAAAGGGACATGACACGTATTTGCATCGTTTCCATTAAGGATGAAATGATGGGGTTTATTCATATTGATTGGATTTACTTTGTCTACATCATGTCATCTTGCTTAAGGCATTACTCTATTCTTTATAAACTTAATACTCTAGATGCATGCTAGATAGCGGTCGATGTGTGGAGTAAAAGTAGTTGATGCAGGCAGGAGTCATCCTACTTGTGTCGAACTTGATGCAATGATCATTGCCTTGAAAATCGTCATAAATATTAGCGTTTATATCAATTGCCCAACAACAATTTGTTTACCCAATGTAAGCTTTTTGTTCGAGAGAGAAGCCTCTAGTGAAAACTATGGCCCCGGGGTCTATCTTTATCATATATGAAAATACAAAAATACCTAGCTGTAATTTATTTATTTTTATTTTATTGTGTGTTTTTTATCTATTTATCACTATGAGATTTAATCCTTGCAATTAACCGTAAAGGGATTGACAACCCTTGTTTGCGTTGGTTGCAAGTATTTGCTATTTTGTGTGTAGTTTTGTTCATGAGGTGTCGCATAGTTCTCCTACTAGATTAATAACCTTGGTTCTTAACTGAGGGAAATACTTATCTCTATTATACTTCACAACCTTTCCTCTTTGGGGAAATCCCAATGCAGCTCCCAAGTAGCAAGAAGAATTTTTGGTGCCTTTGCTGGGGAGACATCACCAACACCTATCAAGTACCATCACATAAACTTTCATCTCCTTGCATTTACGCTCGATTGCCATTTGCCTCTCGTTTTCATCTCCCACACTTCTAGAACGTTTCCACAAAAACACACAGAAAATATTTTTGTCGTTCGCTTGTTTGCTTGTTTTGCTTGCTTGAAATTGCTATCACGTCTCAAGAAAATACCAAGTTGTGTGACTTTTCCTATAATAATAATTATTATTTTATTAGTAATCCAATTGCTCCTCCCCCACTAGTGCTAAGTATTGTGATATTAATGCCGCTTTGCTAAATCTTGTTATGAAAGAACAATTTTTTGGTAGTCCAAATGAAGATGATGCATCCCATCTTAACACTTTCATTAAAATTTGTGATATGCAAAATATAAATATGTTGATAATGATATTTTAAAATTAAAATTATAACCGTTCTCACTACGACATCGTGCTAAAACTTGGTTTTCATCTTTGCCACGAAATAGTATTGATTCTTGCAATAGATGTAAAGATTTTTTATTACCAAATATTTTCCTCCCGCGAAAATTATTTATCTAAGAAATCATATTATGAATTTTAGGAAACTTGATTATTAACATGTTGCACAATCTTGGGAGATGATGAAATTAATGATAAGAAATTTCCCCACTCATGGTTTGAACTTGTGGATGATCATCCAAAACAATTATGCGGGATTGTATCTTGTGTCCCGCCGCGGGTGGTACCTTTATAGCAATCACGTTAGGAGAAACTATAAAATTGCTTGATAATATTATGGCAAATTATGATAAATGGCATACGGAAAGAACTTCTCCTAGTAAAAAGGTGAATTTTGTTGAAGAAATTAATACTTTGAGTGATAAAGTTGATGCGCTTATAAAAATGGTTGCTAATACAAGTTCTAATATTGATCCTAATGGTGTGCCATTGTCTACTTTGATTGAGCAACAAAATGATGCCACTCATGTGAATTTTGTCTCTCTCAACAATTACAATAGTAATGCTTATAGGGGTAATTTTAATCCTAGGTCATTTCCTGGAAATTCCTCTAATAATTACGGCAATTCCTATGGTAATTCTAGAAATAATAATAGGATACCATCTGATCTTGTATGTAATATAAAATAATTTATACATGCTCCATTGATTTTGAACACTATGATAGAGAAAAATTTGAGTAAAATTGATGATGTGTCTAGGAGCATTGATAGAATTGTTCATGATGTGGAAAATCCCAAAGCTAAAATTTTGCCACCCAAGATTGATATTATTGAGTCTATTAAATATGTCTATGTTCCCATGGATGAAAGTAAAGAAAGAACTGCTAGGTTGAGGGCTAAGGGAGAATTCTTAGAAAAATAAATTCCACCCAATTTTTATTGTAATAATAATGAAGATATTAAAATGATTGGTGTTTCATCCATTGAATCTTTGTTTAGAAAAATAAAACTTGATGAAAAGGGGACTGGAGATAAGTCAACTTTAGCCAAAGGGCGTCACCATTGTTTGAAGGGTGAAAATCTTAATAAAATTTTGATAAAACTGGGCTTGGAGAGGTGAAAAGTTCAAATAGTGATGTGCCCACTGTTTTGGATTACAAGGATTTTAATTATGATAGTTGTTATTTAATTGAGTGTATTTCCTAGTTGGAATCCATGAAAAATTCACCCAATGCTTATGAACAAAATAAAGGTTTTACTAAACATATTGTAGAAGCTATGGTGAAAGCTTTAGAAGAAAACCTAGAATTATAGGTTTCAATACCTAGAAAATTATATGATGAATGGGAACCTACTATTAAAATTAAAATTAAAATTTAAATTTATGAGTGCAGTGCTTTATGTGGTTTGGGTGATAGTGTTTTCACTATACCGAAATCTTTATGTGACGTGCTAGGCCTTCATGATTTGGATGAATGTTCTCTTAATTTGCACTTTGAGGATTCCACTATTAAGAAGCCTTTGGGTAGAATAAATGTTGTTCTTATCCTTGCAAATAGAAATTATGTACCCATTGATTTTGATGTGCGTGATATTGTTTGCAATTCGCTTTGTCCCATAATACTTGGTAGGCCTTTCCTACGTACTATTGGGGATGTTATTGATATGAACGAAGGTAACATAAGAATTCAGTTTCCACTAAACAAAGGGATGGAACATTTCCCAAGAAATAGAATTAAGCCAACATATGAATCCATTATGAGGGACACCTATGGAATAAATTTGAAAGATGACAACACTTGAAACTATGCATTACGCCTGACCTAGCTAGGGGCGTAAAACAATAGAGCTTGTTGGGAGGCAACCCGATAGTAATCTTTATTTTTCTTGTTTATTTTTTGGTTTTTTATGTGCACACAATTATGCAACTGTTATGGTTGTGTTTTTGTGTGTCTTAATTAGTGTTTGTGGGGACCCCGACTTGGAAGTCGAGATCACCGAATGCACGTGTACAGTGATCCCAGAGATCAATGCTCACTGAACACACAGAAGCTGAAATAACAAGAGTCTTACATCCATACAAATAGTCTTACACGAATTAAGGCCATTATGGCCAAGTCTTACATAGATAGAGCCTCACGGCTGAATAGGAAATAACTCAAATAGCGGAAGTCTTCGATAAACGGGTAGAACCCATGCCATCTGCCTTAACCCTATAGGCATTCTGACTGGGATAGCGTCCTAGTTCGCATGTTCGTCTCCAAAGAACTCTTCCTCATATTCCTGCTCTTCCATGCCTGGCCAATTAAATAACCAGTGGCAAGCCAATGAGTACTTTGAATGTACTCGCAAGCAACCCATGATGTGGTAACAATGCAATGGAACAATAATGAACAATCCAGCAGGAAGCTAGAACAATATGCTATCATCAAGTTTATGCATCAATAACCTCGCGTAACCTCGAAGACAGGTTACCGACATCAACATGAATATGATTCATCTCGTCGAGTCAAGTCACCACCTTGACTCACATACACACGCATGGTTTCACAAACATTGGACGTAGCCCAAGAGCGGTTACCCAACTGTCCATGACCGTGGACACGGCTATTCGAATAGTTTGACACTCTGCAGAGGTTGTACACTTTACCCACAAGATCCGGGGAACTTCCGTGTCATCCACGACCCGCGGTACCTCAAGTACCCGGGGTAAGCACCCGGTCATTACCTTTCCTTAGACGACACTAACATAGAGCCCACTCGTTGGCACACGGCCCTCGGGTACAAACAATAGATCACGGGACTTGCCCTAATTTCAATGTTCACGCGTACCCGAAGGGACCAACGGTGTGTCCGGTGCCCTGTGAAAACAGTCATGGTCGTCTATCCAAGCACGACCCCGTCCCGGGAAAGACCTCAAGTCTTCCCGTCACTAGTAATGCGGGCACCATGCTAGTATCGACCTAAGTAATCAATAAAGCCCCGTCCCATAAGGGGTAGTGTGGTTGCACATGTATGGTTGGAATAACGGTCGCAACTTCAACCAATCCGTTTGAAAAACACACACACTTGCCTTGGCACACCACTTCGTCATCAAGTGGTCACCCAACTCATCATCATCATCACCCTCGGGCACAAATGGCACCCGACGGGGTTTTATGCAAAGACTTCAACCATGAAGGTTCATGTCACTCATGCATTACTCTCCATAACTACTAACCATATGCGAGTCATCTAGCACATAGCAAGATCAAGATCATGTCATGCATCATATAAGCATCATGACCACCTATTGCATGTTATCTAGCTTATAGCAAGATCAACAATAAAGCATGCATCATGTGGTGGTTCATCTAGGTTACCATCGTAACCCTAATCATTATGCATCGGAAACAGACGGGTTCCGAAGAACAAGTGTATCATGGTCAAAGGGCTGCTTGCCTGGATTGGCTTGGTCTTCAAAGTCTTCAAGTCCTTCTCCTTCTTCTTCCACAGCAACTTCGTCAAATACGGGATCTATACGTCGCATAATAACCACGGGAAAATAAGAATACAAATAAAACAGAAAAATCAAAGTGCTCAAAAAAATGTCAACTCATTTTTGTAAAATACTAGAGGGATTTCTAAGATGGGAAAAAAATCTTAGTTGGAGTTTTGGAGTTACAGAATGGGACATATTGATTTTTGAACAGGAGTTATACTGCTCAAATTTGAATTTAAATTTGAACAGTATAGAAAAGTTTCATGGATTTGAGTGAAAGTAGTACCATTAAATAGGTTGGAATATTACAAGATTTTAGGAGTTGGAAATATTTAATTTGGATCAATATTCTTTTCTGTAGAAATGTTTAAAACATCAACAGCAAAGAAAAATAAAAAGGGGTCCTGTGCACTGGGCCAGAGGGGGCCACAGTGCACGGCCCAGACGGACTGGCCCAGCCGCACGGAGCCAGCGCGCGCGCACGTCAGGTTTTCAAACCTGACGGGCGGGGCCCGTGGGTCAGCGGCACAGAGGAGGGGGAGAGAGGTGGGGGGATGACAGGCGGGGCCCGCCTGTCATCTCTAACCCCACGACCACGGCGGCGGCGAGCTCACCGGCGACGATTCCGGCCACGGCGACGGCAACGGAGGGCAGGGTTGAGCTCAGCGTCGTGTCGCGGTTGTAGTGGTGGTAGTGCGGCACGGAGGGGAAGTCTGGTTCGCCGGCGACGAGGTGGGACGGCGGAGGCTCGTCGGAGGGTGGTGGCTGCGGCTGTTTCCGGCTGCCACAGAGAGGGGAAACAGGGGGAAAATGATCAATGAGGCGAGGGGGTTCCGAAACGGGTGGAAGGAGAGGCAGGGGAGGCCTGTACCTCGAGATCGCCGGCGGCCCAACGCGGCGGAGCTCCGGTCGATCCCGAGCACTGGGACCTTCTGGGGTCGAGCTGGTGGTGCAGGAGTGATGCTGGGGAGGAGGAGGTGCTGCTGGTGCTGTTGGAATGGCTCGGGAGGGCCTTTATATAGGGGCTCGACGAGGACCCGTGGTCCAGTGCGCCGGCGAGCTCCGGCTCGACGCTACAGCGCACGGGAGGCGACGGGGATGAGTCTGGGGAGTTCCTGGACGAGCCCTACGTCCAGCTGAGGCGAGAGGAGGAGCGGGGGAGCGTCAGAGGAGGGCGCGCGTGTGAGGCAGAGGAATGGCCGAAGCGGGCGGCCGGTGCGCGTGCGACGACGCTCACTGGAGGGCGCAGGAGGAGGGGAGGACAGCGCCGGGGAGGTCGCGGACGTCGAGGCGCCTCAACTGGCGCGAGGGGGAGGCCCGAGGCTGTCGGGGAGCGGCGATTGGCTGGAGCCAGCGTGCGGGAGCACTGTTCGCGCGCTCCAGAGCATGCGTTTGACTGGCATCGACGCGCTCTCGCCGGTTTGGTCCGGTCCAGCATGTCCAACAGTGTCCAGCACGTTGTAGGAGAAGTAAAGAAATGCCCTGAGGCCTTGGATGCCCTGGGGTTGCAGAGAGAGAGGGAGAGGGCTGGTAACATGGTGGAAACTGGCTGAACAGCAAGGTAAAACAAGGGTTTCACCCCTCAATCATGGAGCTGAGGTGCTGGGGGAGTTACTGGAGGTAGCTGGTAACCCAATGAGCCGGTGGTAAGAAGTTGAGGCCATGGAGAAAAGTGAAAGTGGTAAAAATGGAGGTTTTAGCATTTCTGCAGAAGGTGTTTGATCAGTGTTTGATTAAGTAAATGAAGTCCACTTGACATGGCACTTGACAGGGTTGAAAGACATGAGAAAATAGGGTGCTTCACCAAATTTGCGCTCATTTGAAGAAACTAGCCAATGTAACTTTGGTGAACCCTAGAAATCAACAGAAACAGTTTCATCTTGATTGAGTCAAGCTAATCATCTCCCCTTGATGCACCACTTGGTGTAGCATCATCATTTGGGGTATTGATCATGCCCACAAAGTTTGAAGCTCCAGATAAAAAGTTGGTAATGTAAAGTTGTTCAAATTTGCATTTGAACAGAAAGGGTTTTGAGGTGATCTGATCAAGTCGCTCTATTCAAATTCTTGTGCCATAAGGTCTCGGTGCCTTATTAGGCCATTCTAGCATGTGCACCAAGTTTGAGAGCATTTGGACAAGTTTGGCAATGTAAAGTTGCTCAAACTTCAAATATGGACAGAATGGTTATGAAGGGGTTTGAGGAGGTTTTCTTGCTTCCCAAGGCATGGGACTTGGCAAGATCATGAAATATGTCATGTATGACATGATAGAATTTCCCTGGAATTTTTGGAGAAAGTTTCCTTTGTAAATATTTCAAAAGCTTGAAATATCCAGAAAGGGTTTTAGAGGGTTTAGCCCATTATTTTGAACATGACCAAGTGTTGAAACTCTTATATATGGACAATATATGTCCTCTGAGTCTCTCTGAATTTTGGCAAATATTTTGAAACAGTTAAATAATTTTCCCCTATTAAAGACCATTTCTGGCCTTAAGAAAAAGCTTTTAAATAAAATAGGAAAATAACTTTTAAAATTATACCTTTGTGGTTTCTGGGAGTCCTATGACTACTAGGTCTCAAATAAACCTTTTGAAATAATTTTCACACCCTTAATCAAGTACTTGCAGTGCAAATCTCAATTCAGGGGTTTTTGGAAAACTAAATTTATAAAAATGCTTTTTGGCCAAAAATAATTTTGTAAGAAAATACTATACTGTTATATGACACTTGGCATGATCATTGGGCAGAAGCTTAGAGTATGGAGATGAGATCTACAAGAGATCATAGTTGACTTTAATGAGCACATGAAAAAGCAAATGAAGAAAACTCAATTCCAAATAAAAGCCAAATGATGCTAAAAAAATTGTTGGTCCAAATTTTCATGCTTCAAAGTTACAAATAACATGTTACAAAATGCAGGGTGTGACAGACCTACCCCCCTTACAAGAATCTCGTCCCCGAGATTCCTAAACTAGGGCTTAAAAGAGATTGGGAAACTCGGATCTAAGATAGTCTTCTCGTTCCCAGGTTGCTTCTGCTTCGGTGTGGTTGCTCCACTGGACCTTGAAGTACTTGATGGTACAGCTCCGCGTACGTCGTTCTGGTTCGTCCAGAATACGAATGGGCTTCTCGCGGTAGGTCAAATCAGGCTGCAGATCAATGGCTTGGTGATCCACATCCTTGTAGAGACTGGGCTTGTCTGGAACTTGGAGACATTTCTGGAGTTGTGACACATGGAATACATTGTGCACATCGGATAGCTCAGGTGGTAGTTCCAACTGATAAGCCACTTCGCCTCGTCGGTCGGTGATCTTGAAAGGGCCAATGAACCTTGGCGCGAGCTTCCCCTTGACGTGGAACCGCTTAGTTCCTTTCAGAGGAGTTACCCGCAGGTACACATGATCTCCGACACGGAAACTCATGTCTCCGCGTCGAGTGTGAGCATAACTCTTCTGCCTTGACTTGGCTGCCTTTAATCGCTCTCTGACTAGTTGGACTTGCTCTTCTGCTGCGCGGAGAATATCCGGTCCAAAGACTAGTCCTTCTCCAGTCTCTGACCAATTGAGGGGTGTGCGGCATCTGCGTCCGTACAACACCTCAAATGGTGCCATCTGAAGGCTTGACTGGTAACTGTTGTTATAGGAGAACTCGGCAAAAGGGAGACAGTCTTCCCACTTGGCTCCATACGCCAGGACACAGGCTCGGAGCATGTCTTCGAGAATCTGATTGACTCGCTCAGTTTGACCTCCGGTCTGTGGGTGGAAAGCTGTGCTGAAGGACAATTTGGTTCCCAAGGCTTCTTGGAATCGCTTCCAGAACCTTGAAGTGAACTGGGTGCCTCGGTCTGACACAATCTCCTTGGGAACACCGTGAAGACTTACGATTCGGTTGATATAGAGGGTTGCCAGCTGGTTGCCTGAGTAGGTAGTCTTGACAGGAATGAAGTGAGCCACCTTGGTCAAATGATCGACTATGACCCAGATAGAGTCATGTCCTCTATTCGACCTTGGTAATCCAGTGATGAAGTCCATTCCGACTTTATCCCACTTCCACTCAGGAACCTTGAGTGGTTGAAGCAATCCAGCAGGTCGCTGATACTCAGCCTTGACCCTTTGGCACACATCACACTTTGCAACATAGGTTGCAATCTCTCTCTTCATACCGTGCCACCAGAATCGTGCCTTCAAGTCTTGGTACATCTTGGTTCCTCCGGGGTGGATGGAATACGGAGTGTCGTGGGCTTCTTGCAGAATCAGCGTCTTCAACTCGGTGTTGTTTGGTACGCAGAGACGGCCTTTGTACCAAACAATCCCGTGCTCGTCTTCGGAGAATCCTGGCGCCTTGCCCAGCTTCATCTTCTTCTTGATGCCTTCGATGCTTGCGTGCCCATCTTGAGCCTTCTTGACGTCGTCCATCAGGGTCGGTCTGACTTCCAAATGATCCAGAAATCCGGGGGTGACCAATTCCAAACTGAATTGTTCGATCTCCTTAAACAAGGCAGGTTGCCTTTCCTGAATAATGGCATTCAAAGAGCAAGCCTTCCTGCTTAAGGCATCGGCCACCACGTTAGCCTTCCCAGGGTGATACTGAACACTGAGGTCATAATCTTTGATGAGTTCCAACCATCTCCGCTGCCTCATGTTCAACTCTTTTTGGTGAAAATATACTTCAGACTTTTGTGGTCTGTGTAAATCTCACACCGTTTCCCTAGGAGGTAATGCCGCCATGTCTTCAAGGCATGAACTACTGCCGCTAGCTCAAGATCGTGAGTAGTGTAGTTCTCCTCATGGGGTCGTAGCTGCCTGGAGAGGTATGCTATGACGCGGCCTTCTTGCATCAGAACGCTTCCCAATCCGGTTCGAGAGGCATCACAATATATCACGAACTCCTTGTGAATATCAGGTGTTGCCAGAACTGGGGCGGTGGTCAATCTCTTCTTGAGCTCTTGGAAGCTCTCTTCGCATTTTGGCGTCCACTCGAACTTCTTGTCCTTCATGAGGAGCTGAGTCATTGGTCGTGCAATGCTAGAGAATCCTTCCACGAACTTGCGGTAATAGCCTGCTAGTCCGAGGAAGCTTCTGACTTCCTTGACGGTCGTTGGTGATTGCCATTGGGTCACAGCTTCGATTTTTGCAGGATCAGCAGATAATCCTTCCTCGGTCAAGACATGACCTAAGAATCCAACTTTATGCAGCCAGAACTCACACTTGCTGAATTTGGCATACAGTTGGTGCTCACGAAGCTTGTCTAGGACCATCCTCAGGTGCTGCTCATGCTCTTCCTCCGACTTCGAGAACACAAGGATGTCATCAATGAAGACAACAACGAACTTGTCCAAATATTCCATGAAGACTTTATTCATGAGATACATGAAGTAGGCTGGGGCATTGGTTAACCCAAAAGACATGACCGTGCACTCGTACAGGCCATATCTGGTTACGAATGCCGTCTTCGGAATATCTTGGGGTCTGATCTTCAGCTGGTAATACCCAGATCTGAGGTCGATCTTGGAGAATACCTTGGCTCCGCTGAGCTGATCAAACAGATCTTCGATCTTGGGAAGTGGGTACTTGTTCTTGATTGTAACTTCATTGAGGGAACGATAGTCAATGCATAAGCGGATGGTACCGTCCCTCTTTGCCACAAACAGAAGAGGAGATCCCCAAGGGGAGGCACTCGGGCGGATAAATCCCTTCCTTAGCTGCTCTTCTAGCTGCTTCTTCAATTCGGCTAATTCTTCCGTCCCCATTCTATAAGGCTTCTTATAGATGGGTCCTGCTCCGGGCACGAGCTCGATGATGAACTCAATGTCACGGTCAGGGGGCATTCCCGGTAGTTCATCCGGAAAGACATCAGGATACTCACATACCACCGGTACTTGATCTAGCCCAACTTCAGACAGACAGTTGACTTTAGCGGCTTGAGCGAAAGAGGAGTTGGGGGCAAACTTGACTTCTACTCCTTGGTCATTGGTCACAGTGACTGTCCGATTGGCACAGTCTAACAAGCCTTGGTGCTTACTGAGCCAATCCATCCCTAAGATCACATCCAAGCCTTGCGATCTTAGGATGATAAGGTCTGCTAGGAAGTCTACACCGTTAATGGTAATACCGACTCCTTTACAGCCTATCTTGGCTCTCATCTTGGCTCCGGGGGTTTGTACCACCATAGGGTTATTCAGGGGTGTAGGGGTCATGCCACTTTTTAATGCAAATCTTTGAGTGACAAATGAATGCGTTGCTCCAGAATCAAACAAGACAGTTGCAGGTGCTGAGTTGACAAGGAACGTACCCAGCACGACGTCCGGGTCTTCCTGGGCTTCTTCAGCAGTGACGTGATTCACACTCCCCTTCCCATAGTTCGGTGGATTGCGAGGAGCTGGGTTCCTTGGTGGCATTCCACGGCCTTGTCCCTGGTTCTGCGCATTGGGGCGCGGGGCATCAGGCTTCTTGTTGGGGCACACCCTGGAGATGTGTCCGGGCTGACCACATCCAAAGCAAGTGACTTGGTTTGGAGTGTTGATCTTGCTGCCACCACTCGTATTGGGGTTGAAGGCTGGCCTGGGGTTGGCATACTGCTGAGGCTGAGGATTGGCACGAGGTGCAGGAGCTCTTGGCTGCTGATAGGTTGGCTTGGCCGGGGCTGACTGCCACGGACGAGGCTTCTGGTTGCTGGAACTTCCCTTACTGACCAACTTGCGCTTGCGAGTATCTTCCAAAGCACGCCGCTTGTCTTCAAGCATAAGTGCCTTGTTCACCAGGTCAGGGAAAGATGGGCAGTCGCACACGACAAGCGAGTATTGCAGAGTCTGATTAAGGCCTTCCATGAAGCGCTCCCTTTTGGCAGCATCAGTGCTGACATCTTCAGGGGCATACCTTGACAGAATACTGAACTTCTGCATGTACTCCTTGACAGTGCCACTTCCTTGCTTCAGGGCTCGGAACTCGCGCTTTTTGATAGCCATGATTCCGGAAGGAATGTGGGCCTTGCGGAATTCTGCCTTGAAGTTCACCCAAGTGATGTCTTGTTCAGCATGCATGACCTTGAATCCATCCCACCAAGCTCTAGCAGTTCCCCCGAGGCAGTGGGCTGCATAAGCCACCTTCTTGCGATCTTCGGTGCATCCGACTAGTTCCAGGATTTCCTCAATGGAACAGACCCAGTCATCTGCATCCAGGGGTTCAGCAGTCTCGATGAAGGTTGGCGGTGCATGCTTCTTGAACTCTGCCAACGTGGAACGTCCATTGCCATTCCCCGCCGGCTGGCGGTTGTTGGTGACAGCTTGAGCAATCAGCTGGAGAGCTGCAGTGTTGGCTTGGCGTTCCTCTCGGAAAGCTTGGAGAAGCTGAGCCATGTCCATGCTTGGAGGAGGTGGTGGTGGAGCTTGGTTGTTAGTTTGGTCATGGCCTGCCTCTGGCTGAGAGGATGCTCCGGCTTCGGGCTGCTGGGTAGAGGTACCAGTACGAGTTACAACAGGCATCCTGTTGGAGCGGTAAAAGGTCTCATGACTCGGAAGAGGGAAAGCAAGAAAGATGGGTGCCTAGTAAGGGGGTGGGTGTGACACTAAATCAAATCATGCAAGGGCCGAGAGGCCAAAACACATTCATTAAAATCCATATGGGTGATGTAGTCGTTTACACATTCCCGAAGGAAGATTACGACTTACATCCAGACACGACAAAAGCAAACACTAGATGGTTTCATATGAACCATACAAGGACTCGACTGCGCATAGGGGTTACACGACCTATCCTACCGTAGGGGTTACAACTGGCATATCCGAGTAGCGAATAATGCCTAAGTGGCGGAATGCTCGGTCGCGTATTCCGGCTCTTCTGGGTCTTCCTCCTTGTCTTCATCTGTCTGGGCTCCCTTGTCACTTGAGGGAGTGTGGGAGTGGAGGAGTTGGATACGACGGTGCTTCGACGGTGGTGCAGGGAAAAGCTTGCGATATTCCCTTGCTGTCATCCGGCGTCGCCGAGGTGGTTCTTCACCCTTGGAAGACACATCCTCGGAGGGCCTTCCGCCTCGATATGCGATAGCGGATTGTCCAGAAGGTGCTCCTTCCTTCTTGATCCTGTTTGCCTTCTCTTGAGCTTGATGAAGAAGTGCCTTGGTCTTGCAAAGTTCTTCTCGAAGCTTCATTGATTCCGAGGCCAAGTCTTGTGCCAAGCTGTCGGCACATAGACTGAAGTAGGTCTAGAACCGAAGCGAGAGTCCTTCCTTCAGTGGAGGGGCTAGTGCGCTGCTTTCTTCGTCACCTTCCTTCCGGTAAGGTAAGAAGCGAGTTGCCATCTTGGCTGCAATCTCCGGAAGAAGCTCGCGGAGACGGGTTAGTGCCTTGAGTGCAGCAGCCTCAACAGCGAGTGGTAGTGTCGCCATCTGGGGTCCCTCGAAGAACCAACTTGTGGGAGGATCGTTTTCCTTCACAATCACTTCCACATGGTACTCCACCTCAGTATCGCTCACCCAATGCTCAAGGTAGGTGAGGATGGGTGCTCGGTGGAACTGACACTCCTGGAGGCTATCCTCGAGAAGTAGGGGAAACCCAGTGGTCAGGTGCTCTTCGGGTACAGCGGCCATCTACAAAGGTGGAATAGGAGGGGTTAATAAGCTGAGGAAATCTCAGGTTTAGAAAAGAAGAGAGGTTCAGAAGGTTTTGAAGAAGGGGTCTCATCTCACTAACGTCCATGCTAACTAAGGCTTCCTACAGTCAGGATGGCTCTGATACCAGCTCTGTGGGGACCCCGACTTGGAAGTCGAGATCACCGAATGCACGTGTACAGTGATCCCAGAGATCAATGCTCACTGAACACACAGAAGCTGAAATAACAAGAGTCTTACATCCATACAAATAGTCTTACACGAATTAAGGCCATTATGGCCAAGTCTTACATAGATAGAGCCTCACGGCTGAATAGGAAATAACTCAAATAGCGGAAGTCTTCGATAAATGGGTAGAACCCATGCCATCTGCCTTAACCCTACAGGCATTCTGACTGGGATAGCGTCCTAGTTCGCATGTTCGTCTCCAAAGAACTCTTCCTCATATTCCTGCTCTTCCATGCCTGGCCAATTAAATAACCAGTGGCAAGCCAATGATTACTTTGAATGTACTCGCAAGCAACCCATGATGTGGTAACAATGCAATGGAACAATAATGAACAATCCAGCAGGAAGCTAGAACAATATGCTATCATCAAGTTTATGCATCAATAACCTCGCGTAACCTCGAAGACAGGTTACCGACATCAACATGAATATGATTCATCTCGTCGAGTCAAGTCACCACCTTGACTCACATACACACGCATGGTTTCACAAACATTGGACGTAGCCCAAGAGCGGTTACCCAACTTTCCATGACCGTGGACACGGCTATTCGAATAGTTTGACACTCTGCAGAGGTTGTACACTTTACCCACAAGATCCGGGGAACTTCCGTGTCATCCACGACCCGCGGTACCTCAAGTACCCGGGGTAAGCACCCGGTCATTACCTTTCCGTAGACGACACTAACATATAGTCCACTCGTTGGCACACGGCCCTCGGGTACAAACAATAGATCACGGGACTTGCCCTAATTTCAATGTTCACGCGTACCCGAAGGGACCAACGGTGTGTCCGGTGCCCTGTGAAAACAGTCATGGTCGTCTATCCAAGCACGACCCCGTCCCGGGAAAGACCTCAAGTCTTCCCGTCACTAGTAATGCGGGCACCATGCTAGTATCGACCTAAGTAATCAATAAAGCCCCGTCCCATAAGGGGTAGTGTGGTTGCACATGTATGGTTGGAATAACGGTCGCAACTTCAACCAATCCGTTTGAAAAACACACACACTTGCCTTGGCACACCACTTCGTCATCAAGTGGTCACCCAACTCATCATCATCATCACCCTCGGGCACAAATGGCACCCGACGGGGTTTTATGCAAAGACTTCAACCATGAAGGTTCATGTCACTCATGCATTACTCTCCATAACTACTAACCATATGCGAGTCATCTAGCACATAGCAAGATCAAGATCATGTCATGCATCATATAAGCATCATGACCACCTATTGCATGTTATCTAGCTTATAGCAAGATCAACAATAAAGCATGCATCATGTGGTGGTTCATCTAGGTTACCATCGTAACCCTAATCATCATGCATCGGAAACAGACGGGTTCCGAAGAACAAGTGTATCATGGTCGAAGGGCTGCTTGCCTGGATTGGCTTGGTCTTCAAAGTCTTCAAGTCCTTCTCCTTATTCTTCCACAGCAACTTCGTCAATTACGGGATCTATACGTCGCATAATAACCACGGGAAAATAAGAATACAAATAAAACAGAAAAATCAAAGTGCTCAAAAAAAATGTCAACTCATTTTTGTAAAATACTAGAGGGATTTCTAAGATGGGAAAAAAATCTTAGTTGGAGTTTTGGAGTTACAGAATGGGACATATTGATTTTTGAACAGGAGTTATACTGCTCAAATTTGAATTTAAATTTGAACAGTACAGAAAAGTTTCATGGATTTGAGTGAAAGTAGTACCATTAAATAGGTTGTAATATTACAAGATTTTAGGAGTTGGAAATATTTAATTTGGATCAATATTCTTTTCTGTAGAAATGTTTAAAACATCAACAGAAAAGAAAAATAAAAAGGGGTCCTGTGCACTGGGCCAGAGGGGGCCACAGTGCACGGCCCAGACGGACTGGCCCAGCCGCACGGAGCCAGCGCGCGCGCACGTCAGGTTTTCAAACCTGACGGGCGGGGGCCGTGGGTCAGCGGCATAGAGGAGGGGGAGAGAGGTGGGGGAATGACAGGCGGGGCCCGCCTGTCATCTCTAACCCCACAACCTCGGCAGCGGCGAGCTCACCGGCGACGATTCCGGCCACGGCGACGGCAACGGAGGGCAGGGTTGAGCTCAGTGTCGTGTCGCGGTTGTATTGGTGGTAGTGCGGCACGGAGGGGAAGTCTGGTTCGCCGGCGACGAGGTGGGACGGCGGAGGCTCGTCGAAGGGTGGTGGCTGCGGCTGTTTCCGGCTGCCACAGAGAGGGGAAACAGGGGGAAAATGATCAGTGAGGCGAGGGGGTTCCGAAACGGGTGGAAGGAGAGGCAGGGGAGGCCTGTACCTCGAGATCGCCGGCGGCCCGACGCGGCGGAGCTCCGGTCGATCCCGAGCACTGGGACCTCCTGGGGTCGAGCTGGTGGTGCAGGAGTGATGCTGGGGAGGAGGAGGTGCTGCTGGTGCTGTTGGAATGGCTCGGGAGGGCCTTTATATAGGGGCTCGACGAGGACCCGTGGTCCAGTGCGCCAGCGAGCTCCGGCTCGACGCTACAGCGCACGGGAGGCGACGGGGATGAGTCTGGGGAGTTCCTGGACGAGCTCTACGTCCAGCTGAGGCGAGAGGAGGAGCGGGGGAGCGTCAGAGGAGGGCGCGCGTGTGAGGCAGAGGAATGGCCGAAGCAGGCGGCCGGTGCGCGTGCGACGACGCTCACTGGAGGGCGCAGGAGGAGGGGGGACAGCGCCGGGGAGGTCGCGGACGTCGAGGCGCCTCGACTAGCGCGAGGGGGAGGCCCGAGGCTGTCGGGGAGCGGCGATTGGCTGGAGCCAGCGTGCGGGAGCACTGTTCGCGCGCTCCAGGGCATGCATTTGACTCGCATCGACGCGCTCTCGCCGGTTTGGTCCGGTCCAGCGTGTCCAACAGTGTCCAGCACGTTGTAGGAGAAGTAAAGAAATGCCCTGAGGCCTTGGATGCCCTGGGGTTGCAGAGAGAGAGGGAGAGGGCTGGTAACATGGTGGAAACTGGCTGAACAGCAAGGTAAAACAAGGGTTTCACCCCTCAATCATGGAGCTGAGGTGCTGGGGGAGTTACTGGAGGTAGCTGGTAACCCAATGAGCCGGTGGTAAGAAGTTGAGGCCATGGAGAAAAGTGAAAGTGGTAAAAATGGAGGTTTTAGCATTTCTGCAGAAGGTGTTTGATCAGTGTTTGATTAAGTAAATGAAGTCCACTTGACATGGCACTTGACAGGGTTGAAAGACATGAGAAAATAGGGTGCTTCACCAAATTTGGGCTCATTTGAAGAAACTAGCCAATGTAACTTTGGTGAACCCTAGAAATTAACAGAAACAGTTTCATCTTGATTGAGTCAAGATAATCATCTCCCCTTGATGCACCACTTGGTGTAGCATCATCATTTGGGGTATTGATAATGCCGACAAAGTTTGAAGCTCGAGATAAAAAGTTGGTAATGTAAAGTTGTTCAAATTTGCATTTGAACAGAAAGGGTTTTGAGGTGATCTGATCAAGTTGCTCTATTCAAATTCTTGTGCCATAAGGTCTAGGTGCCTTATTAGTCCATTCTAGCATGTGCACCAAGTTTGAGAGCATTTGGACAAGTTTGGCAATGTAAAGTTGCTCAAACTTCAAATATGGACAGAATGGTTATGAAGGGGTTTGAGGAGGTTTTCTTGCTTCCCAAGGCATGGGACTTGGCAAGATCATCAAATATGTCATGTATGACATGATAGAATTTCCCTGGAATTTTTGGAGAAAGTTTCCTTTGTAAATATTTCAAAAGCTTGGAATATCCAGAAAGGGTTTTAGAGGGTTTAGCCCATTATTTTGAACATGACCAAGTGTTGAAACTCTTATATATGGACAATATATGTCCTCTGAGTCTCTCTGAATTTTGGCAAATATTTTTGAAACAGTTAAATAATTTTCCCCTATTAAAGACCATTTCTGGCTTAAGAAAAAGCTTTTAAATAAAATAGGAAAATAACTTTTAAAATTATACCTTTGTGGTTTCTGGGAGTCCTATGACTACTAGGTCTCAAATAAACCTTTTGAAATAATTTTCACACCCTTAATCAAGTACTTGCAGTGCAAATCTCAATTCAGGGGTTTTTGGAAAACTAAATTTATAAAAATGCTTTTTGGCCAAAAATAATTTTGTAAGAAAATACTATACTGTTATATGACACTTGGTATGATCATTGGGCAGAAGCTTAGAGTATGGAGATGAGATCTACAAGAGATCATAGTTGACTTTAATGAGCACATGAAAAAGCAAATGAAGAAAACTCAATTCCAAATAAAAGCCAAATGATGCTAAAAAAATTTGCTGGTCCAAATTTTCATGCTTCAAAGTTACAAATAACATGTTACAAAATGCAGGGTGTGACAGTGTTTGTTCGAAGTAAATCCATTGGGATGATTTAGTTGATTTGATTATGTGAAAAAACAAAAACTTTTACACAAAGTCCAGAAAAATATAAAACACTGTAGCATGCTAATTTTCTGCAGTTTTTGCACATAATTGGTATACAAATTTCCCACGTGTTACTAAGTTTTTAGATTTGGATGACCATTGGAGCATGATCAAGCAAGGAAAAGATGGCGCGCGCAAGGGGAACAAGAATAGAGTTTCAAATGATGATTTCAGGACTTTGAAGCTACCGCAATGAGTGCATAAACGCTTGGAGAAAATATACAAGATGTCACCTCATAGATTTTCTCCCGGGGCTATTATAGGTGCTGCATCATCTTATTATTAGGCAAGCCCATGTAATTTCAAAAAACTTAAGTATAGGCTATTTTCAGAGTTTGTATGTGTTGGGAAATAAAGTTAGGGTTGGTTTCGAACCCCTCCTCCAAGAGGTCTCAAATTCCCCCCTACTCCTCCATATATACAACCCTTAGGGCGTCGCTTAGACTTCGAGTTTTTTATATATTAAAGTTTGACATAGCTGCAACATCGCGTACTTCATTTCCGTTCAACGACCAGACAAAGACGTCCCGGAACCTCACCTGATCAATAAATATTTCCTGTTAAATTCGCAATATCTAGGTTGCAATCTTAGTTTCTTGCTTGTTCTTTGTTTTCCTATAGGAAACATACCCTCGTGGTGATGTTGATCGTGCTCTGGCATGGTCAATAACCTCTCAGAGTTGGTTTAGCGATTGCTAAGGCGCGACGTCCTCGCACGTTCATAGTCGGATCATCAAAGTTTACTCCACCAGAAACGATAGCCACCATCTCATCGGAAGATGGGACACCTTTGCCTCTATAGTGTGCTATCAGATTTCCAGGTTGCTCGGTGAGATTTTCCAGTTTTTCATAGTTTTAGATTGCATCTGTTATTCATATCTACAATCGAGGAAAAAGCCACACAAAAATCAGGGTTAGTTCATCATATCCAAACCAATCTGAGCCATTGCATAATCTTTTCCGTATTTTCTTTGTTGAACTTGCGGTTCCATTGTCGTGTCGAGTTGCCGGTCTTAGTGTCTAGTTCTTTAGAGTTTCCATCTTGTTTGACAAGTTGTTACGCCGCCGCTGCATCAACTTCACCATCGCTTCCATATATCACCACCACATATTCGCTGCCAATCCGAGTCCATATACCCCACCATATATCCGCCGCCATCGGGCCAATCCAAGTCCACCTCCAACATACATTCGCCACCAGTCTGAGTTCCACCATATACATAGCTGACACCAGTCCGAGTTCCACCAGATTCATCTCTACCACCAGTCCTAGTTCGAGTCCAGTATTTGTTCCTTTGTTTTCGATTTCCTCATCACGCCATACTACAAGTCGTGACCAAGTAGGACTTCCCCATTTCCGTGCCACCCGCAGAAGAAAAATAGTCCCAAACTAAAAAAACTAAGTGTGATAATTCTTTCTAGGCAGTTTTTAGACCATTTGTAGATTTTTCAAGAAAAAATGTTGGGAAGAAAAAAAGAGAGGAAAAAAGTGCAAACAAAGTGAAGAAAAAGAAGAAATATTAGAGTGTGCTCTTCCCTTGTTTACGTGCAGTGCCATAATTTTGTTAGTGTTCTAGGCTCGCATCTCTAGTATGGTCTACCCTAGGACCAGCACAGAACCGTCGTTGAGCGTTTCTTGAGCTTTACATCTCTGAATTGATTATTGCTGACCCTTTTTGCTACCATATTATAAGCCTTCCCAGCTCCGCATACATCTACGTCATGCGTGTGACACGACCTCGCAATCCCTCTATCGAAGCTTTGAGGAGTTTTGACTTCCACGGGTGCCGATCACCACCTTCTGCTTGGTAAGGACATGTAAAGAATTTGTGATTCACCACCATTTCACTTCCTAGTAGTCTGTAGGGGTCATATTGTGTGTTTCTATTGCTGCTAACCATGACAGGATCACAAGAGAACGAGCCTGACTAGGTGAACATGACGAACAAGGCATTTCATGATAAATTACAGGTAATGTTGGGTCAACAAGTGGAAGACATGATGGCCAGTTTTGGCAAAGCACTAGAGAGGATAGATGACATTGAGAAGACAATTGAAACCAAGTTGGATGCCAAGTTTGCTGAAGTGCTCGCGCGTCTACCTCCA
>LR738714.1:273164783-273189172 GCA_902687465.1 Secale cereale | reverse complement strand
CCCGCGGCTCCCCCTGCCGTCGCCTATCGCTCGAACTCGCCGGCTTGCCTCCGCCTGCCGCCGACGGGCTCGCCCGCCGCCACCCAAGGAGCTCACCGCCGGTGCCCCCCTTCCATCTCCGGCCAGATCTGCCCCGGATCCGCTGGATGCACGTGCCCCGCCAACCGGGACGTCCTCCACTGCCGCTGGAGTTTCGCCGGCCGCCACCGCCCCTGCAACCTGCCCGTGCGCGAGCACGAGGGTAGGAGGACGGCGAGCAGCCTCGTGCTTGCTCATGTGGGCCGCCGTCTCGTCGGCCACGTGGGCCTGGCCTCGGCAGCAGGCCCACCAGCCCCTCCAACCGGCCTGCTATAGCCTCCCCACCGAATGGGCCTCGGCCCACTAGGTGAGCCACGCCCCCGCTGTCTAGATCCCGCCCGTGCACACTTTAGTTATATCGCGCTTGTTCTGTTTTTTCCCTAAGTACGGCCAAGTCTGAGAAAACCAACATTATGTGTGCATCTTGTGTTAATGATAACTTTGTGCATGTTTGTCCAAACTGAGAGTGCACGGGCCATGTTTGCTTGATGCCCCAGTCATATCTATGCACATTTGGAGATGTCCAATGATCATGTCTTGAATTCCATGTTATGCTCTATCCATCAATTTCCTTGTTTGCAATTATAGCCTGCTATAGCTTGTCTCTTTCTTGCTCTCAAATTGCTATAAAATGTTGTTGTCAGCCTGTTATTAGTAAGTTCAGTTTTACCATGTGAATAGCTAGTGATCTATGCATCCTATGAACATGTTCTTGCCATGAGTAGCTTCACAAACATGTCCTCTTGCTGTTGGTTATATTCACATGCCATGATATGCTTTGATATGAGTTGCACAAGCTTGCAAACATGCCAACTTGTCGTTGTTGCTGCCATGTTGAGTTTATTTCACTAAGTCTGTGAATCTGTTATCTTTTGCAATCTGGCCATGATGTTTTGAGCATGTTCTAGTGGTGTTTGTTAGTAGCTCAGTGATCATGCTTCTAGTGCTTGGCATGTACATGCTTGCCATGCCCTTTGATGCCATGAAATGTTATTGTACCATGTTGTTTCGATGTCAACTATATGCCTACTTGATGTTTTGGGCTGATTGTGTTTTAAACTTGTTCCATGTGTATGTGTTGAACCGTTGCTTCGTTTTGAGCGTGTCCTATATGAAACTTGTGTGTTTTTGCGTGTAGATGCATAATAACATGTTGTATACCTGTTTGGAGTGTGTTTTCTTGTTGTTTGAATGCATCTTGCATCTTTGCCATGCTTGACTTGTTTTGCTCATATCATCTAGGCCGTAGCTCCGAATTAAATGAACTTTATATGTAACTTGCCTAGAATATCGAGTAGACCATCATGGTGCATGTTAACTTGATGTTTAACAACTTTAACGTAAGGTTTGTTCAGATCTGGACCAATTTCGAAATTTTCATATGAGGACTTACTGGAATTGTCATATGTTGTTTCCGGCCTCATTTAAACTTGCCTTGTTGTGATGTTCTTGTATGCATCATCTCTTCCATGCATTGCATCATATAGCCTTGTCATGCATCATACTTGGTTGAGCATCTTGTCTTGTTTATGTGTTGTGTGTTTACCGTGTTGTTTGCTTCTTCTCGTTAGTGCTTGTTTCGTTGCGACCGTGAGGATTCGTTCGACGACACTTGGTTCGTCTTCGTGGCATCTTCTTCGTCTTCTTCATGGACTCGTTATTCTTCCTTACGGCATCTCAGGCAAGATGACCGTCACCTTCGATCTCATTACTATCATTGCTATGCTAGTTGTCTCGATGATATCGCTATATGTCGCGCTACCTATCTATTGTTGTCAGCCTCTCATTGTTGCCATGATACACCCTCTTACCTTGACACCATCCCAGCAAACTGTTGTTTGGCTATGTTACCCGCTTGCTCAGCCCCTCTTATAGCGTTGTTAGTTGCAGGTGAAGATGAAGATTGCTCCATGTCGGAACTTTCATTTTGGGAATATCACAATATCTATTATTATAATTAATGCACCTATATGCTTCGCAATGGGTGGAAGGCTTGGCCTTTTGCTCGGTGTTTTGTTCCACTCATGCCGCCTTAAGAACCGATAAACTGGCGTTATGTTCCTTGATTTTGCGTTCGTAATGCGGTTGGGTATATGGGGACCCCTTGACAGTTCACTTTGTATAAAACTCCTCCAGCAAGGCCCAACTTTGGTTTTACCATTTGCCTCATAATAAAAACTTAATTAATTAATTAATTGCATAGGGGGTCGCGTCCTTGGGTTCTTAATTCCACATAACAGGGGGGGCAGTGTTGTTGGTGTTGGTCCCAAACTAGAGCCACTTGCGGTGCCACCAAGTTATTGGGGCTTCTGGTTGCTGTATGTACTGCTCATCCGGTCGTGGCCTGAGACGAGATTTGCGCGGCTATTATCAGGGTGTCGGCACGAAGGGAGATCTTGTTGGACTTGTTTTACCATTGTCGAAATGTCTTGTGCACCGGGATTCCGAGTCTGATCGGGTTGTCCATAAGATATGGGGTTTTTTACCTCTGCTGATCGTGAGAGCTTGTGATGGGCTAAGTTGGGACACCCCTGCAGGGTTATGATCTTCCGGAAGCTATGCCCACGGTTATGTGGCAGATTGGAATTTGTTAATGTCTGGTTGTAGAAAACTTGACAGAGGATCTGTAATAAAATACACGAACCGCGTGAGTAACCGTGACCGTCTCTTTTCACTTTGAGAAGAGAACACAGTGGGGTTATGTTTGACTCGTAGGTAGTTCAGAATCGCTTAGCGATCATTACTAGTTTGCGCATGTTTGCGTAGATGCTCATCTTATTCTTGTACTCGTAAGTTAGCCACCACATAATTCTTAGCCGCTGCTGCAACCTCACCACTTAACCTCTCCATATCCATTAAGCTTTGCTAGTCTTGATACCCATGGTTATGGGATTGCTGAGTCCTCGTGGCTCACAGATACTAGAACAACAGTTGCAGGTGCAGGTTTCCGATGACTTGACGTGAGAGCGATGTTTACTTGTGTTGGAGTTCTGTCTTCTTCTTCTTTATCGATCTTGGGTTAGGTTCCTGGTCGGCAGCCTAGGATAGCAGATGGATGTATTTGTGCTTTTCTAGTTTTTCATCCGTAGTCGGATGTCTTGTATATGATGTGTTGTATTCATGTGACTATTGTATGACATGTATGTATCCCTCATGTATGTATGTAATGGTACGATGTAATGATATCCATCTTGCTAAGCGCCCGAAATGCGGTTATGCCTCGGTCACAAGTTTTATCTAGTGATCGAGATAGGATCGCGTCTTGGGCGTGACATGAATTTAAAGATGTATTGCAGAATTGTAAAGAAGGGATAATATAGAACAAGTACATCGTTAATGATGGATTTGTGTTTCGTGCTAACAAGCTATGCATTCCAGCTAGCCCCGTTCGTCTTTTATTGTTGCAGGAGGCACATGGAGGAGGATTAATGGGACGCTTTGGCGTGAAGAAGATGGAGGATGTTCTTGCTAGTCATTTCTTTTGGCCAAAGATGAGGCGGGTTGAGCGTTTTGTTGCTCGCTGCACTACATGTCAAAAAGCCAAGTCAAGACTCAATCCTCATGGTTTATATATGCCTTTATTTGTTCCTAGTGTTTCGTGGGAAGATATATCTATGGACTTTGTTTTGGGTATAGCATACTTGTTGTCGTGGATAGTTTTTTTTTAATGGCACACTTTATACCATGTCATAAAAGTGATGATGCTGCTAATGTTGCTGATTTGTTCTTTCGTGAAATCATTCGCTTGCATGGTGTGCCATATACTATTGTTTCAGATCGTGATACTAAGTTTCTTAGCCACTTTTGGAGATGTTTATGGGCTAAGTTAGGGACTAAACTGCTTTTTAGTACTACATGTCACCCCCAAACTGATGGACACACTGAAGTAGTCAATAGAACATTGTCTGCTATGCTTAGGAATGTTTTGAATAATAACCTTTAAATGTGGGAAGAATGTTTGCTTCTTATTGAATTTGCTTATAATCGTTCACTGCATTCTAGTACTAAGATGTACCCTTTTGAGATCGTGTATGGTTTCCTACTCGTGCACCCATTGATTTGTTGCTTCTTCCATCTTTGGAGAAGGTTAATTTTGATGCTAAACAACATGATGAATTGATATTAAAAATGCATGAGTTAACTAAAGAAAATATTGATCGCATGAATGCTAAATATAAACTTGTAGGAGATAAGGGTGGAAAATGTGTTGTCTTTGAACCTGGAGATCTTGTTTGGTTGCATTTGCATAAGGAAAGGTTTCCTGATTTGTGCAAGTCAAAACTAATGCCACGTGATGATGGTCCTTTTATGGTGTTAGAGAAAATAAATGCTAATGCATATAAACTTGAGCTACCTGCATATTTTGGGGTTAGTCCTACTTTTAACATTGCATATTTGAAGCCTTAATTTGGTGAGGAAGATGAGCTACTGTCGAGGACAACTTCAATTCAAGAAGGGGGGGATGATGAGTACATTACTACCAAAGTTACAACCACATCCCCTACAGCTACATATACTGGACCAACGCGCACGCCAATTAAATTACCAGGTACTTCCGTTTGTTGGTAATGATTATAATGTTCAGGAGAATATGATGTTCCCTAAATTGGATACATTTTTTGCTTATAAATGAAGGTCCAAGCATGGACAAGAACAATAAACATTGGAGCATGATCAAGCATGGAAAAAATGGCGCACGCAAGGGGAACAAGAACGGAGTTTCAAATGATGATTTCAGGACTTTGAAGCCACCATAATGAGTGCACAAAGCCTTGGATGAAATATACAAGATGTCACCTCATAAATTTCGTCTAGATGCTATTATAGGTGCCGCGTCACCTTATTATTGGGCCAGGCCCATATACTTTCAAAATACTTCAGTATAGGCTATTTTTAGAGTCCGTATGTGTGGGCAAACAGACTTAGGGTTGGTTTCGGACCCCTCCCCCATGGGTCATGAAAATTCCCGCCTACTCCTCCATATATACAACCCTTAGGGCGTCATTTAGACTTTGGGTCTTGTTTAGATTAAACTTCACCATAGCTGCCACTTCGCGTACTTCGTTTCTATTGAATGCCAGACAAAGACATCACATAACCCCACTAGCTTTCCTCTTCAATTCCCAATATCCAAATTGCAATCTTAGTTTCTTGCTTGTTCTTAGTTCGTCTGCCGGAAACAAACACTCATTGTCAAGTTGATCATTCTCTGGCGTGGTCAATAACCTCTCGGAGTTGGTTTAGCGATTGCTAAGGCAGGACGTCCTCACACGTTCGTAGTCGGATCGTCAAAGTCTACTCCACCAGAAACGATAGTTGCCATCTCATTGAAAGATGTGACACCTTTGCCTCTATCAATTGGAATATGCAAGCCAAGTTCTATAATGAAAAATTCTCACTAGTATATGAAAGTGACTACATAGGGGACCGTCTATATGAAGAACATGGTGCTACTTTGAAGCACAAGTATTCATAGGATAGTAGCATTGCCCCTTCTCTCTTTTTCTGTCATGTTTTGTTGGGCTATTTTTGGCCTCTTTTTTTCGTCCAGTTTCTCATCTCGACTAATTTGGAATTATAGTCTCCATCATTCTTTCCTCACTAGGACAATGCTATAATAATGATGATCATCACACTTTTATTTACTAATAACTCGATACTAGAACAATATGACTCTATATGTATGCCTCTGGCAGTGTACCAGGATATGCAGTGATCTAGCATAACATGTATACTAATGACGAACGGTGGCTGAGCCAAAAATAGTATGTTACCTATATGATCATGCAAAGCAATGTGACAATGTAGGTGAATGTCATATAAACGGAATGGTGGACTTCGCATGAAAATATATCTCGGAATGGCTATGGAAATGACATGATAGGTAGGTAAGGTGCCTATTTTGAGGAAGGTGAAAGGAGGCTTGTGTGTGATAGAGAATATCATACCACGGGGTTTGGATGCACCGGCTAAGATTGCGCGAACTCTCGAGGTGAGAAAGGGCATTACACGGTATCGGTGAGGCTAGCAAATTGTGGAAAGATAGGAGTGTGTATAATCCATGGGCTCACATTAGTCATAAAGAACTCATGTACTTATTGCAATGCCAATTAGCCTTCGAAGAAAAGTACTCCCCTCATGCCCCTAGGGAGGAGGTTGGTACGAGTTAACCATCGTGCACCCTGGAGGAATAATAGCACATAGGATTTCAACCAGACCTAAGAATGCTCGGACTTCCCCGCCATGCCATCACCAACACTTAGGTGAGAAGTTAATAACAAGCTTTAATACCGATATTTCTACTAACCAATGATCATGAACCTATATCCTTCCCTATTACGACATCAATATTATTGAACCATACATTTCATATTTAGTGATTTACACGAAAGTTTTTATTATACCCCCATTGGATACCTATCATATCAGGACCAAATTCATAACATGTGCATATTGCCATTACTATTTACTAGCATAAAATGCCCGTGCGTTGCAACGGGAGAAAATAAATATTGTACGCACCTAACTTAGTAAGCATGTCATAAGACACGTCATACACATATGTCCACATATTCTATTTTAATACTATGAGGTACCTCATCTATATTGCCACTTATCCTTCTACCCTCACAGACAAAGGTCAAGCGGTTCACCTGATTAAAACTTGTTCGAACATGGCCAATCCCAAGGCGATGAGCCCGACCCCCACACGGCACACTTATTTTTTTCGAACACGGTACAATGCAAATGCCCACAACACGCTAGAGATCGACAAAGCCACAACATGTGTCTTTGTAGTCGATAGGAAGATCTTCTCCCACTGAGCGGACATCGTGCGAAAAGTCTGAAATAAATTCAGAAAAATGCAAGCACCGGTGCAAAGTCTAAGAATTGAACCCTAGTGGGTTGATTTCACTGCAAGGAATCTAACAATTTTAACTATGCTCAATTTGTACCAACACACCTATTATAAACCGTGCCTACACAAAAGAACGTTTGAAACTTGAAAAGCTAATCTCGGCGAGCTGGACATGAGGCGGCTCTGAGCAACCTACTCCGTTTAGAGCGATTGGTATATGATTGACCTTCAATTATTTATAAGAATTTATTAGATTCCTACCGGAATCATGTTGGCAAATTAAAAAATTACCCGTCCCAGCTCTAAATAACGTTAACAAATTAATAAATTACCCACCTTCAATTATTTAAGAATTTATCAGATTCCTACAGGAATCACGTTAGCAAATTAATAAATTATCCATCCCAGCTTCGGATCACGTTAACAAATTAATAAATTACCCATCCTAGCTCCCCAATCGTCAAAGAAAAAACCTGTAATTTCTATTTGTTTTTTAACAGTGAGATGGACTGCACATCCCATGTAATTTAGGCATGTACAGCGACAAGTTCAGGCGAGTGCCCACCACGTACAACAGTCACGTCTCAAGTGTACTCGTTCAAAAGAGCCCACTACTTGAAAGCTATCCATTCACGTACCTCGAACTCTCTTTCTCATATTTGATTCTGTATTTTGGGCATGGACACCGGTAAACGTAAAGTTGGACACAGCCTGGCCGGCCAATCCAGTAGCAAAGGCCCATCTAGCCTTGCTAGCGACAATCATGCATGGGGAGACTTGCTCGCGGGAGCCGGCAGGGTATATAGATGGATTAGTACCACCTCGGATATATAGAAAGTAATATAGGTGAAGTGGACCGACGACGGATGAAAAACAGACGAAATTACGGTGGTAAGAAGCGATAGCCGCTTTATTATTACGTAAAGATTAGACTCTCAAACATATATAAGTGAAGCATGAGAGTTCTAACAAATCACGATGAAATGTGTGTCCCCCTCAAATGGTGTGTCCAGAAAATGATGAATGTGGAAAACTAAAAAAACAAAGCGAAGGCTACTATAATACAAGACGCTCCAAAAAAACAAAGCAGTCGAGCCATTCTTCATAGAAGTCGTCGACGGGGCAGTAGCGCAGGAGCTCACGTGCCATGAGCAACGCAGCCTGCGCATCCGCGGGTCCGCGGCGTGCATGGGACGAAGAGATCGCCAGAGTCAGCAATGGGGTAGCGGTGCGTCCATAGCGCCGCACGGAGGGGTGTAGAGACGATGCCTGTTGTTCTTGCCGCGCCGGACCGGTGGCGGCGTTGGCAGCAGGTGATGGAGAACGATGGGGCAGTCTGCCGGCAGGAGCGGTCTGGGCAACGCGGGCGGCAAAGGCAGCCCGCCGCTCAGCACGGGCTCAGCGAGCGTCGGCCATGGACTGCTGGAACGACGGAGTACTGAATGACGGAAGGGAAGTTTCAGCGCACCCCTACCTGGCGTGCCAGATGTCAGATTTCGGGTTCCGGCAAAACCCTTAAGGTTCAAACTCTGGGGTGCGCATGACGATCTCTCCTTCCGCCCTAGCTCGTCTACTCAACAAACCTAAGCCTAGCTAGTCAGATCCGATGAACAAGAGACACAAGATTTATACTGGTTCGGGCCACCGTTATGGTGTAACACCCTAATCTAGTGTGGTGTGGTGGATTGCCTTATAGGCAGAGAAAGAACTAGTACATGGATGAACTGCCTCCTGACAAGAGGTGTTCTTGAGCTTGGGTGAGCTTGTGGTGCGTGGCCTTCTATCTGATCAACTCAAGATGAGATCAACTCCGTCTCCGATGAGATGATCCCTATGGTGGTGGCTAGTCCTATTTATAGAGGCTCGGGTCCTCTTCCCAAATATTGAGCGGAAAGGAATCCCACAACGGCCAAATTTGAAGGGGGATAGCTAGTACAAGCTATCCTAACAAAAGGTGGTCTTCGCTGCCAAAGGCTCTGGAGGTGACGCCACCGTGGGCTCTGCCATGACCTCTGTCATGCCGTCCTGCTGGTCTTGGTCTTGTTGCACCGATATGGAAACCTTTGTCTCACGCCTTGGGACTCCGCGCCTGCGCCTGCTCCTTTAACACCGAAGAGGAAACTCGCACTCTGCGCCCGCTGGCGCCTGCCTAGCTTTGGTCGTCACTGCTCACGTCGCGAGGACCTCGCGAGGTGCCCCTCGCCTTGATATCTCCGACCCTCACGGGCCGGCCTGGCGAGGCCGCCCCAGGGGATGTCCTGTGTTGTCCGTCTCGCGAGGCTTGGCCCCTCGCGAGGGTCTTGAGTGTTGCTGAAGAAGTTGGGCTACACTAGGCCGCCTTGCGAGCCACGCTCTGGGCCGTAGGTAGGCAAGTCTAGGTACCCCTGTTCTCAGAACGCCGACAGTAGCCCCCGTGTGACACCCCGAGACCGGTGCGCCAGGTGTCAGCCAGTTATTCATCGTCGTTGCCATGTCATCTGCTTGCGTGTGCATCCTTGCCTTGTCATCATGTGTGTTGCATCAGCATGTTTTCAAAACTTGCATTCGGCCGAACCCCCTCATCCTTTCCGTTGTCCGTTTTGAGCCCAGACACACTTGTACGTGCTCGCGGCACCTCCAAATATTTATTTTATGAGTGGCCGGAAAACGTTCTCGGAATGGGTTGAAACTTGGCGTGTGGTCTTATTATAGCATAGGTAGACCGCCTGTCAAGTTTTGTTGCATTCGGAGCTCGTTTGATAGCCCAACGATTAACCGTGTTAACCGCCGAAAGCCTTTTCTCTTTTGGCCCAGCACCCCTTTCACATAGCCCACCTAGCCCATTCTAACCCCTCCATGCTCTTGCCGTTCGATCACGATCGCGTGGCCGCGAACCGCTCCTCATTTGGACACTCCTAGCTCCCTCTACCTATATATATGTGTCTTCCCCGTTTTATTTCGCAAATGAACCCTAGCCCCGCTCCTCTAGCGTCGCCGGACATGTCCATCCACGCCGAACATGTCCGCCGGACACCTCACTCCGTCCAATCTGATCGTGACACGTCACCGCGCCGCCGCCCCACAACCAATCTCCTTTCGCCACGTCACCCCGCCGGCCTTCTCTCTCCATCGTGCCGCCACGGGCCCGCGCCGCCCAGATCCGGCCCGCCGAGCCCGGATCCCGCCGTCCGCCGCCTGAGCCTCCCTGGCTTCCCTCGCGCTGAGCGCTCGTCCCCGCCCCCGCCGCTTCGTTCCGGCCCCGATCTGCCGCCTCCCGCACGTTCGCTGCCACCACCGGTCTCCGACCACCGCCGCCACATCGGAACTCCCCGTCGGCCGCCTCCTAGCTCACCGTCGCCGGGAACGAGGCAACCTGCCTCGGATCCATCCATATCCGCGCCGCCCCGCCTCGGTCCTGCCCTCGCCGTCCTCTCCACGTAGCCCTCGCCGGCGTTCGTCCCGGCCGCTGCCGGGCACGGGATCGAGCTGGGAGCTCGTCCCGCTCGACCGACCGGCCTCCTGGGCACGAGGAGCGCGAGCCCATCTCCCCATCCGCCCCAGGCCCACTCCTCCAGCCAGGCCCAGAAGCCCCCCAGGCTCAGCCCCGCCCGGGCCTGCTCTGCCTCCTCTGCCTCACAGCCTTGGGCCAGGCCCACTTGGTGAGCTGCCCCTATTCCCCGCCCCGAGCGTGATTTAGTATTAGACGCTCAGTTGTTTTTTCCTAAGTCTAAAAAAAACTGATAAGTCCTTTTTCTGTCATAATATGTTGCTATGTTCATGTGGCTGTAACTTTTTGTGTGCTTATCCAAATGATGCGAATAATATGTCAAAATGATCGTGGTGATGTGCTCTACACTTTGTTCCATTGTGCCAAGCTTGTTTGAGTTCATCTAGATGTCCTAATCTCTGTTGCAAGAGTGCTACTTGTTATAAACTGCTGTTACTTGTTAATTTGATGCCATGTTTGAGATGTGATAAGTTGGTGCATGTTTATCCAAATGGAGCATATGATATGTCAAAATGTTGATTGTGAAGTGCTGTACATGATGGTTGTTGTAGCATTCATGTTAGGTGCCTTATTGCCATGTTAATCTCTGTTGCAAAAGTGCATGTGGCTGTTAAGTGCTGAAACTTGTTGTGAGACGCTGATTTCACTTGCTCATCGCTATTGTTGTGTTTGTCATCATGCCACATGTCTAGATGTTTTAGAAGCACAATAATATGGTCTTTGCTGTGGTGCAAACCTCTTTACATGATATGCCTTGTGTTGACTTAAACATGCTTGTAAACATGCCATGTTGTTATTGCTGTTTTATACTTAGTAAAAAACGGCTATGTCTGGAATCTGTTATAACCTGATGCTATGTTTGCTTGATGCCCCACTCAAATCCATGCTTGTTTTGGAGTGGCCAATGATCATGTCTTGTTGTCCATGTTATTGTCTATCCATTCATGCCCTTGTTTGCACATATGACCTGTTGTAGCTTATTTATTTCTTGCTCTCAAGTTGCTATAAATTATACCTGTTAGGATTTTAACAACATGTTCAATTTGGTGGAGCTTGTTGCTATTGATCCATGCCTCCTATGGAGATGCTCCAATGGAGTTGTTTGATGTATGCTATGTCTACTACATGTCCATGCTCTTTATGTTCTTATTGGAGTTGATATGCTTGTTGTTTTGTGCCTCCGGAGGCAGCATCGTGATGATGTTTTTGCCTTCCCAGATTTTGACTAAGTCTGGATAATTTTATTGCAACTTGCCATGCTTGGTTAATTGTGTTCCAGCAAGCTTTTGGGTGTGGATGGGGCATCGAGGGATTAATGACTTATCTTGGCGATCGAGGGGTGGATCCCCGTACAACGTGCCCGGCTCGTTCATTAGGCTGAGATTTCGCGATTCCCTCATGCCGGCCCTGGGGTTTTGCGTCGGTAGGGCCCGGCGCGCGCGTACCTCAGTCGCCGCTGGCCTTGACCGGAAACCAGGACAAAACCAGGGAGTGAGGGGCTACGGGTCCAGTTAGGCCCTTGGGTCACGATGCCCAAGGGTCCCCCTTTACATACGAACGGACCCGTAGGAAAGGAATGCTGGACTCGGGCCTTGATATTCTGCGTCGGCAGGGCCCGGCCCGCGCGTTCCTCAGCCACTGCTGGCCTTGACCGGAAACCAGGACAAGACCAGGGAGTGAGGGGCTACGGGTCCAGTTAGGACCTTGGGTCGCGATGCCCAAGGGTCCCCCTTGATGTACGAACAGGCCCAAGCTCTCTGAACTCTCCAGCCCTCCTCTTGTGCTTCTTGATGCTCTGCGTCCTCGGGTCCTGACCCTCGAGCGAAGCTCAGCCGCCGCTGGTATGCCAGGTCGTGATGTCGTGGTCAAGGCCATGGGGTGAGGGCTAGAGAGTCAGTAAGAGCCCCTGAGGCGCGATGCTCAGGGACCCCCCCTTTAACGCGCAAGTGAACCACACGAGGAGGGGAGACCGGTGGGACTGCCCGTCGCCATGCTCCTAAGACTCCGGTGGGTGAGCCTGCAGCAGAACAACTTTGGGTCGCGCCGGCGTTAGGCTTCCGATAATTCCGCTGGGAGACGAAGGCACCGAGGACCTGGTGAGGTGACGCTTGCAGAGCGGGCCGCGGATCAGAGCTCGGTCCCTCGGGTTTGTCAGCGTTGCTGGGACGGACCCGAGCACAAGCACCGTGCCAATGTATGCAGCTCCATTGCGAGATGAACAAAAGTCCGTTAGGTGGCGAAGGAGACCCGGAAGTGCGATGGTTAGTCGATTGATCCGTATGCAACATGACTAGGATGATAGCACTAACTTTGGTAAAATGCAAGGGAGATACATGCCACCAGGGTGAACCGGTGCGGCCTGGGGATAGTGCAGCCCGAGGGGCGCCCCCAAGAGGTGACCTGAGATGCAAAAGCATGCGCGTCGCGGGGACAGACCCGTGCGACCTAGGAATAATGCTGCCCGAGGGGCGCTCCCAGTTGAACAGAAATTGAAAGATGTCACCTGGCATAGTTGTTGAAGTAGTGTTCGTGTAGCTGAGGGTGCTCGATGAAGGCGCTGCTCCTTACGTGTCGTCTAGCTCTGGCCCCTGGCGAGGCTCTGGGGCTCCCCAGATCTCGCGGAGCGCCGAGTCCAACTCCGCCCGGATCTCCTTGTGCCTGGCCTCGCGAGCCGCCAAGACTTACCACATGTGGCGCTAGTGCAGGGTCGCCTGGTTCGACAGGCCAAAGGGCATGCACACGTAGCTGTCGGGAGGACCCTGGCACCGGCACACCTGGGAAGGCCAGTAGAGTTCCCGAGATGCGATCATGTTGAGTGCTAGGACGTTGATGCAAACGCGCAGCCCGTCTCCTGAGCCTGGACCGACAACTGGCCTTGGAGGAGCCAGGCGGTGCTCGCCTCGCATGGCTCTTGGCTCCTGTAGGTCTTCAATGGTCTAGCTGATGAACTCCTGAGCGCTTTGTGCCTCACGCCTTGAGGCCTCTGGAGGGAAGTGTGCAGCAAAGCACTCTTCCACGTGGTGCCCGAGCGCCTCCCTCGTGACATTGGCTAGGTCTGAGGCCCTCCAGAGGAGAGCCCCCGAGCCCAGCCCAAGAGGGGCGCCGGGCGCGCCTTCCTATGTGAGAGGGGGTGGAGGCCCTGTGAAGCTGCCTCCCTGTGCTGCATCCTCATGAGGTTCTAGAGCCAGCAGCTGCTTCTTTTTCTTGGGAATGAACTCCGGTGGGTAGATGATGTTGTCACTGTCCGGGTCCTCAACTACCGCCGCCTGGTAAGCGCGCTCGGGTGAGCACACTGTGTCCTTTCCCTCGCAGGCGATGGTGATGATGCCGCCGTTTCCAGGCATCTTGAGAACATTGTAGCCGTGGTGAGTTACTGCCATGAACTTGGCCAGGGCCAGATACCCGAGGATGGCGTTGTAAGGGAGATGGATGTGGCGACATCGAAGTCGATGAGCTCAGTGTGGTAGTTGTCACGCTTGCCAAAGGTTACAGGTAGGCGAACTTGCCCCACAGGAGTGGTGGAGCCATTAGTCACTCCGGAGAAGGGCTTGGTAGGCAGTAACTGTTGGTAGGGTACTTGGAGGTTGTCGAATGTCTCGATGGACAGGACATTAAGCCCAGTGCCACCGTCGATGAGGGTCTTGGTAACTTGGACGTTGCTAATGACGGGAGAGCAAAGCATCGGGAGGGCGCCAGCCGTAGCTGCGCCCTTGAGCTGGTCTGCCGAACTGAAGGTGATGGGGCCCCTGGACCACCTAAGTGGACGGGTAGCCTAGAGCTTGGGGAGAGCCGTGTTTACTTCACGGGCGAACTGCTTGAAGAGGCGCCGAGAAGCTAGGGCATGTGATCCACCCAAGATGCAAGCGATAGCACGCGGCTCTTGGAAGCCCCCAACCCCCTCGTCCTAGTCGTCGTTCCTCCTTGGTGGTGGCAGAGGTGGTAGGCTGGCCCTACCCTGAGGATGGTCCTCTCGGGGTTTATCCCTCCAGGCGTCCTCGCGGGGCTGGCCGCGCCAACGGTCCTCCCGAGGCTGATCACGCCACTCTTGACGGGGTCCACGGTCGTCCCAGCATCCTCCGGTCCGACCTCCTCCACGGCCGTAGCCACGACTGTTGCGCTCGGGGCGTTGGATGAAGCGTCCTTCACGGAGGGCCCTGAGCTCCTAACAGTCGTGGGTGTTGTGGCTGTGCACGTTGTGGAAGGCGCAATTTGTGCCGCCATTCTAACCAAGCTCTGCTCAAAGCTTTACTTGTGTAGGTGTGAGAATCGACACGAAGTGGTACCCATAGTGCTATTTCCGGGTTACATTATTGAGTGACCATTGATCCATTGTCAACTTCGGTTAAGGTACTCTGGTATTGTCTTCTCCTTTCTCCCACTCACATTCTTGCTTGCAATGATGGATAGGCCAAGTACATCTACGAACCTGCTCTTTGATGATCCTCAAGAATCGAACAACTACGTCACCAAACTACATCTCTTTGGTGTCCAACGAGCTCTACACCAAGAAAGTGAAGCTATGCAAGAGCGCATTGAGCAAGTCGCCGCCGACGCGTGCCAATTTGAAGCAAGAACAAGAGAGCAATTCGACATCATCAACACCAACATGTCTACTCAATTCGACGAGCTACGGACTTTGATAGTCAATGAACGCTCCTCATCCACATCTTCTCAAAGACGAAGCCGCTCAAGCCATCATACCGACTACACGTCCGGCTCAACTACCCCTACATCAAACACTCTTCGTCAAGCCGCACGTCAAGCTCGACATGACAACCAGAATCCACTTCATGACAAGAGCTCCCAAGAGCTATTTCAAGAGCAAGAAAGTCGACATCATCAAAACCAAGCTACACTTGCGCAAGCACAAGAACGGCAACAACTATGCCAACAACAACAAGAGCGAGCACGTCAACACCAAGAAGAACAAGATGATGTGGCTCATCGTCAAGCACAACAACGCCGAGAAGCTCAAGCTCTTGAGGCGCAACGAGCATTACGTGATTCACATCGCAATGTGGCAACTCGCAATCGACACACTCGTCAAGAAGAGGATTTCCTTCGCGGTGAGATGCAAGAGAGGTGCCACCAAGCACGAATGTAAGAAAAAGTTCCTCCTCAAGCGCGACAAGAGCAACAACCTCAACAAGAACCACAAGCTCAGAAAGTACACCATGACAATGAACATCTACTCCGCCAAGAGCAACATGAGATTGACAATCGTCCACATCAAGAACGCCCTCACAATAGGCAAGCCAACAATGAAGAGCATTGCTATGGCAAGCTTAAGTTCACCATGCCAAAGTTTTCCGGAAGCATTGATCCCGAAGACTACCTCTCATGGGCATTGAAAGTTGACAAAATCTTTCGCCTACACAACTTTGATGAAGAAAAGAAAATTGCAATGGCGCCACTTGAGTTCCAAGACTATGTTCTCATTTGGTGGGAGAAAATCATAGAACGAAGAGAAGCAAAAGGCGAACCTCCTATCACTACTTGGGCTCAAATGAAGGAAGTCCTGAGAGCACGCTTCGTGCCAACACACTACAATCGTGACTTGTTCAAGAAGCTACAACTCCTCAAACAAGGTACCAAGTATGTTGAAGAGTACTACAAAGAGATGGAGACTGCCATGATAAGAGCCAACATCACGGAAGATGAAGAGCAAACAATGGCGAGATTCTTGAATGGACTCAACTATCATATCAAGAAGATTGCGGACTTTCAACCATACACAAATCTCCTCGAGCTAGTACACCAAGCCACCAAAGCGGAGCAACAAGTTCAAGAGGACTACAAGTACTCCAAGTTCACCTCCAAGAACTTCGGCTCTTCCAACCATGCTTCAACGACTTCGGCTCCTCCTATCTCTACCAAGCCATCTATAAGCTTCGGTGACAAGACAACCTACAAGAATACGACTACATCTAGTCGTCCACCTCCTACAAACAACTTCAAGCAAAGAGCTTCATCATCTACAACTCGAACCGAGGACAACTCCAAGACGAGTTCCATCAAGTGTTTCAAATGCCAAGGACGAGGCCACAAGTCATTTGAGTGCAAGACCGTTCGCATAATGATCATCAATGATGACGGATCTTATGACTCAATGAGCGACGATGAGATGGAAGCCCTTGAACATGTAGCTATGCATCACCCAGTGAATGAAGATGAAGACCATCAAGTGTTTTGCGACAATGACTCGAGTCCCAATCTCGTTGTCTCCAAGGTTTTGACACTCAAACATCAACAAGATGACGATCAACAATGTCACATCTTCCATACCAAGGCCGGCATCAATGGACGCTCCGTCAAGGTTGTCATCGATGGAGGAAGTTGTCACAACTTGGCAAGTGAAGAGCTATGCGACAAGCTCCAATTGGTCAAGACCAAACACCCTCATCCCTACAAGGTCCAATGGCTTAACGACGCCGGAACTCTTCGAGTCGAGCACACCGTACACGTATCGTTCAAGATAGGTGCCTACGAGGACACACTTGAGTGTGATGTGCTCCCTATGTCCGTATGCCACCGTATTCTTGGACGAACATGGAAATACGATCGTGGAGTCACACACAATAGACGGACCAACCATTACAGCTTCAATATCAAGGGAAAAGAGTTCGTGCTACGCCCAATGTCACCAAGTCAAGTAGCCGCCGACAAACACTTACCTACCAACCATCATGGAGAGAATGGTGAGAGAGTGAGCCACCAAAAGGAGAGTGAGAGCCACAAGCCAAATATGAGTGACTCCACGATGAGTAACAAGAAACAACTAGTACTATTCGCCACCAAAAGTTAGATGAGAGAAGTGTGTGAGAGCCCCTCGAGTGTCTTTCACCTTGTGCTTTTATGCAAAGGGGAAGTCAAACCTACTAACACTTCACCACCTCTACCTTTAGTGTTGTCTCATTTGTTGCAGGAATTCTCGGACGTCTTTCCCGATGAGCTACCACCGGGTCTACCTCCACTTCGCGGAATCGAACACCGCATAAACCTCATACCCGGCGCACCACTTCCGAACAAGGCTCCTTACCGCGTCAAACCCGAGGAAACCAAGGTGATACAACGGCAAGTACAAGCTCGAGCCCTTGTGCCGTTCCAGTTATTCTCGTGCCTAAGAAAGATGGAAGTTTTCACATGTGTTCCGATTGTCGCCCGATAAATGCTATCACCGTTAGATACTGTCACCCTATTCCACGCTTAGACGACATGCTTGATGAATTATGTGGTGCTACCATCTTTTCGAAAATTGATCTTAAAAGTGGCTACTAACAAATTCGCATTCAAGAGGGTGATGAGTGGAAAACGGCTTTCAAAACCAAGTTTGGGTTATATGAGTGGTTGATCATGCCAATGGGTTTATCGAAAGCGCCAGGTTCATTTATGCGTCTCATGAATTTCGTTCTCCGGCCCTACATAGGCGTCTTTGTAGTGGTTTATTTTGATGACATCCTCGTTTTAGCAAGTCACTTGACGACCATGTGACGCACATCCGTATGGTTTTAGAAACCCTTCGGAAAGAGCGCTTATATGCTAACATGGATAAATGCACTTTTGGCGTTGACAAGGTCGTTTTCCTAGGATTTTTCGTATCTTCACAAGGTGTTCACGTTGATGAAACAAAAATGGAAGCAATTAAAACTTGGCATCAACCAACGAATCTCCAACAAGTGCGTAGCTTTCTTGGTTTAGTTGGTTTCTATCGACGTTTTGTGAAGGACTTTAGCACAATTGATATGCCTCTACACGCCTTGAGCAAGAAGAACGCACCCTTCACTTGGGGTCCTTCGCAAGACACCGCGTTCAACGAGCTAAAAAGCTTGCTTACACACGCACCACTTCTTGCCCTACCAAACTTTGACAAACCTTTTGAAATTCATTCTGACGCTAGCGGTACCGGCATAGGTGGCGTGCTAATGCAAGAAAACGCCCAATTGTGTACTTTAGCGAGAACCTATCCGGAGCGCAACTTAACTACCCCATATATGATAAAGAGCTCTATGCCTTGGTGAGAGTTTTGCATGTTTGGGAACATTATCTTAGACCTCATAAATTCATTCTTCATTCGGACCATGAGGTGCTCAAGTATCTCAAGGGTCAAACTAAGTTAAACAAGCGTCATGCTAAGTGGAGTGAGTTCATTGAGTCTTTTCCCTATGTCATCAAATACATCAAAGGCAAAGAGAATGTTGTGGCGGATGCACTTTCACGCAAATGCATGCTTGTTACACAACTTGAGTTGAATGTTATTGGCTTTGAGCAAATAAAAGATGTATATGAGCATGATCATTTCTTTGCAAATCCTTATGCTAAGTGTTTGAATCACACTTCTTGGGAACGTTACTACATAAAGGATGGATATCTTATGAGAGCTAACAAACTTTGCATTCCCGAGTCTTTGCTTCGTTTGCTCCTTTTACAGGAATCTCATGGAGGAGGACTCATGGTGCACTTTGGACGCGAAAAGACATTTGCTACGCTCTCCAAGAACTCTTTTGGCCCAAGATGCTTCATGACGTCTCACGCCTCACCAACCGATGCTCTACATGTCGCAAAGCTAAGTCAAAAGCTCAATATCATGGTATTTACATGCCACTTCCTATTCCATACCATCCATGGGAAGACATAAGCATGGACTTTATACTTGGATTGCCTAGGACTCAACATGGAAAAGATTCCGTGTTTGTTGTCGTGGATAGATTCTCTAAAATGGCTCATTCCATTCCTTGTAACAAGATCGACGATGCTTCACATGTTGCAAATCTCTTTTGTAGGGAAATCATTCATCTATATGGAGTACTCAAGACGATCGTGTCGGACCGGGACGTCAAGTTCTTGAGCTACTTTTGGAAGACTCTATGCGCCAAACTCGGCATCGAGCTCCTCTTCTCTTCGGCATATCATCCACAAACCAACGGCCAAACGGCGATGGCGAATCGCACACTTTTGACGCTTCTTCGCGTGTTGATAAAGAAGAACATCAAGGAATTGGAGCAATGCTTGCCCATCGTCGAGTACGCCTACAACCACGCAAGACATTCGACTACCGGCAAGTCCCCCTTCGAGATCGTCTACGGCTTCAACCCGTTGTCCCCATTGGACATCCTACCTCTACCTCTACAAGAACACATCAACATGGATGCAAGTCCACGAGCAAGCTATCTCAATAAGGTGCACGAAGATACAAGGGCAACGATCGAGCGACAAGTGCAACGCATAGCCACCAAGCGCAACGTCGACAAGGTACCAATGGTGTTCCAACCGAGAGATCTCGTATGGCTTCATCTTCGAAAGGACCGCTTCCCCAACGAACACAAGTCCAAACTACTGCCTCGAGATGACGGACCTTTCAAGGTGCTAGCATGCTACAACAACTATGCCTACAAGATCGACATTCCACGAGACAAGTACAATGTGAGCAATGCCGTCAACATCAAGGACCTATCTCCTTTCCATGGTGATGAAGATTTCGATCTGAGGTCAGATCTTTCCCAAGGGAGGGGAGATGATGCGGAGCATCCCAAGGTCATCCCCATGGACCTAGCGTCGACTCACCAAGTGCCCAAAGGACCAATGACATGAGCCCATGCAAGAGCTCTCGAAGCCGAGGTGAACTCGCTCCTTTATCAATTTCCTCTCGATCCACATGGGACATTGCTTCTACCCTCATCAGAAACTCTATGCATATTCAGGTACTTGGATGAAGGCTACGTGACAGCTCGACACAGTGGAAGGCGGCGGGATCGACAAGTGCTTGGAACAAGAAGAAGTGATGTTGAAGATGCTACAGGCACCGGACGTCCGACCCCTACCGGACGACCGGTCACCCCCAGGCACCGGACATCCGACGATCACCAGACGACCGGCTACTCCCAGACAACCTGACGTCCGGAGGCCACCGGACGTCTCTGACACCCTTCACAGAACCGAAATCATGGAAAATACCAGAAATCCGAGAGGTACCGGACGTCCGGCCCTTCCCGAGCGACCGGACGTCTGGGGACCCAGCGGACGTCCGACCCGACTGTCTGCGCACAGTAAAGGGCCTCGATCCATGTATATATACTCGTTGACTTCCTCCTTCCGAGGGCAGCTTTTGGATAGCTCATTTGATACCTTCTTGTGGTTCATCTCCTCGAGAGTGACTGCGGCCCTCTTCGGAGAAGATCCACACGGATTCAAGACCTCCACTACGGATAAGATCCCAAGGGATACCCTCAAGACCTCCTCCGTGAGAAGACTATCTTTGTACCGCCGTTGTTGACTATGGATCGTGTGTCTTGATAAGTATCATCAATCTAGCACCTGTGTGACCATCTTTGTGTTGATTTGAGTGTTCCCCTTGTGTTTTCCCCGTGTTTCCCTTTGTGTTCCTCGTGTTCATCGTGGGATCCCTCTCCATTTCGTGAAAGATTGGCCTAGAACGGGTTGACCCCGCATCAAAGCCGCCACCCCACCGGAAGCCGCCGCCACCGGAGTACGCCGCCGCCACCGTCTGGATCCACGAGGTAGCCGCTGGTTTTATTTAAAAAACCGATCGATTTTATTTCGTAAACCCCATATCTATTTTTTTATTAGATTGGTTCGGTTTTTCCGTCGGTTTAGTTAAATAGCGAACGTTCGTCCGTTCGTTCGTTTTAACGAACGCTTTTCGTCTTTTAGTAACAGACAGCGAACGTTCGTTCGTTAGCCTGTTCGTCCGTTTTCCTTTTTCAGGGTTTTTCCGCGATTATTTTCCATCGCAATTTCTGCCCTAATCTTCGTTTTAGTTTATCTTTTCGTTGTAAGTCGGAATTAGGCGATTCAAGCGCCTTGATCTTTGTCTCAAAGCCCTCTTTTCGTTTAAGCAACTTGAACAAGGTTTTGCTACTGTAAAATTTGACTTTAGTTCAATCTAGTAAACGGATCTTGTTTCTTTCGTAGTTTGAGTTTCGTTGCTCCGTTTGATTTGATTCTTTTTGCAAACCAGAGTTCTTAAGTTGAACTTTCTGGTTAGATCTTCTTGTTTGGAGTTTTACATGTGCATCTTTGCTTGGTTGCTTATGTATGCTATTGTTTGCTTGCGATAGAATTACCGGAGTGCGAAGCGTGCTACTACGAGTCCCTAGGTTTTGCGAATCATCAGCAAGGCAAGTAACACTTTGATCATACCTTTTATTACCCAGTTTTTATGCATTAGATCAAACCCTCACACATTGCATGAGTAGGATCTCTTAACTTGTGGGTCTGTGAAGTAGATTGAGGTAGAACCTATTACCTGCATTATTTTCAAACCCTTGGGAGTTACTTCTACGTTATGCTTAGGATGCTATGCTATGCTTGTAGCAATGTTGGGGATATCGCTTATCGGGAACTTATCGGTCGACCCATGATAAGGGGTAAATCGGACAGTTTATCAGCATATCGGCCTATTTATCGCCATATCGGCTGATTTATCGGCCGATTTATCTTATCGGTCAGACAACAGTAAGCGATAAATCGGCCGATTTATCGGCATATCGGAAGATATCTTGAACAGTGGCTCGTAGACGTGGATTGGGTTTGAGAGTATCCATGACAGATGTGAGATGTTAATTAATGGTTCAACTTAAGGTGGCTACTTTAATACACATCTGGGTGGATTGGTTATGGCACCCTGGGGTTACCAGTGGTTTGCCAGGCCACCTGGGGTTACCAGTGTTGTCCAAGGAGATCCCGGGGTTACCGTGTGATTATCCTATGGAATGCCACCCAGTCTCAAAGGGATCATAAAACTATTCATGCTAGAAACTTCTGTGTGCAGCCACAATGCCATTATGGGCTCTGGCATAGTTTGAGTAAGTTGTGTGAGCTCTTTCGTGGTGGACTAGCAGATGTATGGGAAAGTAGGTGTACCGGTCCATCTAGGGTAAAGAGTAAATGCTTCTGAAAGACTGTGTCTCGGTCATCCGTTTCTCAAACACCATGCAGTGCGAGAAATCCAGCGGAGGAGATCGAGTCTTGTGGGGAAAAGTGCGCAAACCTCTATAGAGTGTACAAACTAATCATGATTAGCCGTATCCCCGGTTATGGACATCTTGAGTATCTAGTACTTGAATTATTGGTTGATCTCATCACTCTAAAACTAATTTGTTGGGTTAATGATGACTACTTTAATTGGGATTGAGTTGGAGGTACCTTCTCAATGATGTTTCAACTACCATGATAGTTAAAATAAAAGTTATTCCTTTGTTGTAGGAAAAAATTGGCTTTATGCAAAAACTTTAACCTTAGAGCCTCCACCAGCCAAATATGCATATAGTGTTAGCCTTTATTCTGTTACTTGCTCTACTGTGTTATCTTGCCGGCATATTTCATGTGCTGACCCGTTTCGGGCTGCAACATGTTACGTTGCATACTTTTCAGAAGAAGAGTAAGGTGCGCTAGGTCGTTTGTCATGCACTCAGCTATGCCGTTGGAGTTGATGGACTCACTTATCTTCCAAGCCTTCCGCTGTTATTGTGTTAGATGGCCTTATGCCATATACTTTTGTAATAAGTTCTCTTTTGAGACATTCGATGTAATAAGTGTGTGATTGCCACTTTGTTATAAATCCTTCAAGTACTGTGTGTGTCAGCATTACCGATCCAAGGATGACATAGAACACAGAGACTTCGGTCCATTCGGATCGTGGTCGCTACAAGATGGTATCAGAGCACACGCTGACTGTAGGACACGACCACTAAGATAAACCCTAGGTCACTCTTCTCTACTCATTTCTGACTCCTCTCCATTTTCTACTCTTTAGGATGGTGGACCCAAGGAACAAGTTCACTCAACCGGATGAAGACACACCTTTTGGACGACACTTGAAGGAAGTCACTAGGTACCTGAACATCGGAATACCAAGCTTCACCGGGACCTACACCGCCACCCTACCAGAAGAGGAGCGATGGAATATTCAAGTTCAAATTCCCGGGAGGACATTCGCACCATCCACTAAGCCCATAGAGTTTTCTTTTGATGCACCAACCTGGAGCCTAGGCAAGAGTATGGCAGCCCACATTACCATGGGACGAATTGGAGAAGTCTACAAGCAGGAGCTGAAGGACACTAGCTACCAGATATGTGGACGCCGAGATGAGCAATGGGACATGATCAGTACCCAGAAGGACAGGTCCATTGCAGCGTTCATCCAGGAATTAAACCAGCACATTCGTCGACAGGAGCACCAGATGTGCGCAGGCATGATAGATTTGAAGAAGGCGTTGACTAGGAACTTGGAGCTAGAAGAGGAACTCAAGTCTACCCATGACGGATACGAGAAGGAGATGACAATACTTGTGGAGAAGAATGATGACTTGACAAGGAAGCTAGGAGTATTCATGGGAGACCCTGCGCCAGGAGGAGAAGAAGAAGAAGAACCCTAGGAGATTCGTTCTAAGGACTACATCATCATCGACGACACCGACTCTGACCCCGATGGTAGTGATGATGGCTATGAAGATGAAGTTGGAGCAGATATCATGGAATCCTCCGCCGATCAAAATTTCTAGATGGCCACCCTATGACTAGTAGTTTTCCCCCATAAAGTAGAATTTAGAGCACTTTTGTGACGTTAGTTAGAATCTTTGTATTCCCTTGCTTGAAATTGGTTGGTGTGATATGTTGTGTTTGTCTTATGTGCATATGGGTAGTTAAGTTTCCTCTAGACCTCTTTTCTATTCTAATATCTTCCCTCTAAACCCATCATATGCCTCCGAGACGTGAGCCCGGATTTCAGTTTCCCCCTGAGCTCACTCAGTTGATCCAGCAGCAGAACACTTTGATGCAACTTCTTGTCCAGAACAATCAGAACAACAACAACAACAACAACAACAACAACAACAACAACAACAACAACAACAACAACAACAGCAGCAGCAGCAGAGCAGCAGCAGCAGCAGCAGCAGCAGCAGCAGCAGCAGCAGCAACAACAGCAACAACAACAGCAGCAACAAC